>VZTB01013200.1:69570-99667 GCA_013397245.1 Thryothorus ludovicianus
GTGTGTCCGAAAGCTGCAGACTCTTATTTTTATATTTTGAAAACAACTGCTTCAGGAATTCCAGTGTGTCTTCTTCACTCTCAGATCTAATTTTTAAAGGTACAACACTTATTTTTGAGTGAAACAGATGAATGGGGATACAATTTAGCATCAACCCAAGACACGTGTCTTCATGCAGGTACCTCCCTCACAATAACCACTCCTGCTACAAGAGACTGAGGAGCTGAGGGATGGAAATCTCCATAAATAAAAGCAATGAGCAGCCACCACCTCAGGCCTGAATTCACACGGTCCCTCTGCAGAACAGACTTTTACCTGCTTTGAGATCCACACCAACTACAACACCACGAAGTGTGCTTGAACTTCCAGGGACAAGCACCTCCAGGATGGACCAACACCCCACGACTGCCACGAGACACTGGAACAAGAAACCACTGATGTCTAAGTCCTAAGGTGTCAGTGCTGCCCCACAACTCTCCTTCCCCAAACTGAGCACGGGCAGGGGGATATCAAAGATATCAACAATGGCCAAATTCTGGCAGCGTGAGAAACAACTTGCTTAAAAAAAGGGAAAACAGCTCGTTTTCCCACTGCCTTTACCACCACTGTGCCTCCTCATCCTCACCTCTGGCTTCTCAAGGATCATCCATATGAACATCCACAACGTAAATATCGACATTAACACAGATGCACTAGCACAAATTGATACTGTATCCCAAAATATTTAAAAATGTGCTGCCAGATGGCTTTAAAATTCAAAATGAAAGATCTAATTAAAGGCTCTTATCCTGCCAACACACAGATTTTGGAAAATACTAGCAAAATTAAATAAAAATGCTTTTAAAGCCTATCAATATTTTTGCAATGTTTTGTTTTACAATTACAATCTCCACCAATTTCTGTCACGGATGCAACAGGCCAAGCCACATGAACCAATACTTACTGTAAACTCCTTTCCTGAGATGGTGAAAAAATAAAATTGACACAAATGATCACTATATTTGGGCAATTTCTCCTTTAATTGCAACTATTCCCATTCCTCTCTTTCCCTTCTGTTTAAAAGTAAAAGCTTAAAAGAGATTGCTGCTACTTTCACAAGCTTTGGCTGTAATTAAAAAGGTTTCACTGCCACAAGTTATCACAGACACTTCAGAAGAAAAAAAAATTTTCTTACTTTCCATAAATGTGAACCTCGATGCTTGTTTACTACAAGATTATCTAAAACTCTTATTTGGTTTTCCCTGCATCTTATCTCCCCAATAAAACCAGATGATGGTTTATACACGTTTCAAAATACATATAGTTTCAAATTAAAAGCACAGCACAACATTAAAACGAAGCACAATGACGTTTCGAGTCTACAAGATTGTCAGCTGAGTACATTTGTTCATTAACAAGAAGAAAGTCCTGCTAAGACCCAAAAAGGGATGGTTTCAAAAGTTTCCACAGGCATGAGGAGGTGATGGTTACTCACCGCTGGACCTGTTTTTGCGGTTTGACTTCCCTCCTGTCAGAAGCATCTTGAGACTGTTTCGAAACATGGTGACCCTGCTCCACCTGGTTTACTGCAAACCCTGCGAGAGAGCAGAACAGCAGACACACAAAATCAACGCTCCCACTCGGGCAACAGGAAGCCACTATGGAGAAGAGGTAAAAGAAGCACTGAAACCAAGAAAAAATGATGAAAAACTATTTTGCCAATACAATTCCTAACAGCAACATCCACATAAAGCCTACCACTCAGTTTGCTCTCAGTTATCCAGGAGGTATTTCCAGGACAACACAACTCCAGTGCTGCTGGTAGAACCAACCTATTTTGCCAAATAATTTATCATCACACAGAAATGGGAAAGACACAGCATTTAGTGAACTGCCTCCATTCCCCATCACTATTAAATCCAAACCCATCAGAAGGAGTTGCTGCCCTTCTGGCTCCTCACAAAACCAATCCTGCTGACACCAACCACGACCCCAGATGCTCTGCAGCTCCTGGGCTGGTTGACTGTCAAATTCTCCGGCGAGTTGAATAAATTGTCATGAGGAGACAAGTCACTCAAACACAGAGTAACTGATGCAAAAAATCAAACAGAAACATTATCCCTGTATTTTCCTTGTTGTATATGTCTCGGGGGGGGTAAAAAAAGGTTGTCTGAGTATTGGTGAAGATAAAAGAGTGTCTGGGATCACCAGGCACACTGACAGCCTGTTCTGGGGAACAGCCACTTATTAAAGCATGTAAAGCATCAAAACACCTACAACAAAAGCAGTTCAAACCAGCCCAAGAGAATTGTAAAGAGTCTTTGATCAGTACATACAATAAACCACAATTTTCTTTCTGTTATACACATGATATTGCATAGTTACAAGGTAACACATCCATTTTGTAAAAATAAATAATGATTTTTTTTTCCCTGTAACAGTGTTTGGCTCCTCTTCAAGGATGTGCAGTAAATGCCATCTTGCATTTCTTCACATTTGTCTGATACTTTCAAGTCCAACAATACAATAATGTCCAGTTCAGAGCTTTATATGTATATTTAAAGCCACTGAAAGTCCTTTTAATATGATTTATTCACTTACTGAGATACACCAGCATTCCAGGGCAGCAGCTCAGTGCACACACATCTCAAGCCCCAGGATGCACACAGGGATGACAGAACTGCAGCCTGGAGTCCCCATTCCCTTCCCAGATTCCACAGACAGATTTGGGAGTCCGTGTGCATGCATGGGTGAGTATTAAACTGTGAAATCTGTGCTTCCTTTGCATTTATTAATCACTTGAGCATCCCCTGGCACCCTTTCTGCCTCCAAAACACAAGGAGCTGGTATTCAGGCTCATTCCCAAGGCCCCAAAATGAGGCTTAGGTCCCCTTCAAAGCATCCCACTGTTACATGACTATCGAAAAAAATTCCCCCTGGGTACACAGACAAAGCTTGGTGCTCATAAAATATTCAATTTCAAAGGTTCCTGGCAGCACAAGATGAGCTGTTTTCATGAGGGAAGCTGAACTCACTACAGTAGAGATTAGGGAGTGCATGTAACAAATATATTAAGATGCCAGAAAAAGGAATCTTTCTGAATATTAGTTTTCAGGACTTAACAACACGTAAAGCCTAAATGAACATTTTATGAACAAAAAAACCCCTTAACTTTTCACAAATTAGTGAACCATTTTCAATGAACATTCAAGCTTCAGGAAGGAAGAGGTAACAAGGACTTTTTTTTACATGTGACAGATTTAGAAAACTAATTATCACACAATGAAATAAATTGAAAAATGAGAACAAAACACACAACAGAGCTTGACTTTCAAGCATTTACTCCACATATAATGGGCATTGTACACAGATGTGTTCCACATTTGCCTGTAACTGCTGCCAGACTGACACTTCTTGTTAATCCTCAAATTAATTATTCGAAGTTTAACCTGAACTCTTATTTTAACTTGCCCTGAAATTCCAGAGGACGTTTTGAGAGACAGCCTGATGACGAGGACTAAAGAAGGCTTAAGCTGTGCTTTGATGCTCACAGGAGGATTGGGATGGCCACAGCCACCACTGAGAGATGTCAGGAAGTGGCAGAAGCTCCATGAACTCCATGATGATCAAATCCATTAAACTCAGCCTCCCAGAACACTCTGACTCACCACAGGAATGGGAATAACTGATAACAACACTGAAGTCAAAGGAAACGTGTATTTATAAGCATTTAAACTCCCAGGAGCAGAATACAGAGATTAAGTTTAGAGATTTAATATTTCCAGGAACTTTAGGAATGAAAACAGCATTGTTGTGACCTAGCAAGCTTGCCAAGAACTTCCAGGATTATTTTGAAATAGGAAAACAACAAAGGTATTAAAAGCACTAAACCCTACCAATTACAGGTCTTTAAGCAATTAAGAGTATATTAAACAGAATTCTCTAATAGGCTTTAGAACAACAAAATTAATTCTTTGGTGTTATGTTTCCTCACATAGAGGAAACTATGCCTCCTGGAGCCCCTGTCCTCCTGACATGACCCCATTGTCTTTGCATCTTCAATGATCTTTGACAGAAATACACAAAAATACACCCATAAAACACCTAACAGTATTCCCACTGGAAAAATGTGTGCAGCAGGTCAATGTAACGTTCCACAAGGAAGGAGGAGGTTGGCCTCAAACCCTGCTTTTATTTTGTCACGTGAGGCAGCTGTAAATGCTCTAGTTAAAAAGCAATTCTGAGAGCATAACAAAGTAATATTCCCACGTTTGTGAAGTTCCCAACAACAGCCCTAAGGTGAACGTGGCCTTACAAATTTCTTGATGAGTCTGTGGTGATTATGTTCACTCGAAGCCTATGGCATTTATATTCAGAGGTAATTTTTATAGGGTTACAGCCTGGGAGGAAGGAAACAGGCACTGCATTATTATTGAAACCCACACAATCTAGCAGAGGAACAGCTCATCTTGGTGCTATGCTTGGAAAACAGCACTTGCAGAGCGTGAAGCTGTTTGTACCTGAAGCTGTGAGACAGAAGGACACACCCAGGAAAGTGCAATGCTCAATCCCTCAACACACACACACTCTGTGCAGGCTCTAACAGGAGATGGCTTTTCCTTTTGTCTGGAACAGTTATTCTTCAAGGAAGGACGAAGGGGAATAAAAGCATGACTGCTCTCAGAGAAAGACAGACAGCTGATGGCTCACTCTGAATCCAGAGAAACTCACTGCTCTCAAACAATAACAATCCTCATCAGATCTCTGCCAGCCACAGAATACCAACTAATAATTGTAACCATAACTTTTCAGTCAACATCTGAATTTACTTTTTTGGGAAAAAACATTTCTCCAGTAATAGTTTTCATTTACAGGTTGACATTTAACACCTTTTTAAAACATGACCAGAAATACTGCAAAAAGAATCACTCACTAGGAGAAAGCCAAAAGTCAGTCCTCTCCTCAACATGAAAATGTGATGACCTTGATATTCAGGAAGTTTAATTTTGAACCAGGCTTTGTCATTTTGCATAACCTGGTTTCTAATTCTAGATTAATGATACAGACTGAATTCCCAAAGGACAATTCCATTCTCCATATACAGTGTCATAATTATCCAGCCTTGGAGAAAAAAGATAACCAAACAAAAGATAGAAATGCCATCACCTCACTTTCATCAATTCACCTGTGGTGCTTTTAGTGTCTTCTGTGTTGCTCATAACAGTTAAAATTATTGCTTTGGTTTTAAATATTACCAGTAGCTGCCTCCATCAAAAATCATGTGAATAAGTATTTAAGCTTGAAATGAAATGTGGTACAGTTCTGCATAAGCTGAGTCTTGCTAAAATGCCTTGAAAGAAATTTTAGGGCACTTCCTACAGCTGGAATCATAGAATGGCCAAGACTGGAATGGACCTTAAAAATTCATCCAGTCTCCCTCCCACCCCTGCCATGGCAGGGACCCCTCCCACTGTCCCAGGTGCCCCCAGCCCCAATTTCCAGCCTGGCCTGGGACACTGCCAGGGATCCAGGGGCAGCCACAGCTGCTCTGGGCACCCTGTGCCAGGGCCTGCCCACCCTGCCAGGGAGGAATTCCTTCCTCATGTCTAATCAAACATATTCTCTGTCCCTGAAGTCTCCTTGTCCTGTCACTCCAGGCCCTTGTAACCATCGTCTTGCAGTTCTTGCAGGCTCCTGTCAATCTGAAGTTACTTTTGAAGATTAATTGGTACAACAGAAAATGAAAATTGCCCATTTTTTAATGTATAAAGTCATAAAATGTTATAGCACTCATCTATTCCAAGAGATTAAAGGAAACTGTAATTATTTCTTCATTTTTAAATAATCAAAAATACATCTTAAAATACAGACCTGATTAAGGAGCTGCTGTAAGCCTGTTCTGCAAACTTTCTCAAGTCTCAATAATATTTAATGTGAAACTGGAGTTCAATCCATTGGCAAGCAATGGAGATTTTCTCAAATCATGGAATATTCTGGGTTTTATATTAAAAAAGAACACCTAACAAAACCTTGAAAAATTAAAACACCAAAGTACATTTTTACAGAATGCAGTGTCATTATTACACATTGCATTTACAAAACCAAATCAATATTTTAGTTAGCAGTTAGAATGAACTCAGTAAGTAACATGAAAGTCCACATATTGTTTTATTACATCCATTCTCTTTCCTTTCCTACCTCCAGTACGAAAAGAGAATGATCAAACACTAATATGTGCAAGTTCTTACATCTTTTTTTTTCTAACACAATCAGGTTAAGAATTGGCAAAACTGTTATAGAAAGACAATGCCCTTGTTCTAATTTCAGGTGATCACATATTAGCAATGAAACAACAGAAGACAACTGGAACTCCATCTAAACAATTAAATCATGCCTTCAAAGAATACACAGGATTGTAGAAAAAATTCTCCTACCTTGATATCTTTACACAAGTTAAGTCTCTAGCAAAAAGTGTCCTCCTCCATTCACTGCAAGTCCTGAAGGACATAAAGAAACACAAAAGAATTTAGCAGCATCTTCTCAGCACCCTCTGTGCCCCACCCTGTCCAGGTGCACACACAGAGCTTCAATAATCCCATCCAAGGAATAAACCCACACTTTTCCAGCCTATTACTGTGGAAGCATCAGGCAGACCCCACTCTTCATCCTTACATTTAAAAAGTGAATGTTCTTGCTTTTAAATCACTGTTAATCAATACTAACTGTGGTCACTTGCCTCTTCCTTCTCACCACTTTTCAAACTGGAGGAGAAGAAAAGCAGATACACTACCCTTTGACACACACCATAAAGTACATCACTTAACAAGTAAATTTCCCTTCATTCTATCAAGTTCTCCTGCTAAAATCCTACAACCTTCCCGCTGTGTTTTTTTAAAAACTCAATCCTTACATAAATATAACTTCCCAAGGAAGAGGGAACCAGCACTAAATCAAGGGTTCAGTACTCGGCCATTTGCTCTGTCAGAATGGATTTAGAACATGAAGTTCATCAACGAAAGGCCACAAGAAATACATCTTGCCACTTACTGAAATAGATGAGAACAGTTATTTTATTCCCAGCCTGTGTTTTGTTTGTGCTGACGATATTGTATTACACCCTTCACCAATCCATTTCAGAAATCTCATTTGAGAACCAGCAAGCAGAAGGAAATACAGACACATCTCATTTGTCATCAACAAACAAACAAAAAGAATCAAAGTAAATTGAGGCCACCTTGTATTTGCAAGTTTAAAGCAATGAAGGGTTCAAGTGCATCAGTCAGGTTTTTTCTTCTCCTGCAAGAGGATACTGAGAAGTAATTGACAGCTTTACTTGGGATTCATGGTGTTCCCAGAACCACAACAGTAACTTCTCCTATGGCCTTAGATTAATAGTTTTGTATGTAAAACTGTAAGGCATTCCATAATTTAATAAAACCCCCTATTTTATTTCTCAGGGCTGCCAATTACCTCCCTGCTTTCAATTTTTTAATTTCTCTGGAAAAACAACTGAAGAGCCAGGAAGCAGCACTGCCCTTCCATGGAAGCAGGGAGGTTTGGTTCAGCCAAGCAAAGGAACCCCCAAAGGCAGCTCCTCCTGCAGCAGTGACAGGGATCCATTCCTGGGACAGGAGTGATGTCCCACAGCCTCTGTTCCACACCCCAGCTCAGCTCCCACAGCCCTGCTCTGGGCTCTGCTCCATCAGCTGCATTCTGCTGCTCCCCAAAGAAGATGCTTCTTCTTGAAATGCTCTTTCCTGTCTCGTGCAAACTGCCTGGGCATCAAATCACCTGAATGCCCAAGCATTTCACCTTTGGAAGAAACTGTCTGGTCAGAAACACTTCAAATTTCTCAGGGTCCAACCACACAGAGCACAAGACCAGCACAGAACCTAAACCCAAACAGGTTCAGACCAAGCAAGACTTTTATTAGATGTTACTTCACGTGATTTAAAGTCTCTAGAGGGGGAGTTTCCACAAGGGCATGGAGTGACAGGACAAGGGGAGAATGATCTTAAGCTGAAGGAGGGCAGGGTTTAGATCAGACATTGGGCAGGAATTGTTCCCTGTGAGGATGAGGAGGCCCTGGCACAGGGTGTCCCTGGATCTCTGGAAATGTCCAAGGCCAGGATGGACTGGGCTCAGAGCAACCTGGGACTGGAACTGGATGAAGTTTAAAGAGCATTTCAAGCCAAAACATTCTGTGAATCTAAAAAAAATTCTAGTCCTTAGATCCTAAATAGACAAAAAAAAAATAAAATCTTAAAATACATATTTGGCATTATCCACAATTCTTTTAAATGGTCCAAATCTGGGTACTTGCAAACACCTCAGGTGAGGGACTAATTTTTTCTTTCAAAAGCAGCAACGTTACAATTTTTAGAAAATGAAAAACATTCATGGAATAACTAAAAATAACTCCTTATAAACGCTTCAGTTTGCTGCCATCTATCTTCTTAACACAGCTCTTAATGTGACACCCAGTAAAACAAAGAGCAGGAATGGCCTGGGCTGTGGGAGCAATATTAAAGCACTTACAGCCCATCATCTGCTCAGGAACTCCCCATCTGCATTCCACCAGCACATCCAATGAATCTGCTCTGCACTGAGCTTCTAAACAGCAGAGCTTTTATCTGCTCACAGGACTACATTAGAAATCTTTATGTGAATGCAGCAGATATTAGTGGGTTGTCAATAAAAACTGGAAGTCATTAAAGTGCTTTTATTCTTTAAATGCCTTTAACCCCCTAATTATATTTGTAAATTCTGCTATCAAACTGCATGAAAGCTATAAATTCTGACATGCTGTATCACAACAAATACATTTAGAGACTAATATACAAACAGCTTGGCTGACAGAATCACTTTTAGAATCATTCCCTCTTGATTAAATATACAAATCACCAACTGGCATGTTTCAATCAAAAGCAAAATTCACTCAGGGTTTCTGAAGATAAGAAGTTTGGAGGGTTAAAAATCTCTGTCCTGTGATATGGTTGCAAGTTGCAAATTTTTTTTTTTAATATTAGAAAACTACTCCTCTTTTTATTATATCAGCATTGTTTTTCTAAGTTCTGTTGAACTTGGCAGGGAGAAGGGAAGAGTCCAACATCTTAACTCTCCCCTCCCAAACCAGTAACTGACTGGTTCCCACTAAGCTCTGCTGGTTGCCTTCCCAGCACAGGGAGGGTGTCGGGCACTGTCCTGCCAGCTGCTGAACTTCAGCAGCCTTTGGACTCCTTCTGCTGCTGCCCACGAAGCCAACTGCTGCCAAGTGGGATTTCTGCCCATAAAACCCAGCTAGGAATTGCCAGCTGTCAACTCCAAATTGCCATCAGGTTTGCAAAATATGACCACGGAACAGGAATATTCCGGAGTTCCACTATAAAGACAATAATATAATGAATGCTTTTTGCCAGTAGAGTTGGGTAATTTACATCAGGAACAACAGAAACATAAAGAAAACCCACTGAGAGTGTTACAAGGTCCTCCTGTGATACAGAACAGCAGGAAAACACAATTTGCCCATGGATCCTTCCACTGACTTTGCAACCAACTGTTGATACCTTTTCTTCTGAGCTATCCTCAGTCCAGAACAGAATCAATTCCATTCTACATTTCTTGTAGCATGTTTACTGTTCCCAGTGCATCTGTCACTTTGTTCACATCCATCAGCATATAACAGAATCTATCCATATAACAGAAATTATCCAATTTAAACAGTTTCTGATAATTCTCTGTGTTTGGGACCTTTTCACTGCTTCAGACAATTTCTGAGTGAAGCCATCATGGACAGAGCTGCTCATACAGTTGAGAATGAACAGATACTGTGATTTCCAGAGTAAGAGATAAAAGTACAAGTTGGTAATAATGTCACAAAGCCAAGTAAGCAAACACTTTAAAAACTACACAACGGGGAGAGGAGGCAGTTAAATAACTCAGATACAAACTAGTCAGTCCCAAGTAATTTCTTGCTTATGTACCTCAGGTAGTAATAATCACTGAGTTCTTCTGCAGAAGAATGAGTTAAAAACAATTGAAGTGTAAAATGGCAAAAAGGTGCACATTCGCCACCCCTCTAACATCCTTCACATCCATGTTCAAATATTTCTTAAAAAGAGCTTTTCTTATATTCTAATAAGCCTATTAGTATATGGCACACAAATTAACTCCTTTTAAATACCCTAGTGTATGAATGCACCAAAAAAAGTGCATAAAATCAAAGCTAAGTGACTGCCTAAGAGGAGAGTTCCTAACTAATGTAGGAATTACTGAAACAGGTAAGAATGGTTTATGAAAAAAAAATCCCAATACTGTCAACACTTTCAGCTGTCAGAATTAAGCACCTTCTGGTCACTCTAGTACAGAAAACTGCCTATATAAGGAATGAATGCTTTCAGGTACAGCAACACACATTGTAGCTGCAATTATCTTCCTGTCAGGCTAAAATCCATGAAGAAAAAAAGATTTATAGCTCCAAGATTCGAGACAGAAACCAGAAAAGCTGCCATCCATGGCAACTTGACTACATAGTCTGAAATCATACCAGAATATATGATTTCACAGCAAGAAGTTTCAGAAGTCTCTTGAGATACTCAAGCTGAGTAACACCCATCCTATATTTGAAAATATTGAACATTAGCACTGAGAAACATGCAAATAAAAGGCTGGAATAAGACTAGCTTTCTATTCATCCTAGAGTAAACAAAGGAGCCTTTTTTCCCCTCAATCCAAGCAAGCAGGTAAAAATTCACAGCAATTTTGCAAAGCTAATTGAATCTGAAGCCTCTGGACCGAGCACAGCACAGGTCACTTGTATCCTGATCTCAACAGTTTAATTATATTTTCCCAGAGAAATTAGCAACTTACTCATACTTTTATCAACAGAACATTAGCACACAGACATTAAACACAATGACCATCTGTCTTTGAAAACCAGAACTACCCCAATGATCAGAACATGCTGCTCAACCAGTCCTGCTGGAAAGCAAAGGCTCTGAAACGGCCTCATGAATAGGGATTTCTATCTTTAAATGAGGTTATTTTTCTAGTTTTGGCTGTCACATGCACCAGCTGGTATTCATCTGATAAATTGAGTAAGCTTGGACAGTATTCTAAAATCAAATCAATTCACAGTTTCAATTCTTTGCACATATATATATGAAACAAAATACATACTGACTAAAAATAATCTTGATTCCAGTTCTAACTTGCCTAAAGTAATTTTTAAGCAAAATGTGTGTTTTAATGATGTCTGTCACATAACAAATCAAAGATAAGGAAAATGACAACATTCTTTAAGTTATTGTCATGTAACTACGACTGACCTCAATTTACAGGGGACTAATTTGGAAAACAAATCTCATGTTTCCATCTTGACAAAGAGTTTGTCTTCTTAACCTCACATTCTCTAATTAAAAGCAAGATTTGAATCATATGTTACCATATATAATGACTGTACTTACACAGTTCATTACACAGGAATGTAGACCATTGATAAATCAAGAATTCCACAAATAAAACCATACAACATAACACTCCAGTCCAGAATTAGATACGTCTTGGCTGATTTTCAACAGTATTAAACAAGCATCCACTCTACTGTATTTTAAGCTGGCAACAGTTTCTTCATGAGCATCACTAAATAACTACAGGAAAGCATCCAGACCTCAACGGAATTGTGAAAAAAAAAATCAGAAAACGGACCATGCTTTAAATTAAGATTTTTTTTGCTTACCATGTGTGCCTTAAAGAAAACCCCCATGCTGTGTGTTAAATCTAGATGACACTCACATTCTGCTCTTAACAACTCACACTCCTGCTTTTATATGAAAATTATAAGTAGCTCCCATTTTGCTTTCTGCTCACAAATAGTTCTGACCTATTCATGGAGGATCACATTTTTTCAGCACCTTAATCCTGTTTACAAAAATTTACACACTTACCTATTTACCACCTTTTCCCCAGCAATCTGGAGGCAGGAGCTGTTACTGTTTAATTGTTACTGTACCTAGTGGTCCCCAGCCCTCACCCCTCTCATATCTTCACACTCTAATTACCATCCTATATTTACTAACTCTGAATTCAACCTGTTCACCCTCCCTCTCCTATCTCAGCTCAGTTGCTCATTAACCAGCTGGTTTGGATCCTGCACTCCTCATGCCCATGTGACTAGGAAATGATGGGTTGTGATCAGGATGCACCAAGAAAAAATATTTTCCTTTCAGACTAGTTCAAGGTTAGAGGAATCACTGTAATTTTTCTGATGTTTAATAGATGTCAGCAAATACCCAGACAAGGAGACTGAATGGTCCAGAGTCACCCTGACACTCAAAGGACATCTGACACAGTAGGCCTCGAGAATATTCCGGCCTACTGCCATCCTCTCAATGCTGTCGTAAGCTTTGCCAGGGATTTCAGTAAGAACCAAACAAAAAATTCTGACAACACTGCTCAGATATGTGAGGCAACCCAACCTGGTCTGGTGGAGCAAACACGATCTAGTGGAAGGCCTCCCTGCCCACGGTACAATGCTGGAATGAGATGAGCTTTAAGGTCCCTTTTCACCCAAACCACCTTGGGATTCTAACCATTTTAAGGGCAAAATTGCTAAAATTCAAGAGTGTCATTTACAGCACAGCTTTATCCCAAGTGCCACATTTACATCTCTGTGTCCACACACCACCATCACTGCTAATGCTGTGCCAGGTAAAGAAAGAGGCTGAGAAACATCTGGAAAAGCCAAGGCCTGCTGGAAACGGCTCCCGACCACATGGGTAAAGATTCCCTCTTCTCCCTGCTGTCTTCTTGGTTTATTTTAATTTTTGCTAGAAACTGAGCTTATTTTTCACAAGTTTGCCTCGTTTAACTTTTCTCTGGAAGGACACGTGCATAGGACCTGCCCCACAGGTCCTATGTCTGTCCAACCTGAGGAGGTACCTCAACAGCTGCTTCTGGGCTGCTTTAGCTCAGAACCCTCTGAGGAGATAAAATAACCTCCGAGGATATAAATTATCTACTTCAAACCTCCTTAATCAGCTTCCACAGAACAAATCAAGAACGTCAAAATCTTTTCTTTGTTCCTTCAGAAAGCACAACCAGAACTCAAGTACTCAAACACTACTCTTCTTCCCAATCTGTTTTCCTCTTTGTAAATACACCGTGTGGAAACAACCTGGAAATATGTGAAAATAAAAACACTCATGAGGAGAGAAACTGGAAAAATGAAAATAGGATTGAACAGCAGGAGATATTAACCATTAAAGCAGACAGAGGGTAAAAGAGGGGTCTTGGTTTTGTTTTAACAGAAGTATTACAAGTATGTTTATTTGAATTAATTTTGAAAGGAGACAGAATTATCTACAGTTGAATGAAACAAAAGCAACATCCTATTGACAGCTTTCCCAGGGAGAAGTATATGTCCTTATAAAAAGTCAATCAAACACATTATACAGCTGCAGTTCTCTTTCAAACATTTCTTCAAGTGTATTCAGCAAAATCTGCTAAGGTTTAACATAAACAACTTGGGCTTTGGGTTAAAACAAAAGGAAAGACACAAAGAAAGAACATACCTTACAAAGGATTTTCATCTATGAATCAACACTTGCAGTAAAATAACAGTATTTTTAGTGTTGTTAACAGTTTGCTAACACCACAGACCAGGCCTCAGATTTCGAGTGAAATGCAGCAAAGGGGTTTTCACTGAGAGCTTTTTGCTTGACTCTCATTTATTTGATAGCTGGCTAACTGTTCCATGCATGAAAACTGGGACTTGGCAGAAGTGGATATTCTGCTTTAAGCCACTTCTTCAAACCTTCCAACAAGAGAGCACACAGTTGAGTAAGTACTTGAAGGACAGGGCTTATTTAAACACCTTTTATCTTTCATGATGTATATAAGTGATATTTAACGTAGGTCTGACTACTTCAGACAGAATGTTTAAACTATGAGTTATAAATGAAGCCATTGTATGAGTGCATTTGAAATCACAGCATAGCAGGCTTCAGAAGAATTCACAAGCTCCACTCCACGCTGTCCTCCTCAGTTAACAACAATCAGGAGTTTCTGGTTTCATCCCACAACCAGCAGCAAAAATGGAGATACAGAGTCACAGACTGGGCAAAAAACAACTGTGGTTCCTCAGCCTGATGCAAGTGAGAACTGAAACCCCAGTGAGAGTCTTTTTAACAGGAAAAACCAGCTAGCTTTAAAGCAAGCTGTTAGGAGTCCACAAAGGAATTCACAAAGAACAAAGTCCACAAAGCCTTGAGGAGATAAACAGTAGCAGGCAGAAAACACTCACAGTGAGAGACCCAGAGCAAGCTGAGCACTTCCCAAATGCAAGACTGAGTTACTTCCAGTGGGACTCCTGAAAACTCATTACCATGGCTTAAGAAGTCGGCTTTGGACACCAAGCACCCTCTTAACTTATCCCAATTGTAAACCAGAACATTCCGCTGGCCTCAGGAGCCTTGCCTTTGGCTCAGAAGCCCCTTAAGTCAGTTTAGGTGGCTGGTAGAGGAGCTGTGGAAAATCCTGACCTGCAATTTGCCTTGCCCTGCTCAGGGTATCACACTCCCCTGCTGCCTCCCTTCCTGCACCTCCTTTCCCTGGTCTCACAGAGAGCCAAGTGAAGATGGGTGCCAGTGATGCTGCAGTTCTTTTCTGAGTCCCTCCAGCACCAGAATGCTTGGGACACTGTTCTCTTTCATTCTGGGAAAGGCAATTCTCTGTCCTTGACTCATGGAGAGAGTCAAAGAGTATCAGAAAGTGTGTACCAAAGTCAGTGATAACACAGCCAAGCTGAATACTGCACTGCTGGTTTGGGGTTTTAGATAAAGCCTTTACAGCCTCCCCCATTTTTAGCTCCAATAAAACTTTGACAGTGAGGGGTGAGATTTCTCCATAAAGTTGTATAACTACAAAAACAAATTGATTTTAAAAATCGTATCTATATTCTGTCCTATGGAGGAAATCCAAGTGCCTCCTAGAGATGGAAAGAGAGGGAATGCATTTTCCCCTACATTTGGAATGTAAATGATTGCAACTGGCATGTATAATCATCAATAACTTATGTTATCATTCACTGAGGCAAATCCCAAACCTTACACATTTCTTGGTGTCGAAGAGCATGCACAACCAAGGACAACAAGAAGAAATAACAAAAATAACTGGCCTCAATGCTCCAAGAACTGCCAGGGCTACGTGGAAATTACATTCTCACTGATGGGTGCAGAGCAAATTGATTTTTTTTCCCAAGAATACCGACAAACATTTAACTCACATCACGTTCCACTTAAACACAAATGCAGAATTTTTCTAAATTAATTAAGCACTGAACCTTCCACAAAACAACTGCGAAGGAATGAAAGTGACTCGTAGGAAAATTTCCTGGTTTGGTTTATTTACAAGTAATTTTGTATCAACCAAATCACTGAGCCACTACAACGTCCCTCCAGAGCAACTCATATAGATCTCCAAAATTCCCTTAAGGTGAAACTATTAAAATAATAAGGAAAAACATAGGAATGCTGATGACTAAGAAATCATTTCTCTCCTCTATAAAGCCCAGGCAATTAAGATGATAGTAAATGAAGCTTGCAGAAAAAAAACCCAAAAATCTTCCTTCTCCCAGCAAGCTCATTCTGAAGAGCCAAATAACGTGTTTGCCTTTGGTTTTCCGGGTATAGGAAATCCATTTCCTCCACTGCTCCTGCAGCCCATTACAGGAGAGATTCACAGAGCAGCAATGACCAAAAAAAAGAAACTAAAATAAGAAAATCTCCACTGAGTCAACAGTGAACCTAAAATTACTCCTTCAGTGTCAAGCCGAGACCTTTCCTGTTAGAAGGCTACTCTGCTCATGAGTGACTTTTTGTATAATAATTAATTTTAATGCACTAATACACACAGGCACAAATAGTGAGGTTTTGTTGCAGTCCCTGTGCGGCTCTTTCCAGAAAAGTGAGGATTCTTCCACTTACACCAGAATAAAGAGGCTTCCTACTTTCCCAACACAATTTGAATCATGTGAAATATAACACAGATTCCGTGTTAGTTCTAGGTAATTTGACAGCAGAGAATTAGATTCCAAACTTGAAATCCTTCTAGGAAGTTATTACTGCTACAAAATTACTATTATATGACTACTACAACAGTTAATAAATAAGATCTGTCACCAGTTGAGGAAAGAATTTCTTCACAGGCTGTTTTTGCTACAAACTCCACCTACTTTAAGTACTCAACTCTATATTGGCAGTGAAGTTGAATGCTTAGTTTAATCTATGTAAGCAAACTTAAAATAACTAGACCCCTGAAATAATTAAAAGAAGAAGAAGATAAGGAATGAATTTCACTATTATTAACAACACCCCTTCTCTATAACTCTCAATTATATTTGTTTGCATAAAATATTTGTGTCAGGGCACATTTTATTAGCTTGCTCTAAAACATCTGTAGAAAATTCAGGCAGCAATTAGACAGATTAATTCTAATACTGAAGAGTAATTTACCCCATTCCCCACTGCCAGCTTAGAAATGCTACTTAGTCCTCTCCAAATGTATTCTTGCTACATTTTTCCAGACTACTGTAGAATATAAATTATGGCTATAAATACATACACACCAAACATTTTAAAGGAATATATCAAATTGTTAGAAAAAGGGAAACCATAAAAAATTCTCTAGTAAAGGTTGCAGTCAACAAGACACAAAGTCCCAAAAACCTTATTACAAGTGCACATAAACAACATGGTAAATTCAGAAGAACTTGGGGAAAAAACAGTCATGAAGATACTCAGCTAATAATTAAACATGTGAAAATCCACTAAATATCCACTGAGAAGATGCTACTTAGAGCAAAAAGTGACCTTACTATGAGGATGTCTAGAAAAATAATGCTGATTTTGCATTCCAATTCACTCTCAAGCCTGTCTGCCTTGCAGCTAAGAGAAACACATCTAACACTAGGCAGTTTTTATCTGAAACAAATACACAAGGACATTCCTTACAGCTCAGTCCCAGCAGCACCCACCCCCTTAACCACTGCCCCATGTACATATTTCCTAAGAAATTCTTGCCAAAAGTGTATTAAATAAAATCTCAAACTTGTTTCCTCATATTTATTTGAAAATAATTGTAGTATACTGTAAGATACTGTTGCTGTGGACTGTTGGTGTATGGGACGGAGACGAGAGATCTCTATAAGCTGAATCCTAGAACTTAAATTTTATTACAAAAGGTATGGGGTGCAAGCTAGGACTCTGCTTAGAGCTGCCAGCCACAGCTCAGAGCAGGCCCAGGAGGGAGAGAAAAAAGGATTGAGGAGCCAGAGATAAGAGTAGATAAGAGAGCAAGGGGGAGAGGGTAAGAGCTAGGAGAAGAGAGAGAGAGAAAAGAGAGAAAAGAGAGTAAGAGAAGAGAAGAGCAAGAGCAAGAGAGAAGAGAGGAGAAGAGAGCGAGCTTCTGGTTACAATGCGATATATGCTCTTCTATGTTGAATATTCTAATTTCCACTAACCAATCTATTACAACATACAAATTCTATGGCATTTACACACAGCCTATAAGAATCCTTACATTACCATGCTCATCAGCTAGCAGAGGGTCTTGCTTATCTAAACAAGAGGGGATCACTCTCAGCTGGACATCCCAGCTTCCAGTTGTTCAGCAACTAAGGTTTGGTATGTGGAAGGTTGCCTTCATTTCAATCTCACTTATGGTTTCTACAATTTTAAAGTCTTCCGTGAAGCAATCGTATTTGCAAGGCTTTCCTGTTTCATCCTTCCCAACAAATAATAATTTTAAATTTGATCCAAGCTGCCATGAAAAGGGCAATAAATGTGCATTCAAGGCGAAGAAGCAGCTGCACACTCATCCATGGCTGATGGCCAGTCACTCCGAGGGCAATGATCCTTCTGTACAAAAGGATGGTGACTGGCGTTTGTAGCACAGGTATAAATCTGCCAAAATTCTGTTTGACTTCTAAATCACTCAACCAAGTCAGCTCTAAATTCTCAATTAGGAGACTGGGAGCCTTTTTCACATAAGCTTTTCAAAATACATTACTACTAAGTTCACCACTTCTCGGTTACTCTTCCCACCAGCCTATGTGCATATTTATTTACATGCAATTATCTGTTCAGGAAATACATTTACAAATTCAGAAACATCTCGTTGCTGTTCTCTCCCTCAATGCCATCTTCACTACCTGAGTTCTCCAAAAATTTATTTGCTCATCTTCCTTCACCCTCAGAATGCACAAGACAATATTGAGAAACATAAGCCTGGTATTTACAGACCTGCACCTGCAGGAGCAACTCACAGCAAAGGGAGAAGAAAATAACATTACTCTCACACACAGGCAGCTCCTGGGTCATCTTGACAAGCAGGACAATTCAGGAGGGAAAAGTATCCAGGGACACTGGAAAAATACAGAGATTGCCATCCTAGAAAAAGATTTCCTTTCAGCCTACTGAAAGGCACAGAGCAGAAGCTGGAGCTCCCAGAAAATAGACTCTCTTAGAACAGAGATGCCAACCTGACATCTTTTTGGGAGAGCTCACAGGACGAAGGACAAGCAGATTTGCTCAGGCCAAGGGTGTTTTGAAGGCGATGCTGGAAATAGCAAACACACCCCCAAGGCCTCTGAGTCCTGCACACCAGCACAGACTGGTGCCCTGTGGAAGAAAAATTTCTCATACACTTACTTTATTGTCACACACACGTAATTCTCTTGAGACCAGGTAGAAACCCTTTGCTGTGGCTGCTTTCTGGTTTAAAAGTTTGCACATTGATGGAAGAGGGAAGTGGGACGGAGCTTCTCTCTGTTTGATTATTTACTGAAATCCTTCCCATTACTAACAAGCAGAATGAGGAAAAATCACCTAAGCACGAGGAGGTGGAAGGCTTCATTCAAACGATTTTGTACCAGGAGATCTGAGCACACCATGAGCAGAAGGAAAAACAACAGCAGGATGAGAAGGGGGAGGGAGGAGGAAGAGGAAGAGCACAAATAAAGGAAGGAAAACCAAGCTGATGTTCCTCTAATGAGGAACATGCAAAAGCTCACCATCTGATACCTACACTGGGTAAAAAACAACTTTTAGAGGAAAACAAACAAAACGGGTTGAAAAAAATATCACATTCTTTCTGGAGCTTTCTTACAATGTTTCCAAGGTATTCCACGTGTTTGCCTACAGCATTTCTACATATTATTTAGTAAAACTCTGCTAGCAAGCTGCTCACAGATAAAATCCATCTCCTCAAGGAAAATCTAGAATTCACAGAGTTACAAAAGTAACACAATATGAAATCTGGAGATATCTTTCCTTTACCTAAAAGGCAAACAGCTCTAAATACTGCATCTTCCCATCAAATTAGGCACATTAAACACATACATGAAGTGATTAATATTTTAGGTGGTCTCTTATTTGGAAGAAAAGAATAAAATTCAAGCGTGGACTGTATCAAACAAAAAGCTATTTCTCCCCAAACTCCACAAGGATTAATTTATACATAAAATTCTGCATGTTACTATGGATTAGGTTTTTTACCTTCTTCTGAGTTTGGTCTAGTCACGTCTATTATACACTGAAGCAAAGGAGCCAGACTCTGCCCTTGCAGAGAGTTAGAAAAGGCTCCAGAATTTATTCCCTTTGTTGTTGTTGATGTTTATGAAATTCAGGATATTCTTATAGATATTCTGTTTGCTGGTGTGCCATGAAAATTCTCAGAAAGCCAAAACCATTTGAAAGTTGAGTACAGGTTTGGAAAACCTCACAAACAAAACCAGTCTTGACAGTCAGGAAACAAGTACTTTGTTACAGCCATGGCTTTGTCAGCCTCAGTTTAAAGGAGATTTGGGTTTGTTTTTTTTTCTTATAGAGAACTCAAAAATCACTATACATAATTTATGAGGAACCACATATTGTTTTTTCTGGAAGCGAGTCTGAGAGCTAAAAAAAAAGTTTGCATCTTTGTTAAAAAGCATTACATGTTGTACATTAAAAGTTCCAAAATAAATCAATATAAAAAAAAAATAGTTCTTGATCCAAATTAATTGTAAAAATCAAGATCAGATGCTCTTTCTAATGATAAATGACCAGGCATATCCAGTGTCAAAAGGAAATATAAATATAGTTTTCATGGCAGTGGAACCTGTTCCAATTAAGAGCCATCATGTTTGCTCCTAACCCAGAGAATGAGGCCCAAGTGGAGACTGCTCTTCCCCAAACCCTGTACACTGCTCAATCTCATTTTTAATCACATCCTGCAGTTTATACCACAACCAGTCACGCCACATCATTTCTTACACATAACATTAACACTTCTTCAAATTTTCTTGCAAACTTATCTAGAAATCAGTCAGTCAAGAACTTGTCATGCTTTATGGTTGTTTCTTTTTTTTTTCACCCTGACTATTCACCAAGAGCTTGAGCTGAGAATATGGAATAGCAGGCCTGCTGCCAGCAGAATTCCTGCACTCCAAGCCCGAAGCATATGGATAAACTCTTAATACAATACACAAAAACACTTCTTGAATGCAAGCAGGCAGGATTGGCTTCACACAGAAGTTCAGCACAAGTGTCTAGACTACAAGCAAAGTGCCAGAAGATATAAACCTGGGGATTTATAGTATAGATGGTTGACAGGAGAAGTTTAAGCTGCCCAAATTCCAGACCTGCACACTGCAGCCATCACGTCCATCAGACACAAGTGGCAGAATGTGACACCTGAGAAGGGGAAATAAATCTCCACGTCCACACTCAGTGCTACTGCATCCGCAGCTAAGCAGGTAATGGTTAATTCTACAAGATTATTCTGCATATTACAGTTCTCTCAAACTGAGGAAAACCAACCCAGCACACACGGCACATAAAGATGGACTCATCACTCAGAAGGTTTGTACAGTTGCTGGGTTTCCAGACAATGATGAACAGCTAAATAAGCCCACATTTTACATGATTTAATCTTCCTTTAAAGATTGTTTTATCCAAACTTGGAAAGGCTTTTTTCATTTGCCTCCATTTATGGAGAACGTTTATTTGCATCTGGTTTTTAGTGGTTACGCAAGAGTCAAAAACCTTGACTACAAAAAACACATGCACATGTCACCAGAAAAGGTGACAGTCAGCTCCTCGGAGGGCCTGATCTGCCTCTCTGTGAGGAAAAAAGCAGTGCAAAAGTTTAAGTTAATCATAATGGCTTTCTTAGTGCAAAAATTTTAATTGTAAACGAGCAACATTAGAGAACACACAGGATAGAGTTACATCCATACCATGGATTTGGTTTACATAAGTGCTTGAAACTTGTCACGAAAAATTAACTAATTGAGATGACTATTCCAAAATGGTGCCTTCATATCTGACTTAAACTGTATTTCTTAATAGAAATAATTTGGTAAACAGAATAAATAACCACATGCACGCACTCACAAAATAACGCTGTTAACTCACTTTAAAAATTTGCACATGTATCTAACAATTTCAACTCTGATTTCTACTCCCAGAGACCCAAAGATCCAAAGTACAGTAATACAACATGAAAAACTGACTGAGTGCAAGGACTAGGGGTGTATTTGGTAGGCTTGGACAGAATCTTTATTGACCAGATTTGGTAAGCTGGGCTTCTGGACATTTACAAGAGGCAGAAGCAGTTAAAAAAAAAACCAAAATCGAAACAACAACAAAACCACCACGCAAAGAAATCAGTGAAATCAGAGTCTGAAGCAAAGCTTCGACACTTTATGAGGATTCCTGCAGCTGCAGCTGTGCAGAGGCTGAGCAGATCCTGGCAAAGTCCCTGTGCAGAGCCCATGAACACTGACAGGAAAGCAGCTACATCTACCCAGAAAATCTCAAAAAGACCAAAGCCCTCTTTGAAAGGATGCCTGTGCAGAATTTTTCTACACACTGATCCACAGTATTGACAGTCTGAGCAAGTCTACAAGAAGAATCCAGGTCTGAAAAAAGGCACAAATTGACAATTCCCCCAAAATTTCCCTTGCTCTGTACACATGCAAATGACATTTTTCAATTTTCATTCCGTATGTTTTACAGTGCTTTGTGCTGCTCCTGTTCTTCTCTTTGTAATGCTGACTGGTACCATTCAGAATAAATGCTGAGAAATTAACTTTTTCATACTCCTAAGCTTCCAATTTTTCAAGACCCATTTGAATTTAATTCTTCCTTCCTAGCCCTGCAACACCTTGAAAGTCAATGCCATCCACAGGTTTTACCAGTACACTCTCAATTCCTCCATCTGGGTTTCTAAGCAACATGTTAACCAGCTCTGCAGCCACTGTACAGCACTTCTGATTATGCCACATCCAACTTTTCTGACAAAAATACCACAGGCCACCATACTGAAGTGCTTCTAAAAGCAAGACAGAGAGCTTTTCATCTCATGACAAGGTTTTTCTCGTCGTTTTAGAGCAACAATTTGTTCAAGACTAGCTAGTAGTGCCAAAGGTAAGGACTGAGATCTTCAGTCCCCATTGGGCAAAGCCTACATCAAATCAACAGACGACTCCATTACACAGCCTGTTAAAAAATTCCTCAGTTTCATGGATTAATCAAGTTGAGACTCACGTAATACAAAAAAAAGTCAACTTTTTTTAGTGCCTAGGAGCTGGTCTAGCAGGCATCAGCTAGCCACACTCCTCTGACTTACTCCCCTCACACTTTCTCTCAAATGTCAGCAATTAAAACCCCAACAGAGCCCCCCCCATGACAGAAAACACTCTTCGAGTTGGCAAAAATAAATACCTGCATCTCTTCCTCTTTGAAAACACACAATGATTTAGAATGACACCATTTGGCCTGCGATCACAACTTGTAACTGGCAAGAACTCCCACTGTTAGTGCTTTTTGGGATAACTGCTACCCACATAGTGCCAGATGGTCCTTTCCACCTCTGCTGAGGAGGTGGAGCAGCACTGCCTGCTGTCAGAGCTACAGCTTCTTCATTTTCTCTAAATCAAGTCAGAGATATTACCAGTCTGAAGAAAAGCAGGTGGGCACATGTAGCTCCATTAGTTTCAGCCTCCAAAGAACAATAGTTCTTTCTTTTGTGGTGCTTGTTACACTCAAGCCCCACTCCTGAAGACAAGAAAATAAGGGATGTCATGGCCTCCATGCAGGTATTAACCAAAGGCTGGTGCCAATGAAAAGCTGCTCAGAAAGGTTTCAATCAAACACAGATGTTGTAGCTGTGAAGCTGAGTATCTCATGCTAACAACTGTGTGAAGCAGCAGGAAACTGAGTTGGGGTCCTCTAGTCAAATCTTACACTGAAAATTAAAGATGAAAATCATTTGAGTAAGAGGATAAAAACCCATTAAGTAAGAAAATGGGGGATTTGTCCCTCCATGAAATGTAAATTATCTATTAGATTGTGCAGAACTGCAAAAGCTGCTGGGAAAGGTAATCAGCATTAGACCCTAACTTTTACAGAAAGTAACATGTCAGGCAGCACACAGCTACACACACAGGGAGTACCTGCCATAACACAGATCATTTGCAAATATCCTTAAAAAATAGCCACATGAAGAACACCAGGGCCTGCAAGTTGGGATAAACCAGCAAAATCTGCAGGCACAAGCATTTATTTTCATCACCCAAATCACACTATCCACTTACATTTGCACCTCTCCCCAGGCTCAATCTAACAAACTCTCACAAAAGTTACACAAACACATCCTTCAATATTTATACCTCCAGATACAGGACCAGGAATCAATTCACATTTGTTTCTCTCCAGTGTCTTCTCCCAGTTTTCCTTATATTTTCTCCTTGGAAATAATATTTCAAAACCTCAGCCTCCCACTGGAAATGCCAAGCATGGCATCAGAGCCCATCAATACAGTATTTATATTAAATTACCAGTATTGAAGCCAACTGCTAAAACACTGACCACAGGATCCAACTCAATGAGCTTCACAATTCAAGGACAAAAAAATTCGCCTCCAGGGAAGTCCAGATTACCAACAAGGTGACTGGCAGGAACAGAAAAAGCCATTAACTTCCATATTAAAGACATTAAGAGACTTTCAAACATATCAGTTAATGCTTTTCAGTCTATTAGAGGCAATGCACAACTTTTTTGCTTGTGTGTTTCACCAACACCACAAATATTCAAACTCCCATTCTGAAAGGTATTTTACACTATCTTTAATTTTGGAATTTTTCATATGCACTGATGATTTCTCTGTTTCATCTGCACTCTTCAAGGTTCTTATCCAAACTATGAAGGAAACTTTTAAGAAATCCTGAAAAGAACACAAAAAAAAACAAAGGAGGAAACCATTCACACCCATATACATGCCTTACATATAAAAAATACAGACTGCAGCAGACGTGTTTCCTACTCTGCTTTATAAATGCATTTGGCTTAAATAATTTGAATAGAGAAAAATAGCATTAATCTGTCAAATATTTTTGTACCTAACATGGAAATCGTACGGGCATGAAGGAGGGAGTCAAATAAAGACCCAAAATATTTTAAAAGAAAGTAAGTAAACAAGAAGCTCCCCATCATAAAATACAAATTAACCATTTCTTTTCTCACATTTCTTAATTAATAAAAAATACGCAGTGTGACTTGTATTGCAAACAACAATTCACCTATCCAAAATACTTCTTTCATTAATGAGACCATTACAAATCCTAAATTCAAGATCATTACAATTCAACCATAATTAGCAATTACAGCTGATATATGTAAAAATAAGACAATTGAATATTCAGCAATGAAGTGGGGAAATCAGAGAAGAACGATGCATTTAACCTATTTATTGCTATTCAGGGATTTTTTTCTCAACTGTCAAGCTAGTCTATATTTTAATCTTAAAAACATTCCCTGCAGATGAGGGTAAAAGATGCAGTTCAACAAGTGGGCTGAATTTCATTAGTGGTGTGAGATGAGCTTCAGCTATTACACACTGGAAATCTGCAAAGGGAAACCTGGAAATCTGCAAAGGGAAACCTGGAAATCTGCAAAGGGAAACCTGGAAATCTGCAAAGGGAAACCTGGAAATCTGCAAAGGGAAATCTGGAAATCTGCAAAGGGAAACCTGGAAATCTGCAAAGGGAAATCTGCAAATCTGCAAAGGGAAATCTGCAAATCTGGAAACCAAGTCAGCTAATTCCAACGGCAGAAAACCAGAATAGATGGAAACCTGGATGTAAAGATAATTTCAAATGTCAAGCAGACCTCTGCAACCCACTCTGAAAGAAATGACAACAAATTTACATATTAAAAACTCAAGGAATGAGCAGCAAGGAGGCTCCTGTTCATTCTTCCAAGTTCTGGGAAGGCCAGACTGGTGGCAGACACACTTTTGGTATTTGCACACACTTGCAACAGACCGAGGAACAAACAGAGCTTTGAGCCTGCTCCACTCTGATGGGCACAGCAAGGTCACAAATGCTCATCAGATGACTTTTCAGTAACTTCTGTGAAATGGGGCACCATGAATGGAACCTCTTGTGGCACAAGAAAGGATCATTCATCTACCCCAGGACCTCCACTCCGGACATACCACTCGGTTCTTTCTCATTAAGTACAAGTGAACTAAAGAGCAAAAAGTTGCTCCAAGACTCTGAAATTACGTTTCTGAAAGGTCTCGTACAACAAATCCCTCCGCAGACAAACAGCAAAATAACAGCAAGCTTGTCCTCACCCTGCAGAGCTCCCAGTCTGCTCAGGAAGATGCTCCCTCGGTCACAAATATGTTCTTTTCATAAAGGACAAATAAATAACAAATACTGCTAAGAGCTGAAATGTCAACATGCATGATTCATCGCTCCCTTCATTAGAGATGCCAGTTCAAGAGACAATATCACTCTCCCAGATTATTTCCCTGCCATTAGCTCACACAACATCACTCCTCAGCAGCATCAGGGCTCCGGTGGCATGCACAGACCTGCCCCTGTAGGAATAGTAACATGAACTCACCGGGATCCTGCATGTTCCTCAAGTATCTACATGTGCCTCTGCCAAATCGGCTCTTAAGGATTCCTACCTCAGGTTACTTCTCCAGTAAAGCAGAATAATCCTCCTCTTTACAATGCAACAGAATGGATGGGAGAGGAAGGGGGGGGATAAAAAAGCTATTCAAATTTTAAGTTTAAATCTAAGTTCAAAAAAAGCGTAATTTTCAGCGAATAAGCCCTCCAGAGTAGGAAAAAACTTCACCAAAAATTTACTGAGGAAGCAAAACCTAGACCAAAGTTTCCTTTAAGCAGAATACATAGAAACCCAACTATTACATACATTTTATAAAATCTATGAATGAAAAGCTTCAAAATCAAATAATGACGTAACATGGCACAAACCCAAAGTCGAGTCAAATAAGCACATAGTGCTTTTTATGTTTTATCATTACTAATTAATGTTCTCTTACAGAGTATTTTTCAAGTGTTTCTCATGCCACAGTATAGATTCTGTTTTTTGATGAATTTTGGAAAGATAGGGAATAAATGCTACCCAGGCAGAAAGTCAGGCTGCTCAGGGAACTCAACAGATTATTCAAAGATTTCTCATCCTGAGGAGCTGAAACACCATAATCTTGCTACCACAGGATTCAGAACATACAGCATTTTTATTCACAGTCCAGTAAAGTAACTTCTGCTCTCTCATCAGAACCCCACAAGCAATTCCATGCTAAATTCCTCTCCAATATGTCCAGCATCCTTGCTAAACTAGATCCTTTCACCACAGGCTGCTGAAGTAGAAAACTGACGAGACCCAGAGATGGGGCAGCTTCACAAGGGGATAATTTCAGGGCTGGGCTCTAAATCCCCAGTTTCTCCCTTTCTAATGCAAGTCCACAAACATGCACTGTTTCCTCTAAGTAATGTAGAGTATGTTTTTAAAGAAATTAATTTTAAAATTAACGTAAAACAAGCAACTGCATTTTAGCCCGATACAATAATGGAACTGGAACCATTCTAAGTAATATATCTAGAATATAGTCCAAGCTCATAAAATCCAGTTGGCAAGTAAACCAGGGAAAAATGACCCAGTTCACTGGATTGAGTATTTGCAGGTGCAATGAGCTCCAAACACTAATTTATCTCCAGTGAGTGCAATAGGCATTTCTCTGCCTTCAAGTTGAAATGAAGGTGCCATTCTGGGCTAGAAAATTTTCTTTGCAGTAGCTCACACAAGGCCATGTTTTGGTTGAAGACTTGAGCTACAAGAGTCAAAAATAACCAGTGGGCTCCAGTTCTGTTACCACTGATGGCCATGGTAACCTTCCAAAGCCCTTTCTGGCAATGTCACCGTGTCCTGTGTCACCACAGAGCTCCACATGCCCTATGGATGCTGAAAAAAATTCCTGGAGGTGGGCAAATATTTATCAGATTGGAAAGGAAGCAGAAGACAACCTGAAATTACTGATCAGGCTGACAGAGAGGGTTATATCCAGTGACATAACAAAGGCTGCAAGACTGTGAGTATTTGTGGAGTACCAAACATACACCATCCACTTCCTGGACACCAAAAGGTGCCATTTTAAGGCTTTGTCCACACACAAGTCCCCAGCTGGCACCAAGCACTCAGAGAGCTCAGAGCTACCAAAAAGGACAAACCCAGCCACTCTATTTCCTGTGCACTACTCCAGTCAATTGCATGTTTCACAGATCAATCTCAGTTTGTTGATCCAGCAAGAAATGAATGCCACAAAATAAAGAGTTGTCATTCGCACAACAGCTACTCTGAAGTTCAGCTCAGCCCATGACAGAGTGCCCACAACGCTGAGGGTGGGGGAAAAGGGATGAGAGGTTACTGATTTGGCACCACTTCTAAAAACCTAACCTCATCAAGAAACAACACTCAAAGCCATTTGGCTTGTCTGGATGTCAAAGGAAATTACCTTGTCAAAGGAAATAACCATTGTGCTCTAAAGAAAATTCATCCTCAAAAGTTGAAAGAATCGATGCTTATACATCAAAGGGACGAGAAATAAGGATTTTGCTTTTGAAAAAAATTTCAAAGCAGACTTTTTTAATAGTGCAAAACATGAGATTAAAGGTGTTACCAGGCTCTCAGCTGACCTCATGTTTATCCACCTCCAGAAAAGGCAAATCTTGATAAAACATAAGGAAGGACATAATCCTTCTCTTTTTCTAATGAGAAAAATCATTCACAAATTTGGGAGGGTCACAGCTCCATTTTCTTGTTTTTAATGTACCAAGGGGTTATTTTAGTTTTCTGGCTTCCTTCTCATTGTTTTTCTTTTGCAGTCTAACAAAAAAGTAAGGTATACCACGAATTTTAACAAGCATCCTGGAATTAAACAAAGTACAAGATCATAAACTAATGAATACATAGTGTAAATAAATTAAATGTGTCACAAGCAGGCCTGGCATCCAAGTGTTCTTCTGGAAATACATATAAACCCACACTTGCAAAATTCTGAGTGCAGTGTGCATAATGCTGTGCATGATACACATTTGGGCCTTAAACCATTTGCATTTATTGTCATTAATATTAATACGTGAGAATTTGCAAGCAGGAAGTTTGGGATGCTTGTCTGTAATGTATGAAAAAAATTCATCCTGTAAAAATTGCCTGCACATAACAGGTATGCTCACGGGTTTCTCAACGTCAACACATGTATCACTGGTATTTCTAAAGGTTTAACTGAAAGTAAATCTAGTGTATACAACCTGAAATTGAAAACAACCCACAAGCTCACACAGAATCATGGGAAAACCAATGGAAAAGATGAGAACAAGGCGAACAGGAGATGAGAAACATGAGAACAGGAGAGGAACTGCTACAAGGCGATCAGTATTGATAAGGAGTTTATTTTATAAAATTATATTAGTCCTATGTGTGAATGCAACCAGTAATTCACACAGTAATTATAAATAATTACAAGTCTACATTGCAGGCCTGTATGCTCCAATATTCTACAGCCACAGCAGAGATGCAAACAGCATACAACCCCACCACTCCAACAAAATTGGGGTAAATTTTGAGTACAGTCTTTCAGTGTGTGGGATGCCCTTAGGATGAGACACTACAAAAAAAAGAAGCACAACTCTAAGCAGTTTGTCTATTTTTTTAGAAGCCCAAGAGTCATAAAAGCCACAGACCTCAAGCTGGCTAAGACAGTCTTTGCCTAACCATCCACCAATAGTTTGTTTGCAGAGCCAAAAATGAGATTTTGATTATGGCAAGTAGCAATATATTTTATTTTCTTCATTCAGCCACAGGTCTATCATGCATTTCCTAGGCAAACACACCTCCACACTAACTGCCCATAATCTAAGGCGTCTCTCACCACACAGTAAAAAAGCCTCAGGTAACTGTAATCAACAAATCCTCTTCAAAACATTCACACTAAAAAGCACTTATTACACCAGCTCCTTTTTCCTTTCTAATCCACACCTTAGGAATGGATGTTTCCAGGTGCAGGTTTGGAAATTAAGTTCTGAAGATTAAATAAGGAAAACAGACAACACTCAACCTTTAGCATTTTGCAGGGATCATTCCAGGCTCCAGCCCTGGAGCTGGCAGGGTCTCCTGGCCGTGTTGCTCTCCACAGCACATTTGCCTTATTTCTTCTCCTCCCAATCCAACACCAATTTGCCTTCGCTCCTATGCAGTAGCTACGCTGCACTCCCCAGCACTGCTAATTAGCCTCCATAATTTCATTTAATTCTCCAGATATTTCATTTTCCTTGCGCTACTTTCACCTTTATAACAGCCTAAAACCCACACTGGTTTTTTTCACTGCCTAAATCACACAACCAACACTCAGCTCCGGAACTTAACACAAACGAGGATGAGAATCTGCCTTTTTTTCTTCCAAAACACCCATCTGAGCGCCGTCTGCCTCGTCATCTCGCGTGGCTTTTTTTTGGTATTTTAGCCCCCATCAACCAGCCCACGCCTGTAACGGGGAGAGGCGGTGTGTCATCGGACTCCGCACGCCTTACTCACCCCTCGGAGGGCGCAGAGGGAGGGGATTTAACCCCGCAGCAGCGGCGGCGAGGGCGGCGAGAGCGCGGTACCTGCGGCACCTCCCGCTCAACACGGGAAAAAAAAAACCGGCGGCGGCCTCCCCGCAGCGTCCCTACACCCAAAAATTGGGCCCGAGGGCACGG
>VZTB01013203.1:2140-15584 GCA_013397245.1 Thryothorus ludovicianus
TGTATTTACCTGACACAAAACACAGCTTTGTATTTCACAAGAACTAACACCTTGTCACCTTAAGGCAGGGGGGAAAAATAAGTTTTGGAGCTCCATGGTACTTAGCTGTCCAGCTTCTGCAGCCTGAATTAATTTTCGTTGTACGGCATATATGTACAGTTTAATGTTAGTGAAAAGCATTAACTTCAGTTCTTGGAGATTGTAAATTAATTTGGACAAAATAATTCCATCTACTTTTTTTTGTTGATATAGAAAGCTAATTGTATCATTGCATAGTATTTAAAGTTACTGCACACGATGTTTTTAGTTCATTGGTATGCATGTACTGAATGGAACTCTATATATATAATCTCCTTGTGCATTAAAAATAGTTTAAAAAAATCATATTTTTCTGTTCCTAGAATTATCATGTAGTATGCTGCTGCATGCTGCCACGTGAGAAGTTTTTTTTTCTGAAAATATTTTTGTTTCTCTGTCTACTTGGACAATTATCTTAAAGTGCTTCAATATCTCCACAGATTCCTGTTTTTTAAGGTGTTTTTTATGGTGAATTCAAAGCATTTTGAAGAAGTGATAAAGTGAAATAGAAGAAAAACAAAAAAAGCCTTGTACAAATCCTTGTACCTTTTGGTCGTATCACAAAGAGTATCAGAATAGCTGTTAGAAAGGCCTGAATGAAATGTTAGTAATTTAATTTGGGTAAATATTATGGATTTCAAAGCAACAGAATGTTTTATCCTGTCCTCTGCCATATAGACCGGAGGCATTTTAGAATGAAAAATCTTTGCTCTTCCACTGATATTCAAAAAACTAATTGGAATATCATGAGGCATATTATTTATTGTCATTAATTACTACTGCTAGCTGGGAAGAAGGAGGCAGCAAATTAGAACAGTTCTAGGTTGATAAGTTAGGTTTTTTAAGCACTTTTTCAAATCTGCCAGCAAGATTTTGTGTGTGTTGTGTGAATTTATGCACGTACTAGCAGTGTTCTTATTGGTAGTCTGGTGGGGTCAGACCTGGTGTATTTGCTCCCTGAGGTTTGTTTCCCTTTGTTCTTCTTGCATACCAGTCCTAACATTTGTAATTCTGCGTGGAGACTGGTTGTGGAGTGAACTGGGATTTTGGGAAGATTACCTTCTTAAAGCAGTGTTTGCCACAGTCTCCTACCAGATGTCTGTGTAGGATTTTGGGTGTGGTAACTCCTGCCTGTTGGATGGAATAGGGTTGGAAGTCTGGTGGTTCCCTGTAGTATAAGTTCTGTTTCTTGTTGTTGTTTAACAAAATCCCTGGATTTAGATGATTGGAAGAAAATAAGTTGAAGTTTGGATGTAATTTTCCTTTTTTTGAGAAGGAAAAGATTATAGATTTCATTTGTCCTTCTGATTAATTTTCTCTCTGTGTTTATTGGAGCTACAGATTCACTGATTTTTTTTTTTAACATAAGCCAGCACTGAACATTAATTCTCAATTTTGAGCTTTGCAGAAGGAAAATAAAATACTGAGGAACTGAGAATAGATTGCCTTTTCTCATAGTGGACTTTAAAATAGGTGCCCAAACAATAGTCTGTGTGCTTTGTTTAACACTGACAACAGTAACTATTTTTAAGATGTCTCTACATACCTTTGCAGTGACTAGTTGTGAAAGACATGGTAATCAAAGGATAAAGCAGACCAACTATTTCTTGGAAAGAAAAATCACTGCTAGTAAAAGATTCCTATAGAATTTTTGTCANGTGGAAAACAAGTTGTGTTATGACAATGAACAATTTTGGTTGTGAATAACAAGGAAATTCAGGCAGCAAGTTCAGAGAACATGACTCATTGTAGAAACACCAGAAGAATGAAGTAGCAAAAAGCATCTTGCAATGTGTTGATTATTTTGTTTATATTACTTTTATGTCATCAGTATTTTTTTCTCCAAAGAGATGGAATAGATACAAATAAAACAAGAATAAAGACTTTGATACAGACCAACAGTGCCTGGCAATGCAGTGATAAATATTTATTGTTAGCCTTAACAAATGTTCTAGTATTTTGACCTTCTTTGCATTTTCAAGCAAACACTAACTTCTCATTTCAAGTAGGAAAAATCTATTATTGTGAAAAATGTTGGCTTGTCATCCCACTGAGAAAGTTCAGTAAAAGCAGAGATCTGTGAATCTGTGATCTAGCTTTGATTGGCTTGGAATACACTAGTTGATGGTGGCTTTAATATTACAGAAATATTACAGAAATATTACAGAAATATTACAGAACCTGTTTTTATCATCAAGTAGCCATTGCTCTCATCATGTAACCATTCATTTTTGTTAACTTGCTTTTGTTAGGCTGTTCAGTGTAATATTGCTCCAAGAAAAAATATTGTTACTTTGACATTTGCATGAATGTCAATTGCATGAAAGAGTCTCCATTTAATTTTTCTTTCTTGAGGCAGAAGTTTCCAGGTGTTTCCTTTTCTTCTAGCAAGCTAAAAAGTTATGCAACATGGCTTGGATGCTGGATAGCTGTTCTTCAGTTTTTCTTTGTAGTATGTTTTAAATAAATCACTGTTCTGGGTTGTTTTTTTTTTTCCCAAGACTGTAAAAAGTGGAAAGAGTGCCATTTTCAAAACAAATATGTTATGCAAGTTTCTTGAAAATATTCTAATTTCATAATTGATAAAAATGAAAATATACTAATTTCGTAATTGTCATTCTTTGTAACTCTCTTTTTTCTTCTGGAAGATGGAACATGAATGATGAGGTACTGAGGCTGTGTTCTTGGCTGTTGCAGCAGGGTTTATGGATATATTTCCTTTCTCCCACAGGAAAGTTCTGTGATTCTAGTTTATAATTTGTGAAGCCCAGTTTTGGGTGGAAAGTCCTCCATTATGTGTCACTGTTAAAATGTTATATATAGTATTGATATGGCACTGGCAAAGTGTGTGATTTTTGCAAGGTCATTTTTCTTCAGCTCATGTTTTAAACTTGGCATTCATATTGTTTTCTATTCTGAAAACAGCATTGTTTGTTTTCTTGCACCTCAGTATGTCTTTCCCATTAGGTAAAAGAGGTAACTGTTTGGGTAGGATTATTTTTCCTTTTTTTGGCTATTAAGCAAACTTTGAGTAATGTTTTCCTCTAAAAACTACATCTGGACTGATTTTGATACATCAGACTGCAAATGACAAAATCTAATGAGTTTTACATTATATAGAGATCATGCACTGTAATTTATGTAGTGTTTGTTTCTTTCCATATGACATGATAACTGTCTTCATTACCTTCTAAGTTTGGTGATTCTTATGAGCATTTAATTTGGGAGGAGTACTGCAAAATGTTCTGCTCACTATCCTTGAATGGCTGCCATTCAATGAAAAGTTTAATTTCAGAAGAAGGGGACAAATGCCAAGGACAGGATACAAGAGTATCAGAGGGGAATAACTGTGCAGTTGTCTTTTCAATGATTGTGTATTAAATCCTTGAAGGAAGTGCAAAACAGGAGGAAGGAGTGGCATGTTCCCGGAAGGTTGTTTTGATGCTGATTTTTATTTATTTTATTTTTAATCAGAGAACTTGGAGGTAAGATGGTTTGGTGGTTGCACTTGCTGAAGACACACAAGATGGTCATTGTCAGTGTAGATTTAAATTCTTTTTTTAATAGAAAAAGTGGGTAAACAGGCCTGGGGATTGAATAATTAATTATGCAGTGCAAGGTCACTTTTTGGAAAATAACAGTTTTTCTGTTTTTAGAAGAAATTATTTTTATGTGTTGGAGAGAGCCATGGCAAATTCCTTTTGCATGCTAGTTTATCATAATGATCTTTGGTATCGTGTGTGAGACAGTTTGTCTGGACAAAAAGGTAAATGGCAGGAATTTGTCACATGGTCAGCGGTGGAAAAGAGAGGGACTCCTCAGGAAACTCTCATACCCAGGAGAGAAGATTTTTTGGCATGAGATTTCATGTCCTATATTCTAACTCTGTATGTCTTAGGGACTATTTGCTGAAGTCTTGGAGATGTTGCCCAATAGGTTGAAGTCCTCTTTCAGACAATGTCAGGGTTGTGAGAGGAAGAAAAAACGTTTTTTGAAAGATCTCAAGATGGAGCGCTTGAAATAACTAAGGTTAGTAGAGGAAAATAAAGGTGTACATCTAAAAGATCGAAGTACTTAAAAAAGGATATAAAGGTCCTGCCTTTAAAAAAGAAAGAGGAGAGTAGAAAATACTGGAATAGTGAGTTTTTAAAAATAAATATTATGTCGTTTCAATTTATGTGTCATGTTTGAGTTTCAATTTTATGTAAGTTCTGCAATCTCATTTTGTTACACAGCAAAGGAAAAATAATCACAAAGCCTATTAAGTGTTGTGGAGTAAACTTTATTACATGTGGAACATAATCATTAGAGGAATTACAGATCAGCCATAGTAAAATTAAATGCTTAAAAGGTATTTATTATGAGAGCTTTTCAGTATAAAGTCTTGTATGTTAAAATGGTGAACTCAGACTCTTTATATCTCTCTAACTATACTAGAGCTATTTGGAAAATGAAAGCTGTGAAGTTTTTGTTTGTTGCTATCTGTATGTCATGAAAGAGTCATGAAATGATTTCTAAAATGTGCAATTGCAAACTGATTATAAAATTCCCAAGGGGGCTCTGGTGGGACTATCAGAACGATAGAGTGGTGAGTCACTCCAGGAGAAATTAATGTAATAATCTTTTCCAGTATTCATAGGACCAGGAGAATAAAATGTTATTCAATTTTATCTGATTAAAAAAATAAGAGGCAAGAGAGAAAGAGGAAGAAAAAAATGATGTATCTTTTATTTCAGACATGAAAGATGGATGGAATATATAAAAAGCATATTATGAAGCAGGATATTACCGTGACTATTTTCTGATCTGATCTGTGCTCCAAAATGGTCATGTTGCTATCATAATCATTCTATTTGATAACTTAAGGTGATAGTTATTTTTTTTTTTTTTACGTTGGAGATGCAAAGTGTAGCTTTTGAGTGGAACATCTAGATTATGAGGAATGTAGATTGAATCAGAGCTGTATCCTCTATCTGGCACTCTCAGATCAAAGGTCATGTCTGCTGTTGTTAAAAGTTTGGTTGCTTTGTGTTGGTTCTTTCAAAAAGGGCCGTGGAATTCAGTGAGCATGTGTTCATTCACAGGAGGTGCATGGATTCTTAACTAAAGCTTTTCAATGCTGTCACAATACTGAGAGTTTGTCACTATGTCATGGTACAATGGCCCCTATCCCTTCTCTTCTCTACTTTGCACTGCTAGTATTTATTTTTGGTTTATTTTTAAAATCTTCTGTATGATTCATTAGTAAGCAGCATGTGTAAAGGGCTTGCCAAGCTTAAAGTTTATCAAATTTAAAATGATTGAAAGCAGCAGCAGATATTATGAGGAAAGGTAAGACTGTTAAACAAAATATAAGTATTCTTGAATGAGCTGTAAGATCTTTAAAAATCCATCTGGAAATAAAAACCTTAGTGTTACATATTGCTTAAAAAAGCACATTTTTCTAGAGATTTGACCAAAAAGGTACCTAATTTATTCTTCATATTCTGCTGTTCAAACATGATGAAACAAAGGACTTTCTCTGTAGTATAGAAGTATTGGTGAAAGAAGGATCAAATCTATTCAATACTTTCTAGAGATGACCAAAGAGGATTTAGATGTTCAGATGTTTTAGAAGACAAACAGACATGCAAGTAGCTAAACATATTAGTGGGAAAAAACTATTTTCTGGAAATTCATGTTACTAGCGAGTTTAACTGGAATAAAATTACTGTTCCAAAGTATTTTATTTTAAAGATAGGAGTAACTCATTTGACACTTCCTATACCTCCATGACTCTTCCTGCCAACACCACAGGTCTGTTTTAGGAAAGGCAATACAGATGTTTTTGAAATTTTTTGTCCGAGTTTTGTAGCTATGATAAAGAATAAAAGCATGTGTTGGTGTTTTTAAAGAAAACAAAACAACCGAACCCAACAATGAAGACGTGATTCATGCTGATTAAACTTTTATTTTCCAAAAGGAATTATGATGTAATTTAGATTGGTTTTGATTGTAATGTGTTGCTGCAGAATAAGTGCAATCCTAAATGACACTTGAGACTCTTGTGATTAAGTTTTTTGAGTACATTTCTGAGTGGGTTAAACTTATGCAGGAAAAAAAAAATAAAAAGTTGGTTTTAATTTTCTGTTGTTCATCCATATGTTTCTAAAGGGATTTTTCCAAAAGAATTTCCCTACAGAACTAGAATGAAAAAGTTAGAGGTCTGTTTATTGCTTATGTACATAACTTCTGGTAAGGATTAAATGGAAATAACTTGAGTAGAAATCAAAGCATAACAGATACCCTTTAAATTTAAAAAGTAATTTAAGAGGGTTTGTATATTTTCTGGAATTCATGTTAATTTTTGCAATTTTCCAAACTAAATGCAGAATTAAAAATTACATTTTTATATTAACAATTTTCACTGAAGGGAGATAATAAGTAAGTAGCTAGTTTAATATTCCACTCAATAGCCATATTAGATTTTTATGTGCGTAGTAGAAGAAACAGAACAATGCAAAGAAAACCTAAAATGATAGGAATCTTTGTCATAAGAGAGCTTCTCCGAATCTTAGTAAGACCTTATAGACAATATCCTTGGAATTTTTAGCATATGCAAGTGTTTAAAATCTAGCTAAATTCTTATGTTCAGTTGTGTTAAAGAAACAACCACATTTTTTAACTGTTTCGGATTTGTGTTTATAAATTGGTTTCAATGAGTATACTTTTGTTTTTGTTATGGTGGACAATGAATCAGAATGCTTAATTAGATTGTGGGAGGATGTATATAGTATGGGTAGTATATCCTCTCTAACATAGTTTTGTATTATAGATACTGCTTACAAAAAATTCTGTGTCAATGCTTTATTTTTTTCATATGAGTGATGCAACTTGATATTGGGTGATCACCCAACAAAATTTTGTTTTCTTCATTAACTTTGTAAAATATTTTAGGAGACTTTTGGTTCTAGAGCATAAACTTCGGAAGCATGATAGTCTAGCACAAAGAAATTGTGTTAAATAATGCAGCTTAAAGATCTTAAAAGATCATAATATTCCCTTACTTTTAGCACAGTAGAGTTATTAGTCTCATAAGTGTTTTTTTAGAGGGATTTTTGGATTTTCATAGATGTATTTGTGTTTTCTCTAAAATGTTTCTGGAAAAATGTTCGAGTCTTCATTGACTTTGAATTTGTGCTCTTATCCAAAGGAATTTGTGTTTGAATCTTAGTTCTTTCAAGAGTTAAATTGGAAAATTTCACTTAAAAGGTGCTTACCTTTGGGGTGTATAATCTGTGAGAATAACTTTAGTTCATATTAATTTCTATTTAATATGATTGTACCTGATAAGTAGACTTCAAAACCTTTTTTATGTTTCACATAAAAAGTAATCGGAGAACTGGAAAAAAAAATAACTCATGCAGGTATTAATATTGAAGTATATGGAGAATTTGTTTTTTCCAGTTCTGCTTGAGTTTACCCCAGCCAACAGAGGTCAGTTCAATCAACTGAGAGAAAATATTTACAGGAATACTAAGGTGCAGAGAATAAGTCACATTTGTACTTTGGTGTAGATACATTGTCATAAAAGCAATAAAAATCCCTTTCTTTCTGTGCTCCAGTATGCTTTCCCTAGACTATAGAATTATAAATAGTTACTTGGTAGTTTGAAAAGAAGATATTTCCTAAGTGGATTTGCAGTCACAGAACCACTGCATTGCTAAGTGAAGAGCCAGTATTTCTGCCAACAAAAATAGTTCCTGACTTTTTATCAGTCAAGTACCAGTGTTATTAGGCCAGAGGAGTAAGGGGCATAGGACCTGCTCTAGAAACTCTACTGGTATTCTTTCATAGGTAAAAGAAGACTTAGCATTAAGTTCTACTAATTTTCTCCCCTTAGTGGACTCACATGGCTCAATGTGTCCTGGTTTCAGGTGGCTGACTCTGTCCCAAGTCACAGTTTCTTTGGAAGGTCTCAGGAGCTAAGCCTCCTGGTCATCCTGTTGGTCATACAGATGCTGACTGTGGGAACCTCTCTAGAAAGAATCTACAGTCTCAGGTTTCTGAGTTGCTGAAAAGGCTCATGAGGTATTAAAAGTCTTTTTTCCCTGCCCTGAGACGGAAGAAGCAGTCGAGATTCCTCGGCTCTGGTTTCAAGGTTGTTTATTTTACCTTATCTATTACATTCTTTCTCTGACCTGCTGAGGTCTGTCTGGCAGGTCAGTTTGTGGCACACTCCCTGCCCTTGGAGTGGTGTTAGTTTTTTATATTAAAAACTATGTGTACTGTATTTACAATAATTTTCCTATACCTATCACCTATGTTAGACAGTCTGTCTCTAAACCACTCAAACAGTGCCACCATCACAGCAGAAGATGGAAGACAAGAAGAAGGACAGGACACACCCAGATTTCTCCATCTTGCCTCTTGAACCCCCATTCTAAATCCCCAAAATCTACTTTTTCACCCTGGGACAAATTAACTATTCTATTTGCAAATCTTCACACAAAGTTGGTAATTTTTTCTATGGGCTAAAATCGATGGCACAGGTGTCTTTGACTCCATGCCAAGGTCTCTGAGCCCCTTGCCAGGGTCTCGAGTCCTCCAGGACAGTCAGAGGAATGTCCTGGGTTCCAATGCTACAGAAACTCCAGAGCTGTCAGCAGAGCAGCATTCATCTATCCAGAGTCTTATCTTGGCTGCCTTTCTTCTTCTTCCTTCTTTTCTCAGGCTGGGAACCTGCTCACAAGTTCCTTAATCCCCTGTCTTTGCAGGCAAACTGCAAATATTCTCCTCCATGATGTTGGCTGGTAGTCAGCAGCCTTTTCCAGTCATTTCATCTCAATATGAAGTTTGATGACATAATTACCCTTCCCAAGTACGAGATAGAAGGGAGGTTTGGGTTTTTTTTGTTTTGGTCTTGTTTGGTTTGGTGTTTTTATTTATTTTGATGCCTGAAGTTTTAGCTTTCATATTTTCCAGATTCTGTACTGCCTTGGTGTGTGACTCAGGCCTTCATATAAAGTGTTAGCAAGTTCTCACAGTTCAGTCAGACAGAACAATCCTTTTCCAGCCCCAGAACCAAGGACACCATTGCAGCTTCAGGCCCAAAAAGTGTAAACAACAACAAAGTGAGGAGAGCAATCTGGGAGGATGGGACTTCATAACCAGAAGCTGTAACTAGAAAATTAATCTCAATATGTAAATGGACCAAAACTGATAAAAGTATGAAAACTCATGACCGGCTGGCTGGGCTCTTGTACTGCCCAAGGGGTATCCTTTGAAGGCCTTTCCTTTTAATAAATCCCTACTTTATTCCTTTAACACTGTCCAACCTCTGTTCCAGGTAGCCTCTTTAGGCATCAGTTTGTTTGTGGATGTTGGTTGTTTGGTTTTTTGGGTTCTTTTTTTGTTTTGGTAAAAGATTATTCTGACATAATTGCAATTCTGCACAACATACAAAAATATTTCCAAAGGGGCAATGGTATATTTTCCCCTAGTACATGAGGGAGATTATCAAAATAAGTTTTAAATCAACCATCAGTTTGTCATTGCTCTGAGGTAAAAGGTGTCTGTGTTTTCACTCAACAGCACTTCCTGGATATGACGTTTGGAGCCGGGGGTCACTCAACAGCTCTTTTGGAGAAAGCCAGCAACATCACTGTGTATGCACTGGACAGGGACCCCACAGCTCATAAAATAGCTCAGCAGCTTTCTGAAGCCTACCCGTAAGTTGTCTCCTCCTGTCTTATATAAGGTTAAGATAAGGTTGGTGCTTTGGTATTTTTTATGTAATTTAATATATTTTTATAGTTTTTAATATCTTATTGTAGAATAGCATACTATACTGTATTTACCTTCTTAAATAGGAGATCAAATTAAATTTGTTTATGAGTATTTTCATGCAGCTTCTTCTTAGTTTTTTGGAGTTAAATGTGTATTTTGTAGTTTTAATTTTAAGCATGCATCAAGTAGCTAATTTTATATTTAAAAATAGATTTCAAATACATTCATGTGTCCTACTTGCCTTGAGATGATTCTGATTGTGAAGTAGTACAAAGAATATCTTTGTGGTACATATTTCACAAAAATTATGGAATAATATGTTTTAAAATAATTAAGTCATTTAAATATGAATTATGAATATTTTCATTTTTAAACCCACAAAATAATTGTAATTCAGTATTAGGTTTGCTAAGTATTTTGCCACTGGCTTCAGAAGCTACTGAACAATTTAATAAGCTACAATTTCTGTGTATAGCTTACGCTTCAATTTTCCTTTAAATTAAGAGTGCTGAATTTGCTAAATGAACAATTGCTAAGCGCAAATTTTTACATCTTTTTCAATTATGCAAAGTTCTTGTTCCTTTATTTAATTCAAGAAAGAACGCAGTCAGAACATCAGCACATTTGTGCAAAAGTGTGCAATAAATAGAGTTGAATATGAGTTTTTCAGATAGTCAAATTTTCAGGTCTGACCAAGAAGTAAAAATATGTAGATAAAAAAATAATTAATATGAAGTAACCAAGACTTAAGAAACTTAGATAAGGTAATAAGGAGAGAATGCTCGCTGTCAAGTTGAAAACATTATTTATTTCAAAAGAGTTTTAACATGAAGAAGAGCAAATATTTCCAGTAAGAAGAAACCTGGAACAGTTAGATTAAAAACCACCTGTTTATTCAGTCATGTTTTCTCACATAGAAATAAGTACTAAGGCAGCAGTAATATTTAAGCAATGCAGAACGTGTTCCTCAACTTTTCTAAGATAAAAGGCTAAACTGTGCATTCCTTTCTTCAAGTGTGTTTACCAGAGATCCATTGGGGAAAGGCAAGCGTGTGTCAAGACACCATAGCTGTGTTTCTAGCCATCCTACTCTGTAAGACTCCTGACATATATTTCTCTAAATTTTCAGTTCTTTTTGGGCTGAAGTGACATGCAATGTATTCTGACAAATTTGTGGAATTCCTCTCTCCACTGTTACTTCTCCAGAGAATGTTTTTTTGACAGAATGCTGTGGAAGATATTGTCAAGGAAAGTCCATTTTCTTTTAAACTAAGCCTGCAGACATGTTCTGCCAAATGCCATGGGAGTTGTAAAGTCTTCTGTTCTTTGTGTTATAGGAAAAAAAAACAGTCTTTTAGAAACATTCACCCAACGTGAAACAACAATGGTCAGTCCTCTGACTGTTTCAGATAAGTTTATCTGAAAGTATCCTCTGCAAACCTGGATGTGAAAAGTTTATTTTCCCAACAGATGAAGACATTTTACAAGTTTTGGGTGCTCTTCTGCTAGTAATTGTCATCGGTAATTTTCAGCTTGCTTAGAAAAGATGAACTTCGTATAGCAGTTGATGTAACTTATTATGGTTTAATAGATAAAGGACGTCTCCTAGTTCTTATTTTTAATGGTGATGTCTACCTTTATAGATACCAATTATCCTTAGAATGAAGTGGATTCTTAAATAACATAGTTTTGTTGGTGAAAAGCCTTAATCATTGAAAGATGACTGCATGTCACCTGGATATGTATTGTAGAACACAGGGCCATATTCTCATTTGCTCTGGTGTTTTCCCTCATTTTTTGTCTTTCCTATTAGAAAGAACACATGAGTCCTTCTTCATGAGGCAAATATTATCTTTACTTATAATAGTTTGTGTTAAAATTTATGACAAAAGAATGTTCTATATGTGCTAATTATTAATCTGCTTTCCCTGAGAAGTCAGTTGCATAAACCATTGTCAAATTAAAAGGAGAAAGAAGGTATAAGGGTGTAATTTATAAACAGGTAAAGCTAGTGTTTGCTTACAAATCAGTTGAGTATAAGGGATTTACTTCTGAGATACGGAGATTTTATAAGTGGAGTTTTGCAATTAACAGATAGTTGGTGTAACTTTATGGGATTTTATTGTCTATTTTCTGCACTGTGTTAGGAATAAACTTTGTATTAGTTCAATTCAAATCTATGTGGGCATCAAAAGCTCAGGGAATTCATCCAGTTGACATCTGTATGTGGTCAGGTCTATTCTCAGATTAAAGAGTCGCCTGGCTCACCAGGGAGCCACAGAAATAGTTGTGCTATCTTAAAAATGGCAGTGGCAGCTTGCAGTTGCAATCTAAGAGAAATGTAGGGCTAACCCTTCTGTAAGAAGCACAGCCTTAGATGTGCCTCACTGAATGACTGCAAGTATGACAGAAGTATAAACATCCTCCTTTTTTTTCCTGTTCTAGGCTTTTTTCCACCTCTTCTGTTTAGCATTGCTGTTTAGGGAGAGGTTATTTGACTTGCTGAAGCAGTTCATTTGCTTTGGAGGTGACAGCACAAAGCTGGGGAAGAGGCTGTTTGTAACCATCAGTAAAATTTTTTACATCAGTAAAATCTGATTCCCACGGTCTGAAACTGTGAATGGAATGGGCAAACTGAAAGTCATACTTCAACTGAATTTTCTGTTGCTGTTTTGTTTCTACTTAAACCAGAATACTGCATGTGTTAATCGTTATTGCTTCTGATTAGATGACAATAATCTTAGTAAAATCATATAGTTCTGATTGTTATTTACTATGTGGCTTTGTTTATTGATGTAATCTTTTTGGATTTCAATGAAGTTTTTGATACTGTCTCTCACCATATTCTGGACAGAAAGCCCATTCCTCAGCTGGATAAATACATCATCATGCAGTTTGTGAGCAACAGGTTGGGCACAAGGAGCTGTACAGAATTTGGTGACATCTGGCTGGTGAATGGTCAGTAGTGGGGTTCCACAGGGCTCCATCTTCAGCCCTGTGGTCTTCAACATCTTCATAAAAGTCTTGGGTGCAGGACTTGACAGGCTACTTAATAAATTTGCAGATGATGCAAAATTGGAAGGAGCTGTTGATTATCTGGAGATTCTCTGCAGAGAGGCCCTGCAGAGAAACCTGGACAAATTAGAGAGCTGAGCAATCACCAGTCGTATGAAGTTTAGCAAAAGTAGTGTGACAGACTTAAAATGTTAGTGGTGAATGAGTCAAAACAATCAGCCATTTGTGGAGGCAGTAGGTGCTTTGCTGATGATGTGCATGGTAACAGTCCAGGTGCAGAGGGCATGACCACTAGAAGATGACCTTTGTTTATCAAGAGTCTGGGTTGTGAGCCAGATAAGGGAAGAGGGCAATAGGAAGCAGATCCTGCAAGGCCTAATAATGCTTTTTATCATGGCAATGTTCTCCCTTACACAGTTAGTCCTTACTTCGACTAATGGACATCAAAATTGCAACAATCAAGTCTTGTTGCTGGATCCACAAGTGGTGATATTTTTCTCTCTTCCTTTCTCGTATACATTTTTAAGTATATGAAGTTATTTTTATGCTTTTTATATTATTGTAGATAATAATAACCAAAATG
>VZTB01013204.1:2905-14363 GCA_013397245.1 Thryothorus ludovicianus
GGGATATGAAGGAGGGCAAGAAAAAATGACTTGTTAAGCTGCACACCACTGGCAAAGGCTGTGTAAAAAAATGAAGCAATCAGAACGAAATAGTCTTACTTACTTTATGGTGCCACTAGGATTCTAGTAAAACTACCATTCCAATCACGGGACTTAATACCCTCATATTAAATGAGGACTCTTTTCATTGTGTTGCATTTTTAGTGTTTTTCTCCTGGGGATGATAAAAAAGCAGCCATCCTGAGATCATCATAGTGTGTACTTGTTTTCTTGAGTTACTCATAGCTTTGTATATTCATCTTTTTTTTTTTAACATTTATTTTTCTTAGTTGACTCGTAATAGTTTATGCATGTAAGTAACTGTGCTGCTGATTTAGCTTAGGTTGGGTTAAACTTAAAGTGCAGCTACAAAGAAAAGCTTCCTAAAAGTGGAAATTTAATAGCAGTTGAACATAGCAACTACAATAAAACAAAGTTTTCACTTTTATGGAATCTGTGTTTGCATTATTCTGTGTTCTTTGTTCTTGCTATTAGCATTTTTTGTGGTTATCCTGTTATCCTTGTCTCCATGTCATAGGGTACTTAGTGGGAGCTAAAACTCCAGGTGAAGGGCAAAAAGTAAATGTTTATCACTTCTGTGGCATCATATGATGTTTTCACTTTCTCAACCTATGATTTGATACTGGTATTTGTCAATATTTGCTTTGGCTTATGCATTGCGAGTTACATTGCTTTGCTGGCCAAAGTTTGGCAGCCTAGTCTTTGTAAAAATGTGGTCAGCTCTTGATTAGTGAGTGGGGCAGCAGGTATAGTTGCAGCTGCAGGGAGGATTGGGCAGGCAAAATCAAACAAGGAGAGTCATCATAGGAACAGAGGATTGCTGTATTCATACAGCTTTCTGGAATGTACGTTGACTGAAGGAGGCAGATTTTGTTTGCAGACCTGATGGGCAGCTAAAGAATTGCAGGATGGTAACAATGCAGAGACTCTATTTCTAGTTACTAGTAGTAAATAAGGTAGTTTGGTGCCTCAAGTGAGCTTGGGAGATTAGTGTAGTTAAATTTAAAAGGTACTATCTCCCAGTCCTGACAGAATTTCTAGAATTCATGTTTACTTTTGATGATGTCCATATACCATGTTAACTAATAGCATTCATAACATGCTTCCAAGCCCTTCCAAATTTGTAAACAGGCTGAGTTGTTCTGTTGTGTTTAAAGGCAAAATCTGTAATGCTTGGTTTAGTAATTGCTAATATGTAAGGTTTTGGTGAATTTTGCTAAGGTTTTTTTTCTTTCACAACTTTGTAGTAACTGATTTTGGATAGAAATTACAAGGTTTGACAGGATTATAGTAAACCTTCTTAAACAGATATGAGTTGTGCAGAATTTTGTTTCTTATTCCATGTTGGATTTGTATGAAGTAAAGCTGTCTTTGTCCTGAAATAAACTAGTTAAATCAAAGTACAAGTGAGCACTCAGCTTTGAGAGGGAGGTTTAAATCCATTTTCACCATTGTCTGAAGGGCAGGGGCATCAGGTGACAAGCTATTAGGCATGATTTGAGTAATAGTTAATGTAGTACAATAAATAGGGCCATGATATTTGATATTTCTCCAGCTTGGCTATTTATCGTACGTCTCTATATGCATTGTCAGTGAATCAGTTTTCCATCTTCTGTTAGCTGCCATAAGTCAGATGGTTTGTCACATCCCTCAAAGAGAACATGCCAAACTGAAACCCTTTTTCTTATCTGAATTACCTATTTCAAAAAATTAAACCAGGGGGAATTCAGGTATTTTTCATCATTCTTTTTGTAATCTTTCTTGTTCGCAATGTTTAAAAAGCTGTTTCTAGTGCAAGTTGCAGTATAAGGCATGTGGAGATAGTAAAATTGTCTAAATGGACTCTTGACAACTGAATATCTACCTCAAGGAAAAACATTTTAGAACAATGCCTTTCTAAGAACTATTTATGAAGAAATATTGACAGCAACTTGTAACACTGGAGGTAAATAAGGTTTTTCAACTGTTTTGTGAACAGAACACCAGCAATATATTTTGGTACAATTTCTCCAGAGGAAAAGAATTATTTTGCTTGAAAAACTGTTTGAAAAACATAACAACTTGCCTCAAGACTACAGCACATTTATGAAGGTTTTTTTCACTTTGTAACTTTTATGTTTTCTGTTTTCATCTCTGATTTTAAAATATCAGGAATACTCCTTAGATTCCCTGCTTCTGTGACTTTCTGCAAATAAATCACCTCTTTAATGTATTCTTCCCTCACTACAGATCAAGGAGACTGGAGAAGTTGCCATTGCAGGGGGCTATGTGGATATAGTACCAGCCTTGGAAAAAGCTTCTGTTCAAGAGCCTCTGATGGTAAGTGGAAGTAATGGAAGTCTTAACTTACAGAGAAGCATAACTAGGCTTTATTTTGGTGAAAAATGTAGGAGAAATGCTTAGGTCTCTTACCAATCTTATTTGCAGTCTTCAGAGGAGTTACGAGTCAGATATGTTAACGTACACTTTGCTTAAGATACAGATGTTAATTGATCTATTTGTGAGGAAAATTCCAGTTGTTTTGAGATACACAGGATGCCTAATGTTTGATGTGCCTGATGCTAATCGAACTCTCAGGATAATCATAGTGCTATATGTTACAAAACAAAGTAGGGCATGTACCAGTGGGGGCCACATGTTTTGAGCACTTCCATAGCTCAAAATAAAAATTATTTCCTGTAATTTGGATGTATATCTGTAGAACAGTGATTTTCTTATTATTTTGTAGATGTTGAAGATAAAACTATGTAGGTTGTAGAAGTGTGTGACCTTTCTCAATTTTTTCAGACATATGGGGAGAGTGGCAGGAAGGCATTAGCATAAGTGAAAACAGGATAATGTGCTCACAGAAAAGAAGTTTCATCATTGAATCATTTTGAAATAAGGTTCTGAGGGCAGATCGTACATGTGGTTAAGTCTTGCACACAATATGCTCTTTACACTTGGTATATTTTTAAAAATCCCCTGCATGCATGCATGCATGCTTTAAGCCTTGCCACAAAACACAGAATTGTACATGCAATAGTGAGGATGACCTGGGTTCCTAATGTGGTCTAAAAGTCACTTAAGGCAATGCATAATGTGTTGCATTAATAAACTTATCTTTTTTTTCCCATTGATTCCTGCATGGAAACAGTCAGAGTTTAATGCTTTGAAGTTTATGCAATACTGAGCTAATGACGTTCATATAAAGTTTGTGGTCACAGAATGGGGGCTATTGGGTGTTATTTGGGCTGCATCCAAAGCATCGTGGCCAGAGTGAGGGAGGTGATTCTGCCCCTCTGCTCTGGTGAGGCCCCACCTGGAACACTGCATGCAGCTCTGGGGTCTCCAGCACAGGAAGGGCATTGATTGACCTGTTGGAGCGAGTCCAGAGGAAGAACATCAAGAACATTAGGGGAATTGAGCACTCCTCCCATGAGAAAAGGCTAAGAAATTGTTTGTTCAGCCTGAAACAGAGAAAGCTTCAGGGTAACCTAATCGTGACCTTTTATTACCTGAAGGGAGATGAACTTTTTACAAGACCATGTAGTGACAGGATAAGGGGAAATGGATTCAAACTAAGGGGATAGGTTTAGATTAGATTTTAAGAAAAAACTCCTTACTGTGAGGTTGGTGAGGCACTGGAACAGGTTTCCCAGAGAAACCAGCAGGCTGTGGCTGCCTTATCCCTGTAAGTGCTGAAGGCAAGGCTGAATAGGGCTTGGAGCACCTTGATGTAGTGAAAAGTGTCCCTGCCTCTCAATAAGGGGATTAGAACTAGATTACCTTTAGGGTTCATTCCAGTTCAGGCCATCCTGTGATTATTCTATGATTTATCCGGGAACCTCTTTCTTTTTGCTGCTAAATCTTCTGACACATTCTGAATTGTTGAATGAAGTTAAAACATTAGTACTTTTCTGAACTGCTCAGATTTTTTTTTCCTAACTTGGGCAAAACAGGTCTTTTTCTTTTAGCTTACTCTGAGGAATTAAGGTCCTTTGGCAGAAATTTGCTGATAGGGTCAAACACCCACCAGGGGAAACCTGCCTGGCTGAGTGAAGATTGGCAAATTTAAATGCCATTGGGAACCCTTTTATATAGTGGAAAATATTAGGCTTAACCAAAGAGGTGGCAAAATAGCAGCCTGAGGAGTCTTGTGTTCTGCTGTACAGGTAGGTACAGTGAACAACTAAAGCTGAGACCTTCTTTGCTCCACTTCCAGTTAGATGAAAAATGTCACTGAAGAGGCTTCCTAAAGTGTAGCCTTTTACCTACTAAAATATTTTAAAAAGAAAGATAGTGAAAGACTTGGGAAATAATGTGTTTGGAAAAGTTGGAAACGTAAATGTAGCTAATCCCCCCCTTAATTTTGTCTGTACCGGAGTTTTGACTGTGTGCATAGTGCAATATGGTTTGAACATCTTTCATGTCAAATAAAAGTAATATACTGGTAAAAGCATTTTTTTTTGTTCTGAAGAGTAACATAACTTTCACTGTGGAAAAAGTGGTAGTGGTTATCCTCCAAAGGAAAAAAACGGCAATTGAGAAACTCTTAGAGCACTAATTAAAAAAACATGTCTTAAATTGTAATGATAAATGACAAAAACTATAAAAAGCAAGATTTGAAATTATTTTAAATGAACATTTTCTGCTTGAATGTACTCTTTAGTGCTGATGGTTGCTAGAGGTGATTATTTTGTGGTAGAAAAAATCTCAATTGCATTTAATAATTCTGCTGTAGATAGATGAAGCATTGTATGCTGGAAAATAAGAGACATATTAAGTACCATTTAACAAAGTTTCAATTTTAAATTCTTCATACTCTTTTTTTTTTTTTAAGTCTGAAGGGCTGCAGAGTAACCTTGTGTTTGAAGAAATTGGTCGTCGTGTTAAAGAGATGGGAAATGAATTGGTAAAGAAAGTAAATGCCATATTCCAGTGGGACATCACTAAAAATGGAAAAACAGCAATGCAGTGGAGTAAGTTGTAGTGTTTATATAATAACCCAATGCATTTTTCTTATGAAGTAGGATTAATTGTAATCATTCTAGTTAAACTGATAGCTTGGAACTAAGCATAATGTAGTAGATGATTTGTGCAGTGGGACCAACAGGTCTGAATGCATTCTGGGTCTATAAATGGCAAGGAGGTCAGATAAACTTTGTAGTCACTAACTTTTATAGGAACTTGCTTCTAGCCTATTTAGATGTAGGCATAGGCTACATCATCCTTTAGAACTTCAGTGCATTTCTATTTACATTTTCCTGATTGGATTGCCACTGCACTAGGAAAGCATGCTAAATTGGCCTTGTAGGAATGTTACAGTAATTAGTCTGCTGGTGATGTACATGCTAACTGATCTAAAACAAATGAGTAATTATTTCTACTGCATTGTTCTTGTCACCTCAGTGAAAATGTAGTTTCCATTTAAACTTTCTGATATCGAGGTTTAATAGAGGCATAATCATGATTTCCCATCATTGAAGCATGGGACTGATTGATAATGAGAAACTAAAGCCTGTAATAGCAATGGGTCACAGCAGAATGTTTTCCTAATTAAATGAATAATAGAATTATGTGAAGTGATCTGATGGGAGAAAAACTGTTTCCCCAAAAACATTTTCTTCTTAAATTCTCTTTTATTCTCTGTATTTTTAAAGATATGTATTTTTGAAAACAGCCCCAAATCTAATTTTATTAATTGGATAGATTTTTTTATCTTTTTTGAGTTGACATGTCTATTGCTCTACTGGTGGAATAAAAAAAATTTTCCAAAGGGAAAAAGCTTAGTAAGGTTGTAACTTCCAGGCCTTTTTGTGGAGAAATGAAAGTCTTTGGGTCAAGTCTGTTGCTTGGACTTCTTTTTGATTGGCCTCAGTGTTTGGATGTAGTCAAAAAGTTTTGGGGATGATGCAGGTGAAGGGGCTGCCCTTTGACAGGCTGACAGGAGAGATTCAGAGTAGGTCAGATCAGGTCTACATTGTTTTGTTCTATACACTGTGACTTTTTTTAAACCGTTGTTGAGCAATTTAGAAGTTTATAATTTCATTTAATCCTTTCCTAATGTTATCCAGCAGAGATTCTGAGTAGCAGGACTGATGTTAAGTTTCAGGAAAAATATTTTACAAAGATTGATTGGGATAGTTGTGTTCTATTTGCTGTGCTTTTTATACAGTTTTTGAGGGATAAAGTGTGAATTTGATTTCTATTTGGACAGAAGGTAATAAATACTCTGAATATACCTGTATAGATTATGCAAGCCTATACATCAAAATAAGACAAGAGAAATACTGAATAATCCAACTCAGGTGTTCTATCTCAAAGTTAATTTCTGTTTTTAATCATTTTTACTGTCTGCAGTTTTTCATTTTTGTGTGAAGTAATTTAAATTATGGGAATGGTTTGAATTTGGAGAGAGGACTTAAAAAGTTTTACTTGTGTTATGCTTACGTTTTTGGATGATAATTAGAAGTGCATTGGCTAAACTCCTGAATACTTGAAGTGGAAACTTGTGTTTGATGGGCAATCACTCTGTACTCCACATCAGTCCTGTCTATGGTTTCATGTGTAACTAAATTTGATATAAGTGATGGCAATGTTTATAGTAACAACTAGAAAACTGTTTCAGATTTATTGGTCATTGACTTTAACTTTGTAACTGCTTTATTGATCACCTAAATTCAATATTACGTATGTCCAGAGAATAGAGGGATATGTCAATGGAGGAAAAATCTGCTGAAAGGTGTTTCAAGATATGAAAAAAATTTCTCACTCAGGAAGTTCTGGAACTGCAAATTGCTGAATGCAGAACAAGCACATGTAGAGATTTAGGCCTGAGCAGTGCCCTTACCTGCCTCATGACATCTCATTTTATTAGAGAGAAAACAGGTGAATGCTTTTGCTGTTGTATTCAGATCAAGAGAGGACTCCTGCTTCGAATAAATCAATAGTCAGCCTTTTCTCCTCTCCTGCTTCTCCTACTGAAGCAGTAGGAAGAAAGTACTGCTTTCTTCCTCTTCATATGTCTCTAGCTAAAAGAGCATAAATAGACATGGTTTTTGTTTGTCCTGTTCCCTCTGCTTCTGTTGCAGTGAAAATTTTCTGTACCATTATAATAATTTGCAAAAAAACTTAAAGCTCCCTGTGGGATGGAGACTGGAGGAGCTAATCTAGTATTTTAAGTATTTCCCACTACTGACTGCTATTAAGACCTGAAATGAAACGTTTCCAGAGTCTTGGAAAAGTTGCTGTAAATATTGTTACAGTGTGGTCAGTTCCTTAAAGCTTATGAATTACTGTAGTCTCTCTGGTGTAGAAAATATGTAAGGCTGAATGTAAATATCTAGGTGACCCAGCAGGGTGTCTGTAGAAAATGTTGTTTACTTTTCATTTTTTTTCATTTTTACTTTTCATTTTTTTTCAGTATTCTAGTACTTCCTTTGTATATCCCTTTTTTAGAAAGAAATTTCTGTGTCATCCTATTTCTGTACTTGTTTGTATTTTCTGAATATTTTTGTGTGCCTTTAGATTTCAGGTACTTACTGGATGAAGAAAACAGGAGTTAGTTAGTAGTAAAACTGTTAAACTGCTGCACATCATCTTAATATTAAACTTTCATATTGCCAGTATGAAAGTAGTTATGAAAACTCGCTAGCAGTATTCCAGGAGTTATGACAAGTGTAGTGTCAACCTTCACTTTTTATGCTTGCATGGATCAAGAGCCTACTACTGTTGATGTCTGTTTGACTGCAATGGTACATTTTCAATGCCAAGGTATATATGTATCTGCATGATGAAATTTTTATTTGGGGAATGTTTGAAAACACTTTCTTGCTGTTAAAAAGCATGTACTCAAACAAACACAAAGCAAAAGGCCTTCTAAGGGCAAGTACTTGAGATTTATAAGCAATTGCCAGCTTAATTCTTTCTGCATATTTGTATATGTTACATTATTATTCAGTATTCAAGAGCATGATCTTTTATGGTCTCTTCTACCAGATGCTAGTATAATTAATTTTCCATGCTAAGTGCAGAAGAAGGTGGTAGTTTGTGAACTTACATTCAAAGGAAGACAGCTTGCTTGCAGTTAGAATATTCTCAATAATCCGAAAGATTCCTGACTTTGTGATCTTTACAAGATCTCTGTATGGTCATCAGCAAGACTTACGTAACGTGGATAAGCAGTGACAGTTCAGAATATGTAACACTGACAGTGCCATTTGCTTACTTGAATGCTTGACATTAACAGTTGTTAATGTAAGGTAAGCTTCTGTACACAAATTTTTAGCCTTTGATGAATTAATTTTTTAGTTTAAAACAAGATGATTAGCTTTGCTGTATTTGAATATATTTCTTTGTCACTATTTTGGCTGGTTTTCAAAGGTGCTTCAGATTTTAACATAACTCAGTCAGTAGAATTTCACTCCTTTACCGTATGGCCTGATTTTTAGTTGATCTGTGTACAAGAATTTTAAATCATTTTTGTAAATATTAAGCTGCTAGATTAGATTAAATCTGAATTATCTTTCTATCTTTTCTAAGTACAATTGCCATTTTTGACAGCCAATCCATAATGTACATAACTACAAGAAAGCAAAAAGGAAAATACGATGTTAAAATTAATTCACAATTTGGTTCATATAACTAAATATTGCATACTATTTTAGTGTATGGTCAAAATTCTTGACAAATTATCACTGCAATAGCTGTATGTGAGGAAGAATATTATTTTGGCTCAGTTTTTTGTTTTGTTTTAAGCCATGACTTGATGTTAATAAATTCGTGATCTTATCTTTTTTAAGGTCTCTCTTTGCCTTTACAACAACATTTCTACTTCTTTTGGGCTACCTGATAGGTCTTATTCTTTTATTTAATTGGATATAGAATTTTTCTGCCTTGTGTTTTGATTTTTTGACTTGCCACATTTACACAGCTTTGTGCTGTTGTGGTAAGTGCAGCAGTTGACAGTGCTGGAAGCATTTCAGGCCCTGCCTCCCATTGCTGCCTTACTCAGTGATTGTAGCTCCATCAACTTCTGCTAATGTCCTTCGGCCTCTTCAGATCTGGGAAGGAAGCAGATGAGAGAAGGCAGCAGCCACAGCTCAAGTGCTGTGTCCATTTCTGGGCCCCTCAGTTCAGGAAAGACACTGAGGGGCTGGAGCAAGTCCACAGAGGGGCAGTGGAGCTGGAGGTGTTTAGGCTGTAGAAAAGGAGGCTCAGTGGGGACCTTTCACTCTAAAACTGCCTGCAAAGAGGTTGTAGCCAAGTGAGGGTCAGTCTCTTCTCCCAGATAAGAAATCACAGGACCAGCAAAACTGGACCTCAGTCATGGGATGTTCATGTTGGACATCAGAAAGAATTTCTTCATGTAAAGATTGGGCTGCCTAGGGAGGTGCTGGGGTTGGTATCCCTGAGATGTTCAAGAAATAACTGAGTGTGGCACTCAGTGCCATCGTCTAGTTGTCAAGGTATTGATCAGTTAAAACTTGGACTCGGTGATCTCAGAGATCTTTTCCAACCTTAATGATTTTCTGTTGCTGTGAAATTTGTTGTGTATACAGTCAGTCTGATATTTTTCAAATGTTAAGAAACCAATGCTATTTTTTTTTACTGTATTTACATTTATTTCTAGTGTTTCTACTGCAACTATGACATTCTGATCTCTACTTTCTGCAGTGAACCAGGATTTTTAGAAGTTTAAGTGAAGTGAAATTTGTGAATTGAATTTGACTTTAGTTGTAACAGAGACTTCTTTATGGAGACACTAGTACTATAACTCTAGTTGGTTTAACCAGCAGTGGCCTTTCCTTTTATGTAGCTCTCTGTGGATGCTGTGAAGCCATGAGGAGGTGTAGAGCAATTGACTGTGCGCTCAGGATGTGAAATTTTGGACAGCACTTGCTGTGTAAACAATGTTGAACTGTAACCCCTGGCAACCGGCCTTAATTAGTGGTATTTCTGTATAAAAACAAGCTGTTCTGATTCAGGAGGTTGCTGAAAATCTTTTTAAAAGTGATAAAGCAAGTATCAAAACCTAAGAAATAAGTGTAGTGGTACTGAAACTACCTTCACTTTTTAACAAATACCTTCATTGATAACCCACCCCAGCTTTTTGCTGTTTGTTTCACTACCTAAAGCATGCTTTTCTCTGTCCTGCATATTTATTACTATACAACAATTGCCTTCTTTTTCAGGCATTATAAAATATTTATCTTTTTTTAAGAGTTAAGGTTTCATTTCAACTTCTCTTTCCATACAGAAAAGGTAATGCTGTTGAGATTTGTTGACTGATAGTTAATGGCACTCTAGAACAGTATGTAGAAGAGTTTCCCTCTGTTGCTTTTCTTTGTGTTTCTGAAGTTAGTGCTGAAGGCAGGAGATGCTTCTGTTTTTTCCTAATTCTCAGAAGAATGAAACTTTGTTATGAGAACTGGGAAGAAATTGTTACATGTAGTTGGTTGTGAAAAGCAGACAAATTAAGGTGAAATCGCTCAATAATTTATGATGACAACACAATATGACTTCAGACAATGAGGAGAAGGTGACAGTTGTTTTCATTTGCTTAGAGGTTGAGTCTTGTATTGTCCTTACTTACCCACAGTAAATAGAACTCAAACCAAACAAAAAAAAGTCTTACTGTTAATATTTTTCTTCTAGAAGGTGTAAGGCACTGTTCAAAGTCAGAATAAAATCTGTAACCCAATTATTAGGGTTTTAGTTTTTTGGCAACCTGCTATAAAATGTCAATGTCTACTGTTTTATCTAGTGGTTTAACTCCTGTATATGTTAATTTATATGTTAAATTAATATATGTATATGTAATTTTTTCTTTTTTTTTATTATTTCTCTATGACAATAGCATCTTGTCAGTTATAAGAATTAATAGATTTTTGATTATTTTAATATAACACCTATATATCGAAGCAAAAATTTGAAGGAGAACTAGCAATTAATTCACTTGAACTGCTTGGTTCTACTTTTCTGCCGGATGTCTAATAGAATATATTCTAGAGGGCATACAAGAGAACACTCACTCTGGTCATTGAAAAGCTAGGATCTTACTGCTCTGATGCTTGGAACCTGTTCTGGAATTCATCTTCTTTCTTTCATTGTTAATTTACTTGTCCATGAGCTTATGCTCTAGTTTAATCTCAAGTGTCTTTTCAGTAATCCAGCCTAGGTATAGGGCAGGAGAGAAGAAAGTGGATTGTGTATGTTTCTAATCCTTCTGTTTGTTTTTCTGCTCTGCAAAAAAAATAGAGTAAGCAAGTTTTTGTGCTAATTTTTCATTCTTTATAAGGCAGGGAGATACTTTCCTTCTCTAAATACTAATATCTGATATATTTTGGATCATGCTTTCTCCACAGTGGCACCTTTTTTTTTTTTTTTTTTTTTTTTTTACAGGTTTTTTTGCTTT
>VZTB01013204.1:19751-59415 GCA_013397245.1 Thryothorus ludovicianus
ATTTTTTTTAGGCATTCTTTTCTGGTAAACTAAAAGTGAAGGGGAACGTCATGCTGAGCCAGAAACTGGAAATGATCCTGAAAGACTATGCCAAACTCTGAAGTGCTTGATTGTCTACTGCAGTGGTGAAGAAATGTAGAAGATAGAAACTCAATTAGTTCAGAACCAATGATTTGCAGGCTAGTTAACATCAATGTACTGATTCATTATACTGCTAATACACAAGCTGATTTAATTGCTGTAGACAGAAGTTATGAAATGAACATAACTGTTATTATTATCCCTTTTTAGTTTCTCAGCAATGGTAGAGAATCATACTTTTCTGATTGCACATCTTTATCTAAATAAAATGTATTTAGTTCTTACAAAGAAGCATATATTTCTATGTTAATTCTGAAGAAAATTAAACAATGGACTACTTTAATATCTCCTCTGTGTCTGTCAGTCTTCATTTATGTTGCCTTAGATTTAGCTTCTATGAATCTATCTGGTTTATTATTAAAACTAATGTTTTTTGTCTTAAGGTCTCATGATTATATCAAAATAACTGAAAGATAGAAGTAAATTCCATTTATTTACATGTTGGCATTATGTGGGGTTTTTTCTGCATCAGAAAAAGCTTTTGGAACTTTGGAACCCACACTGATTAGCCATTTTCATATGTTACTCTTGTAAATCACTTACGAAGTGGTTAAAGTTAATTCTTTAGGGGAGGCTTTCTCATGTGAGAGATGTTAACGCTGCACCAAAGGCGGTCACTAGAGCTAAACTGTTCTTCATGTAGATGCATTCTCATAAGGGCTGGGATCGTGGTGGCAGGGAAAGGTAGGAGTGAATTCCTCATTTTGAATCTATGGCCAGAACTGAGTTAGCAGCTGTAGCCATGTGTTTTCCTAAAGAAAGTACACTCTTAATCACTGATTGTCACATGAGCACCTAGAAATCTGATTTCATCCAAGTGACCAACATTTTGCATGCTCAATTATCTTTTTTTCACCTTCAGACGAGTTCTGTGTTACTTTCTGGAGATTGAAGAATTCAGGACATCTGAGGGTTTTCTTCTTGGTCAGAGGAGGCCTTATTTTAGAAGATGAAATTTTTATTTCTTTGGGGTTTTTTTTTGTCCCAAAACTGGAAGTTACTTCCATTTGCTGACTTTGTGAGTGGACTGTAGCCATTAAAGGACCTCAAGGGGCTGCAGATGAGCTTGACAGTTTGAGAATAAATTGTACATAATTGTTCTAATACTAAGTCAAATTCTCAACAACCTTATTTCTTCACAGCTGTGCTATCAGCCATACTTCGGTTCAGATGGAGAAACGTGAATCTTAAGTATGTCAACAAGTATCTCATGTAATTCACATCATGAATAAATGGGAAACAGAACAAATAAGAAGTTTGCCATCTTAAAGAAGCCATCAAGTAGAAATTACTGAAGAAATGTCCTTTTACCACTTAGCATTTACACATTTACATTTTTCACAGAAGTCATATATAATAGGACTTAATAACTGCCTGTACTGCCCAGCTTCTGTTTATCAAGCAGATTTGTCAAATAGGTAAAAGTATCTTCAATTTGTTTTTCTCAATTGTATGCGAAAGAGAGATTGATTCCAGCTTTGTAATTTTATGCCATGTACCTGGTACAACAAAACCTCCATTTTTATACATACATATTTCCTGCCTATAAATTTATATATACTGTCATAAAAAATATGTGTATTAAGAAAAAGGAGCTGTGAGTAACTAACTGTGAGACTAGGAAAGCAATTACCAAGACATCCATATAAGAATATAGTATTTGTTGTAAGTTACATGGTCTTGATAATTCACAGCAGGTGTTTTGTTTTTTTTCTCAACCCCATAAATAGTCTGAAATCTGCAAATACTGCTTCATAATGAGGGAAAAGAGTGCTAGCAAGCTTTTTTTCCTTTATTTAAGTGAGAAGCAAAAACATTCACGTGGGGCAAATTTGCAATATTGAAATCTGTTGTGATCTAACAGGTTGGAAATTACTAAAGAACATAATTTTACTAAATGTTTTGGTATGTGTTGGCTATAACCCATTTATAGCTACTCTTTTGATTTCTATCCTGCATAGTTTTAGCTGGACACAAAATCTTTACTCTAGCTTCAGCTTTCTCCTGCACAGTGAATTGGTGATTGATGTTAATCTTGAGTGGAATGGGAGGTCCTGTTCTTCCTTTTGCTTCCCATACCCAGACTACCTGAGTACACCTCTCAGTATTGTGACAGCCTCTTTTCTAGGAGTATAACTCAGGTGTCTAAGTCTTTCATCTGTTTTATGCCCTCATTAGCTGCTATTGTTTATTTTGACATGTTGATTTTATTTCTAGTCCAGTGTATGTACCCTAAGAATGTTCTAGTTAGCTGATGCTAATTAATAACCTGACTTGCTTACTGTTGAAGGTAAAGTCAGTTTGCTGTGTTCAATATATACGGGATGTGGTGTGGAGGTTTTGACTTTTGTTTTCTTAGAAATGTTCTTTTTATAGTTGCTAGCTTTTAGGACTGATATTCTCAAGAACAAGTAGTAAACTCAGTATTTTTATGAGAATCCATGGTTTAGAAGGTGGTTTTTCGAGCTGCTTTCATCTAGAACAGTCTTCCTATTTCAGGGTATTGTGTTTCAAACCTGTCCACATTGCTTTTGTCTGGAGTGGTTTTGGAAGCCTTACTTTTCATACACCTGCAACAATTCCTGTGTAGTGGCGGGTCCTAAAGACATGCAATGGCAAAACATCCTTTTCTTTCAGAGTGGCTGCTTTGAATATTCTTTCTTTACCAGTAAAGCCTGGGATTGCAAAGCCACTCTTGTTTACCAAGCAGCTCAGATAACTCTTCTGTGATATGGCAAAATTTAGTAGAAAATAAGCAAGCTTTTGCAAGCATTTTAGCAGTAAGATACTTAGCAGTGTATATAATCTCTTTAATGTAGAGTGGAAGATTGTCCTTAATTGCCATATGTACCTTACAGTGTTTTGATTAATAATGTAAAAAAGGTGATGTCTGAACATGAATGTAAAGTCTGGACATCAGATTTCCTGACACTGAGGTGAGAATTCAGTTGCTCATCTTTCCGGAATAACCGAGGAACTGCTACACATGGAACGGTATAATTTTATTTCTCTTTTGCCTTCTCCTTATGTTCATTACCATCCTACTGCTGGCTTGCAATCCTCCAAAAAATTGTGGTTCTACTGACATATGTCCTCTTCAGTCACTTAAGGGTTTTCTAATTAAAGGAGGAGAGCCATAATAACGGATGGGGAATGTTTATGTTTTCTAGTCAGTGGAATTATTCTTAATTAGTTTGTTTCAGAGGAGTTCAATACACCTTCCAGCTATCATCAATAATTACAGTTAACAGCTCTTTAAAAGTTGACAAGTGTATTCATAACCAGAGAATATTAAAATGAGTAAAAGTGGGGAGAAGCAGAGGCATGAGAGATTGGTAAACCTGAGCAACTTCAGACAGAGAAACTTGGATGCTGTCTCCTAAGGCTTATCCCACTCCCCTTTGAGGAGCTCACTCCTAATGGTTATTTTTATTCTAGTTCATTAGGCAGCATTCCCTATGTAAGTTTCTTCATCACTCGGGAATTACTTTGGTAAATTAAAAATTACAAAATGGAAGGATTCAGTGATATAATAAGTAAAGTATTATAAGTTGGATCAACAGGAATTTTAAAATATTTTAGTATACTTTTTTTAAAAAAGACTCTAATATAATGCAGTATACCTTAACAGGTTATTGTTGCTGAAGTTATGTCTTCTATTTCCTTTCACAACCCTTGGGGTCAGAGCAGCATGCAGGTGGTGATGACTTTGTTTTTATGTAACACAGCCTCCTTCTAGTATGAACAAAGATCTGTGTAAAGAAAGGATAAGTCTCACTGCAGTATTTTCTTTCTGATCATAATCTTTGAAAAAGTAGAGGGAGAAAAGGAAATATTTATATCTCCACATTCCTGCAATGATTTTTTTATTCTGCTTCGATTGGTACAGGTGTCTTTCTACTTGTGTGAGAATGAGTTCTCCACAATTCATTTGCAGTAAGAAATTTTGTCTTTAGGCCGTCGACTGTTTCTCCAGCAGACAGACCTAAAAAGCATCAGACACCAGCAGATATGAAGTCAATTAGAAAAAATAAAGTAGACAATGTATGTGGTTTCATTTATTCATTTATTTCAATACTACCCTCATGATACAATTCAAATGTTTCATCTGTCTAAAAATCAGTTCACTGAGCTGGTGTGATAGGATCTTAGATGAGTGAGTAGGTAAATTAGCTCTGTAATGAGCTCTGTAAGAGGTGCATCTGTTTGTGTCTCTCAGTAACTACTATCAAAGTTTCCATTGTCTGCTAACCTAAATTACATATTGAAGGATTACTGTGTCTCAAAGATAGAATCAAGCAAGGTATAATAATATCTGAATTACGTGGTATAATGGTATATGCATCTTTCTAAGAGCCATTTTAGAATACTAATTGCCTTATATTTCCCTATACTACATTTGCCTTGATGGTGTCAAGTGCCTTTTTTCCACTGGAATAAAAAATGTGCATCATATAAGCTGAAAGAACAATTGAGAATATCCACATTTAAATACATTTATTATTTAGGTTAGGATTAAATGATCCTGAATTTCTAATTGTAGAAGTATATAATTTCATACAGTCATAAAATAGTTTTTAAAAATTTCAGCAAGTTGGTGTACTGAATTTGTCACTTCATTTTAACCAGTTACTTCCTCTTTCCCTTTCCCTTCCTGTGCTCACTTGCATTTTACCAACTCTTTTGTGAAGGCATGTCAGAAGAAGTATGAACATAGGTTAATGTAGCAGTCAGTAGTTTGTGAAGACATGGATTTGGAATGGGAAAGAAGAGTCCATTGTGGTAATCTAGATTTCATCTGGATCTCACTCAGTGTTGGGTCACGACACCTGAAACTACCATAAAAATCTTAGAGTTATGATTCCAGCACTACTGTGAACTAAGTAAAAGAATGTAATAAATAGCTGTAAGTTTGTGTTCCTATCTAAGTTTGTTTTTAACCACAGCCCACAGAAAAAGCAGTATGTTCCTAGAAATGTTAAAAAAACAGTTGTAGTGGGTTGCTGAGGTTTCATTGCATTCTCTAACCAAATAATTTCCTGTTCCTGCACATTTCCAAAGGAAAAGAAAGGAACATACTCATCCCATACGGAGTCGAAGAGTCTACAATCTGGTTAGCGTTTCCAAAATTATTAGGACAGCAAGTACACATGGAAAATAGAAATTGAGTTGCTGTCTCTTTCAATTAATGTGCCTAGGTTAGATTTCAAAGCACCACACAAGTATTTTTCTCTTACGTCGCTCTTTGTGTGCTGTTCTTTACTTTAGTCTCTTCACTGAGAAGAAGTGCATGAGGCTTGTGAAGGCATGCTGCCTGACCTCTCTTGGAGCTGCCTGACCCTTCTGTTCCCAGCTCCCCAGCGTCTGCTTCTCTTCTGGCCAGGGCTGGTCTGTGCTCTGCACAGTTCAGCACTCTGCTGCAAGGATCTCAGCCAGATTTTCATGAACAATGGGAAATACAATGGATATCTCCTGTAACCTTATCTGAGCTCATAATAGCTCTGGTGCTGAGAGCATTGTAGTCCTGTTAGGAAATGATGATAAAAGGTCGTAGAGATTCTGACTGAATGTAATACATATGGGTTTTTAGGCGTTTCTTTATTCACAAAGACAAAATGACTCTACCTGAGGACTGTATCTGGGAAAATACAACTTTCCTAGCTCAAAACATACTTTAGATGAATTTCTGATTACTTTTTCAGTCTTTTTTTTCACATAAGTGACCAAAGACAATAAGCAAAACTATAAATATAGAAAAGAAGAAGAAAAAAACAAACAAACAAGCCCTTTTTTGTGAATGAAAAATGAAGAGTTTTAAATAGGGAAATATGTTCCCTGTGTGGTCTGTGATGCACAGCCCTGATTCAGACGGCTTAAGGGAATGCCCAGAAGTCATCTGTCTCTGAGGCTGTCAGTGGTCAACACTGACTAAAGTCCAGTTTTGCTTTACAAAATTCTTCTGATGGCTGATCTTACTCATATCTGGAGGAAAATAAAACATTTGAGCACTTGTGGTCATTCAAAATTAGTGTGGGATTTTAGGGATTTTTGTTTTCAAAAAAGATACGTTTATCTGCATGCCTTTTGCAACTTCAAGTGTGGTGATTAATTCCGGGCCACTTAATGAGCCTGCAGTTTCAATAGTTTTCATTTTCAGAATCTGAGACCAATGTTGTTTATTATCAAAATACCTTGTTTTGTAAGGAGATACCAATTTACAGTGAGAATGCTTTTATTTAATTTTCCATTATTCCAAAAAGAGCTGCTGAAACCACTCATCAGAGGTCAAGCGCTGAGTTAATCAAATCCCTGCTTGACAGTGTGAGATCATGTGAGGGCCTCTTGCTATTTCCTAGCAGGACTATGATTAGTGAAGGAATTTTCATTTATTTATGGCAGTTTCTGTAACCATAGTAGACAGTTTTACTAAGACTTTAAGAGTCCGCACCACACAGGGAAGCTTTCTAGTGAAGGTCTAAGAGACCTAAGGAAGTTTTTTTCACAGTGATTTAAACACCTGAAGCTGTAATGTATCTTCATAGCTCTTCATGTAACAGGTCTCCTATAACAGCTTTGGACTCCAATGATTGTAATGTGTGTTTCAGCTCTAAGCTCTAATAGTAATTGTATCGCTACACCCAGTTAGACAGTAATTTTTGTTAAGTGCCTTCTCAATTTCAGAAGTCTGTCAGAAGCTTTCATGGTTTCTGAGATTTTGTAGCTAGCATAAAGATTACATAAAACATTGGTTTTGGGGGCTGATAAAATACTATTTTAAGTAGATGAAGATGGCAGCATTTAACCCATACCAAGCTCAAGCTAACTGTACTCCCACACAGTTTCCTCTCTATCAGAAGAGATCAAAAATGAATGCCACAAGTGGGGTCCTGGGTTCTGAACTACGTGGTAGGTGGAAAGCCTGCTTTACATACAAATTTAGCCATCATGAAAACAGTCTCCCTGTAAACATCTTTGCTATACTCTCTACTCCAAGAGGTTTAACATGTATATTTTATTGAGCACTCTGTCACTCTGTTGCTAGGTGATTGACAGAGACAACCAAAAGACATGCTATATTTTATTATTTTCACTTATTTTAAAGTAATTTCTGAAAGAACTAGTCTGTGCTTTGATGGTGTAGTCACAGATTTGATTGCCTTAGAGTTGTTGTATAAAGGACAACAGAAAACAGACAAAAAATTATTGTAAGTTCTAGTGAATTTGCACAGGGCTGATAATGGACTGAAGAAAAGTCTGCCTTCAAACCACCTGTGGGGTTCCTGGCCCCTTGGTTCCATCACCAGAGATGACCTCGGGCAGACAGTACTTCTCACATTTTTCTACTAATACTTCTTACCTGCAGTTTTAGCATTTAAGTGCGTTTAAAGGGTCATTTTGAAGCAAGGCAAATGTTGTGTCATGTAACTGAGGTCATAATGGCACTACAAACCACATTGAGAAACATCAGTTCAAAATTTATCAGGCGACAGTTCTACAATTATTTAAGTGAAATTCTTCTGATTCAAAGATGGGCATGAATGTTACCAGTAATTAATAAACTCAGTGCTGTATATAATGTTAGTTTGCTCATCAAAAACACTCTGTATTATCACTCTTTAACTCCAAGCAACAATGCACCTTTAAACAATCTACTTTTATGCCTTTTTTGTGGTCATGAAGGACTATGCAAATGTATACAGTTTGAAATTATGATTTGATTTACAGGTATTACTTTGTAGATTGGAATGAATTAAAATATACATTAACTTTGTGTGTACTCTGCATGTTGAAACTTTCAATTCCTTCTCTAATGCTTGAAGTAGTATTCAAATATATAGAAATAGTTCTGATAATCTCAGACGGCAATCTCGAGGCTGCCAATTAAAACCCATTCTGATTCATCTGTTCAGCAATCTGGGAGCTCATCTGGGCATTCAAGGCATTGGGAAGGAGCTGGAGAGAAGGTTGGATAAATGAAGCCAAAGTTTTAGTTATTTCAGTTTCAGTTATTTATCTATTGCCTGCAGGAAATTAAGTGCCTCTGCTATGTTCTTCTCACAGCTTCATGATGTATGGTAGGCATCAAATACACTGCTTGAACTTTTGAGACCTCTGTGGTAAAATCCACTATAAAGGTAGACACGGGTCTTTCATCTGAACACGTTTCAGTGCTGACTTCTGTGTAACCACTTCTTAACAATAAAATGATGATGGAAAATTTGTTTCTTGTCCAGAAATGGTGTTTGTGTCTTGTGCAATTGGAATATCAATGTTGCTTTCATTTTATTCTTTATGGCTAAAAATGAAAACAATGTCTGATAAAAACACAGCAACAGGCACAATGCTACCTGTTTATACCCACCAAAAACCTGTGAAGGCAATGTTCTGCTATCCAAAAATGAATGAAAAGCCAGAAACTCTAGGTAGCCCATCTAATTAGCACAGCAAGTGGTTAAGCACAGTAGGACTGGTCAGCAGTATAAATCATTAATACAGATGGTGTGTTTTAGCAATATTATTTAGCTACTGGGATAATTGAAGTTTTAAAGGGTCATCAAATCTTGTGTTTCTCTGTGTACTCTATTATGAGCATAATTGCTTTTATTGATTGCTAGTACTGTTACAAAGTAAGAGTGAAGGGATGCTAATCAATCATTGTACAGAATCAGAAGAATAGGCTCTGATAAGAAGTTCCTTGAAAGTTTTTGTTTAATTAAAATCCAGCTAGACACAAAGAAATCATGAGCACTGCTATAGAATGCTTTTTACAGATTTGTAGGTAAACATTAACTCCATTCTGCAATACACTGAGATGAAAAGCTTTCCTTGGGAGGCTCAAACAATAATGCTTTCCTCCAGTACATCTCTGTCTGATTGTGCTAAATTTAATTTTAATTCATACACAACAGGATAAAAATTTAAGAATAAAAAGGTTCCAGATGTATACCTCTTGAAGTAATTACAATATTATTTTTTTACGTTGAAGTTATGACTGGTTAAAACAGTTATTCCATATTCTTAATTTTCTGATTATCTGGTTTCAGGAGAAAGGGGGGTTTTCTTATTAGAGCTTTTTAAAAAGCTTTTCCATGGGGATTCAGGTGTTGATTTAGTATTAATACTTTCCTTGGGCAGTGCTTGCCCAGTATTTATCTTCTTGTGGGTGTTGTTTACATCATCTCCATTTTCTCAACTTTTGAACTCATCATAGTAAGGGAAAAATTTGGTACATGGAAGCTACCTGACTTGCTCATGGCTGTGTAACAGATGAGTGGATGTCCTGGTTTAGGGCAAATTTGGGAGACACTCTCCAAAGGGGGCCCCTCCAGAAAACAAACCCACACGGCCCCTCCCCCCCACCGGTCCGGGAAGAATTCCTCGGAGAGTAGTGGAAAGAATCTGTTTATTTAACAGACACAGCACCGCCCCCCAGCACACAAAATGAACAATACTAGGTGGTACCAGTCTTTCAGTGCTCTGAAAAAGATGACAAANAAGCAAAAACAAAGAAACAAAAACAGCACTAGGTACGTCTCTGTGTCCTACTGGGCTTGGGGGAGAGGCTGATAGCAAAACCAAAACAAAACATTCACTTTTTAGAGCCAGTCTTAAAGGCAAAGAACATGATATCCAGCAAAAATAGCACACACGAATGGGGATGCAAAAATCATATCGTTACCCTAGGACAGTGGAGCAGGTTCTTAAACTAAATTTCCAAAGTTTTGCTCTACCGTACAAAGAACTGGGAGTTTGTTTTATCTTTCAGTTTCCCATTTCCTCAGGAGAGCCATGGTCTAAAGATGCTGAAACCAGATGTGTTTACGAATTCCAGCCATTTTGAGACTAAGGGTATGTAATAAGTTCTATAAAACTAGGTCTAGAACATCTGAAAATGTAAGGAATGCACAAACTGGAGTTTCTTTCTAATAATGTAAAAAACAGGCTTTGGTTCCAATGCTGTATTTCTTCATTTATTACTCTGATGTTCTTTGTTGCATTAGTAATTATCTCTTAAATATTTAAAATATTTTCCCAATATGCAGATGACAATGCCCTGCATAAATGTCTCTTTAAAGTGACGCATAGATATCTGTCACAGAAGAACTAATTTAAAAAAGAATCTTCAGCAGCAGAAGGAGTGAAATCTGAGGGAAAGTTTATGAATCATTAATAAGATGAATGTATTAAATCTCCTGCAAGAGGTAGAATGAAAATTCCACTGTTAGATATAAATGTAGTGTTTATTTAGCAAAGATGATACCTACAGTGGTGGAAAGACTGATTTGTTAACAATTCAAGAGTAATTTCAATGATAGATTGGCATGCAAGAATCTACATGTATTAGTCAGGATGACTATTTTTCTTGGTGCTGAAGTGCTGCAAGATTTCTTCCTGATGCATATGTAATTCTTGGATTTTCTCTGGTATCATATATGCCATGTGTGGATGGTAATAACAATTTTGGTGGTCTCTCACCAAAGCAGCTATTGATTATTATTTTCTTCTTCAATTTTACAATTGTTAAAATGATTTACTGAGATGTGCACTCTATTAAAATTTTATTGGCATTTTAGGAAGTTATTCTGTGAGCAGCAGGAAATACAACCTGTATCACTGTTCTTTGTACTTCAGAAAACTGTAGAAGTGCACTAAGATCATATACATTCACAAGAAGCAAATACAGCTTAGATAATCTGATCAAACTGGAGCTGGTATGTTGCTGAGTTTAGAAAAATCCCCTGTAAGATCTAGGTAAAATTTCAGTAGCCACAGCGTTAGAGGGAAGATTTTCACAGATATTATGTCTTTTACAAAGCCCATGGCATTTCTGTCTTGCATTCTTAGACATCTGGTTTCTTCTGTTTAAGATTCAGTGCATATGTGAGAGGAGTCTGCTGATAACCAATCTGTAATTTTATTGCACTAAACTGACCACAGTAGAAGCTGCACTAGGGAATGAGGAATCTTGCTCTGAAAACAAACATGTAACCTTATGCTTTTCAAATATCCTTTGTTAATAGCAACAATCCTTTTTGCTGCAAAATTTTGAATGTCTTATTAAACTTCTGCTGTATCTAATACCACAGTGCCTAGGTCTCCACAAGGGACTGGGTTTTTGCTTCCCTTTTATGTCCTGACTGGGAAAACTTTAGATATGCCAGTTATTTCAAGGACAAACACTGCAAATCATGTGATCTGGTGCTTCACCTATCTCAAGGAAGCTATCCCAGTAAGTTCTGGAAGTATTTTGCCAGCATTTAATTCTGTCCTCTTATAATGATACTTTTTCTGATAACAGGGAAAATGGTCCACTTTTTTGTCCTGTTGAGATGTCTCCAGAGCAAAATCCAGGTTGGTGATTCTCAGACTTATGAAGCTGCAAGCAGTTTTTTGCATAATTACTTTTCTCATTGATATATTTTGATAGAAGGTTTCTCTCATGATGAAAAATCAGATATTAAGAAATATGTTGATGACTTTGAAGTGGTTTCCAGAAAACTGTATTGGCACAGTATTTTGCTTTAAAAAGGAGAGAAAAATAAAAAAAATAGATTAAATTATAAAACCTCAAGAACAAACTAGAAAAGGATGTAACAATATGTGCTGTTGTGAGATAGTGTTTGTTGCTAGGTGCAGACACATCATATTTGTGTTATCTACATGGTGCTTTTCTTCTAACATGACAATTATTGATATTCCCTGACTCCAGTAAAATCAATTTAATTGACTTAGGTATTGAGCAAATGGAAACAATCAAGTTGAAACTGTTGTGTGGCTTTATGGTAACAACATCTGTGCTATTATCATCCTCTGTTTTGCTATACTCACATTTCCTAAAGGCACTACTGTTCTCATAGCTGACCATATCAGAGGATGAAGAAACAGTTATATTTGCCATAACTTTGATTCAAAGAACATTACTTTTATGTTAACTGTAAAATTACTTGGATCATCATTGCTTGAAAGAAAAGGTGCTTATCTGAAGGAGTAAGAAGCTATAAAATTTATATGTTCCCTTGCAATGCCTTTCTCCTTCATTTTTTAAATAGTTCCATTAGGGAATTGTATTTTTCATCTGAAGTATTACTCAGCCTGAATGCTGACTGGTCATGATGAACATTTCTGTGCTGGACATGGTCAGATTTGTTCTGCTGTGTGTCACAGGCTGGGTGGTATTATTAAATTATACCTGTCAGAGCTCTTAGCTGCGAAGGGAAAATCTTCCACTCTTGGTTTTGGGGAATGTAAACGATTCCCTGCTGTGAAAATCCAAGCAGCCGTGAGAAGGTTTTGAAGTCTTTAGATGACAGGCATATTTTTATTGCAGTATTATGCATGCTTTTCTACTCTGTCATTTCAAACATTTTGTAAAATAGATTTTCAATATTCAATGCAGGACTTTTAACAAATATTAGGTCATATATAATAATGATGTTTATTAATTAATCCCTTACAAAAGCAAATTCCAACATCTCTGCATTCATTTGGTGAAAAATTTAGAAGCCACTAGAAATGTTTTGTTTTAACATATTGATCTGGATTATTAATCAATTTTTAGTTACTCCTTTTCAGCATTTAATAATTCTTTTGTATTTTTTAATAAGAAGACAATCACAACTGAAAGGTTGGGGAAGACCTTTCAGATCATCAAGTCCAGCTGCACACCTAACACTGAACCACTAGAACATGCCTTTAAGTGACACACCTACACAAATTTAAAATATCTTCAGGGATGAGGACTCAGCCACTTCCCTGGGCAGCCTGTTCCAGAGCTTGACAACCATTCTGATGAAGTTTTCCATCCAGTCTAAACTTCCCCTGGTGCAACCTGAGGCCATTTCTTCTCATAACATCACTTTCTGCTTGGAAGAAGAACCTGAGCCCCCACCTCATTATTACCTCTCCAGAGATATTTGTGTAGACAGTGTGGGGAGATTTGTGCTCCAGACCCTTCCCCAGTTCTGTTGCCCTTCTTTGGACTTGCTCCAGCCCCTCAATGTCTTTCTTGTTGGGAGGCACCTGAAGCTCAACATGGGGCTCAAAGTGTGACCACACCAGTGCCCAGTACAGGGGGACAGTCACTGCCCTGGCCCTGCTTGCCACAATATTGCTAATACAGGCCAGGATACCATTGGCCTTCTTGGCTATCTGTGCATATGCTGGCTGATGTCCTGCCAATTTTCAACTACAACTCTCAGATCCTTTTCCCCTGGGCAGCTTACCAGCTGCTCTTGCCCCAGCCTGTAGTCCCGAATGAGGTTGTTGGGGCCCAGTTTGTTCAATCTCATCCAGCTGGCCTCAGCTGATCAATTCAGCCTGTCCAGGTCCTTCTGCAGGGCTTTTTACCCTGCAGGAGATCAACACCCCCACCCAACTCATTGTCATCTGTGAACTTGCTGAGGGTATTCTCAATCTGCATGTCCATCTCATCAGTAAAGATCATATAAGAGACCTGGCCCCAGCACTGAGCCCTGGGGAACACCACTAGTGGCCATCTGCCAACTGGATGTTGCTCCATTCACCACCACCCTCTGGGCCTGACCATCCAGCCAGTTTTTAACCCAGCAAATGTACACCTGTCCACACCATGGGAAGCCAGTTTCTCCTGGAGGATGCTGTGGGAGATGGTGTAAGTCTTCACTAAGGTCTAGGTAGACACATTCACAGCCTTTCCCTTACCTACTAAGTACATAACTTTTTCATAAAAAGAGATTGGACTGCTCAATTTGCTAGAGAGAGGGAAACTGTGAAACTGAAGTTAAGGAATTTGTAGAAAATCTCTCTGAAATTTTAATGCTATTTTATACTGAGAGGAAACTTTAGCAAAAATGGTGTTAGCTGCCCCAGATTGCCTTATTTCTCTAAATATGATTCATTCTATTCTGCATTTTCCTTTTTAACTACTAGGCATGTTTCTAACATGTTAACTACTAATATATTTCCAGTTTAGCTTTGCAGACATTCCTGCAGCCATAGAGCTGCTGGGCAGAGGGATTTCCAGGGACATCAGAGTGGTGTGTGGGAGCTGCTGGGAAGCAGAGCTCAGAGGGGCTGTGCAGCTTGTGCTGACCTCTGTAGTCCTGCTGGCACCTGCAGCAGCTCAGGCAAAGATAACCTGGTGTGTTTTTGCCAGTCTGTGGTCACTATTCTGGCTTTGATGAAGGCTTGTTCTGAAGACTTGATGAACCTTTTCTCTGTGGAGACAACTAAATTTACGTGCATTAGCTGAGTGGTTTGGGTCTGCTGTCCTGCTTGATGTGAAAACTGCAGTTTCATCCATTCAGCTTTAATGTATATGAATGTGCCCATCTATCTGTGAGCTAACATGAGGCTTTCACCTGATCAATGGACTATGCTTGCTACTTGCTGCTTGGAGGATGGAATAGTGAACAAGGCATCTGGCAGTTCACATTTTTCTAAGAGATCTGAAAATGGGAAAAATTGATTGGTTTTCATTATGCTGTTCATGTTATTTGTCATAATATTTTAACTATTCATGTTTTTTCTTAACGATTTCCTTGATGTTAACCATTAAAGAGGAAGCCTTTGTTAGGATAATTCTTTTGGAAAAAATTCCCTGGCTGCCTTCTGCTAACCTGATGAATTTAAAGGTCTCTTTTGGTCTTCTGATCTTTAAACAATGGAGAGGGAAATATTGCTCCTTTGAGAAAAGCAGGTGTAAAACATTCCAGCAGCACCGCTGCTGAAGTAATTTGTACAAACCTTGAGCAATGTCTAGAGTGGTTAACAATGACGTTGTACTCCGGGAGATGTTGGTATAATTGTCAAGACATTTGAGCTAAGCCCAAGAGATGTAATGACTAGTTCAGAGCTGGTCATGTTGTGAACATTGCTCATTGAATGTTGCTCAAGTTAATGCAGTTTAGTGACAAAAATGTTGGTAACTTGTTTTCTCTATATTAAAGATAGCGTAGTGAGTTCAATGTAATTCTAGGTTGGAGGGGCTTAATAATAATTTGAATATACTAGTATATTTTCTTGTAAATCTAGACAACATTTTTTGATTTAGAATCAATTAGAAATATTTCATGCAGCAATAGCAATACAGCATATTTTCCAGTTATTAACTGATATGCACTCTCAGCAAAGTGAGCTGAACTGGATTTGCTAAGGTAACCAGGAAGCAAATTGATAGTCTAAGTAGCCTCTAAATTTATGACCAGACTCTTGTCCTGAGAATAAGTACTGCTCAGAAACACTGGCCTCTTCCATGCTGGAGAAGCAGAGCAGTGTGGCTGATGACACACATGTTCTCCTCCGGAACACCTCCTCTCTGCTTGCTTTTCTGGTGTCTGCTTCCCATGTCTGTGTGATCCCACCTTGCTGCTTTTCACTTAGTCCAGCTAAACCTTGTGACTAAATACAAGATGTGGTTATAGCATTTGTTCTTTTCCATGGGTGTCCTGTTGCTTTTGATCTCAGGCTTGTGGTGCAGAGACATCTGAAATTCCATGACTACAGCAATACCTCTGGTACCTGGGGATTGTTTGAAACCCAATGTAAACAAAAAGAGTGATATAATGGCATCTCCTCTTCCATGTTGGAATTTTTGATATGGTCATTTGTTTTCTCTTTCTGTCCTTAAAACTAGTTCTATATAAAACTGGTTTTATACAAAAATGTCTCTTTTCTTGTTTACTTGAGAGCAGGAGGTGTGGATACTTGAGGGCATAGACTTTTGCGCTTGAAGTTAAATGAGCATAAAATTATTTAGAATAATTGATGGCATTCCAAGTCTTGTGAATTAGCTGCATTTATTTCAGTAGTCCTGTGCAATAGTTTACTTCATAAATTAAATGTAACATATAGCAGTTGTTTCAATGGTATATGTAGAACAATGTGAACAGTTTCTGAGGAAAGGAGAAGAGCTAAGTCATTTATCCCCTTTATTTACCTGACTTAAAATTATATGAATGTATTGAGGGATCATAATTTATGTTTATCTCTGTTTTGCCTACTACGAGATCATGCTTTTTAACAGTGTAAGTTTTAAATAGCAGTTAAACACAGGCTTTTGATTATAAAAGGCCTGTAAAAACATGTAGATTGATACAGGGATTTTGCTGCTCTCTGTCAGAAATACTTAAGAATTACCTACACTGTGGTAATTATTTGCAAAGCAGAAGCACATGTTAAGCAATTGAAGGTTAAAAAGAAACACTTTAAAAAGGAATTTGGAGTGGTATGTGGCATAAACTAGTGCTTAAGTGTTGCTAGATAATGGGAATGTCTCAGCAACTTAAGAGGTTGGGGAAAAAAAGAGCTTTACATTTCTTAAAAACCCTTTCAATTTCTTAAAAGTTTGCTTTTAACAATGGGATAGGCAGTTTTCACAGTTGTAGTTTTCTCTGTGCTTTTAAATGAGTAGCGCTTCCGTAGTCAAATATTTGCAGACAATGTGATGATGTCTAGTGACTGGAAACACATCACTCCACCCTGAACGGACAGTATTTTAATGAAAAGCTTAACAAAGTGATTATATAACAAACAATATTTGCAGCAGGTGCATAACTAGTACTGCTTTGATGAGAAAAAGATATTGGTAGGTTATTTGTAATATCAACACATTGCCTGAAGGCCAGTAGTGATGAGCACATTTGGGGGAGATATTTTTTCATGTCAGTGTTGTTTATTTTAACCACTTTATTATTATTCTTCACGTCTTCTGCTTTTCTCTCTTGCCTGAACCTTCTTCCCTCCATTTCCTCTTACTTGCTCCAGTCCTGACAGTGCACTGTTGTTCTATGTATGTATTTGCTAAAATGCTAGAGGTTTATTTTTTCTGAATTGATCTTCAGTTCTGAGGGAACTAGCATTATTAATAGTTACCTAAGTAGTGCACTCTTGAGGTCCATAATAATATTTCAGGGTTTTTTCCTTTTCCTGCAAGAAGTACCTGCAAATATTTTATTAGGTATGCTTAAGAAAGATGAGGACACAGAATAATTGCTGCACTTTCAGTTCAATATTCTGTTTTCAGTAGTGTATCTGTTACAGCAAAAAGTAGCAGAATGGAAAGCTTTCTTTAAGTATAGGTCTAGCTGCATATCTGTATACTCTTTTCAAGGTTAGCTTTGTGTTCTTCTATAACCATTGCAGAAGAGTATGGATGGCCCTATTATGCTCTTTCAGGGTCTTTTTTTCCTTGTGTTTTAGTTATTTCTGAGAGGTTACATAAAAGGAGGTTTTTCTCATCTACAGTAAAATGTAAATGTAATCAATTCTGATTGAACAGCCTTTTAAGTTGACTTTCCTCTGAATCTTGTTAGTCCAGTTCTAACAGCATAATACTGTTCTCCCTGCTGATCTGAAAAATATGCTGGCCTGTTACTGTGAATGTTATTTCTTTTGGAAAGAAGAGAATAGTGAAAGAACACAGATCATCTAGTCTTAAATCTTCTCGCAGAAGCAAGAACTGAGTCCCTCTGGATTTGTCTTGGTGCAAGTATAGGAAAGAGTCTGCTAACCTGAGATACAGTCATTTAGAATGTGATTCACAAGCAAAGAGAGACTCTACTTTTCTAGGAGATGGAGGGACAAAATGCTTGAGGGACACAGGGCGGTTTGAATGGGGCATGCAGCACAGGCAGTTCCAGGATACTTGTTCTAAGAGCAGTAAACGGGTCTCTATTCTTTGGCTCACTTTCTACCATCCTGAAGAAGCTGCTTTGTTTCTTAAAGGCAAAGAAAAGAATTATTTTAATCAGCAAGGTGGAATGCTAGAGACTGTTTCACACTCTAAATGCCCTCAGGAAATCACTTACAGATCACAAGCACCCCATGATGAAGGCTGAGTTGTTGTGTGTGCATCCCTGTGTCTAGGTGTACACATCTGGGTTTCATCTAAGTTATACAGTCTTCCATTATGCACACTGCGTATTCTATTACACAAATAAATAATTTTGTCACCTTGAAAAAGTGGTGAGCTACTTTCCTCTCCTTAGTTATCTCTGCAGGAGGAAGTACAAAGCCCAATTCCATCATTTTTTATATCTCAAATGTCTGAATTACTAGTCACTGTTCTATCTCCCTTGCAGGATTATATTCTCAACTTTCACACTCACAGGCCTGTCGGTGAGTCTGTCTCTAATGTCTCTGCCCCCTAACAGCAGCATCATTATTCTTACCCCATTTAGGTGAAACTGTGTTTACTTGGATTCAAACCAGGTGAGCTAAATGTCACCACCATATCTGCAGTGCTCCCTGGAAAAAATTTTGAATGCATCTAGCTCCTTGGCCAAGGACAGCAATGGCAGTCAGAGGTCGTCAGGAACTTTTGGCTTCCCTAATCCCTTAATTATTCATTTATTTTTCTCCTTATTCCATACTCATTATTTTTCCTAGGCACTATTGTTTTGGTTAATGATTAATATGAAGGCTGTAGTTTAGCTGAAAACAATTGTGAGAGAGGAAAGCATGACTTCAAAAACTGCTTGTGTTGCCAAGTGCAGTATTTAATTTGGCTTTGTTTCCTTACAAATTATCTCTTCAATGAGGGATCTCAGAACTTTTTGTCGTGTTTCATTATTCCTTGTTATCATAGGTTACAGCCTGAAGGAAGTGACAGGATGCTTGCCTTCTCTTTACTAAGTTTCATCTTTTTAAAGGGTTTTGCATTTGATTTAAAAAAAAATCAGTGTGTTCTGACTTGAAGCTGTACTCATAACTGGTAATTTGATAAAAATGATTAAGTTATCTAGCTGATAATGTGAAAAGTGTCTGTCTCCTGGTTGAAGGTGAACCAAATATTTTTTAACAGTATTTTAAATATTATAAATAGCTGTGGTACAACTTTGTGAAAGCAGAAGTGAGTAATCTTGTCTGTAGCTACTCTCTCCCTCCTCTACAATCTTTGGAATTCTACATTAGGACAAGATTTTTGGTCTTCAGAAGACAGGATATAATATTAGCAAAAGATAATGGCAATAGAAGCAACACACTTCCTGGACTAAATGCTCTCTCTTCCATAAATGTCTGACTTTCTAGACGTCTGGCAGAACAGACTGTGATGTCTTCCAGGTCAGTTAATAGCAATCTCAATTGTCACTCTGCAAACTCATTAAGCATTTCAGACCCAAAATTTTTCTTCTTTAACCTGGTATCATGCAAGAGATCTTGTTTGATGCAGTGAGATAAATCCACTCAGGAATTTAGTTCTCTTCTTGAAAATACTAGCATATTTGTTTTTCTCACATTCCAGAGGGCAATACAGACCTATGTCTAATGTTTCTCTCAACATCTGTTTCAAATATTTTTGGAGAGAGTTCTCTCATTTTTTATGGTAGCTTGTAATGATTAGCATCTCATGCATGGCTGCTTTTATGCCAGTAAACTGAAGGATAATATGCATATATAAGACTGTGTCAAGCTGCTGTTAAAAGCTGCAGCTTGGGGTGTGAGGCATTTTTCCAAAGCTGGTGTCTGACCTTGGTCTGGAGTCATAGCTGAAGTGTTTAATTTCCCTGAACTTCATGACACGTCAGTCATGCAGCATTAAGCAATATTTTGAAGGACTTAAATTTTTTTCTGTAATCTTCAAAATTTAAATTTTTTTCTTTCTTTTAAAAGAATATTGATCAATAGCATTTATTTAATAACAAAATATACTCATCTAGGTTCCTGAAAATTTACAAAAACTGTAATCATTCCCATTTCTAGTGCATTTAATATTGACATGGATCAATATTAACAATATGACAGTAATGCCTTTCTTAATGTAGACATTTGTGCGTGGTAAACCTCTCTGAAGCCTCTCAACAGTGAAAAGATATATTTAATATTGCTCTGGATCCCATTTGTGTTGAAAGAGGATCATGCTTCCAACAGAAGTTCCAAATATTTCATGGAAGTGATAAGAAGTAGCTTTCTTTTTAAGGTGAAAAAACTGAATGAAAGAAGTCCAGCATGGAGACTGATGGCAGGAGGAAAGCCCTCACTGTCTTGACATACCTGTGTCACTTCCAACAATCACTTCTAATGTTTTTTTTAGGGACCATCACAAGAAGAAACATCTGTCCTGACTTTTCCTTGTTGCAATTTAGATACACCATCTAATTTCACCACAACCAGAGAGTTTTTTCAGTGTTCCTCTGTAAGGGGACAGTGATTTTTGCTTATATTTGTTTAATTAAATTTCTTTTCTAGGTAGTTTGAATTCATAGAAGCTTCTTGTGTTTACTAAAATTAAAGCTGAGTCATTTTTGACAATTTTTCTTTCAACAAGCATACAATTTCAACAATGTTGCTTCTATCAATAAAACATTCAAACAATTCTTTAAAATAATAAAAATTTTTATCAGTAAAGCATTTTGGTATTTTAATTTCAAGGTTTTTGTTTTGAAATTAATTTGAAAAGTTTTAGTATACTTCAGCTTATTTCATATATGAAAGAGAATTTTCAGTATACAAAAGTGCATTTGTTTGCAAATGTCTTGTTACCACAAGATGTCTCTGTCCTTGCATTCCCTATAAATGATCATGCTGTGTTCTTAAGTCCCAGCTGAAAGACAGGAAATCCAGGGGAACTTGTAAATCAGAAACTCTCTTCAAGTTTTAATTTTCTCATGATCAGTTTTGAACTCTAAATTAGCAGGAAGTTTATGTACTCAGAGTGTTACTCTCTGAAATTCTTATATAAGTATCTGGGAACATTAAATGTAATCTCTCCTTAGATTTAGAAGGTTGTAAATTGGCTTTATTTTAGTCTGCACTTTTAAAATGGGTATTTCTAGATCTAGGCTGCAATGACAACCTTTGTTTGAATAAACCAACCAAAATAAAGTAATTGGAATAAGCAAACAGGAAACAACACTGAAGATATTAGAATCAAAAGAGTGTTTAAAAACCAGGAAAACAAAATGGGGAAAAAAGGGAAAAACTGGTAAATTGCACTATCAAGTTCTGAGGAGCAGTTTGGAGTAAAATTATGATTGCTTTAGCTATGACATGAAATCTATCCCCCTCCAATAGCGAAGTCTAAAAACACATGGACACAGTATACATCTGTTTTCTCTCTCTTTTCCCTTCCCTCTCAAAATTGTTTTTTCATGACATCTATTTCTCTGTTAGATGTGACTGTAATTAACACTCACTGGGGGACTGTGGTTGGGGAAGTATAATTGGGAGAAAGGAGAATGTTCAGGAACTCCTGTTGTCCACACGTAGGGAAGCCAGCTTTGCATCCCTGCCTGTTTCCCATTGGTGATTATTCTGGTCCTAGATATTATAGATTGACAATTCAAAGACTTTAGTCTCATGAGTCTTCATTTTACAATACTGCATAGCCATTTGTGAATTTTAAAAGATTTTTGTATTGAAAGCTCTCTTTAAATAGATTGAAAATACTTCCTGAACTACATGAAATAGCTCTACAGCCACTGAAGAAAAATAAGGCTCTGTCTGACTATTCTTTTTTGAATGCCAATGCTGTTGGGGAAAAAAAAAAATCTGACCTTTTTTACTGCCTGCCTCTGTCAGGAGAGCTATCCAAAGCCACATGAAGGAAAAGTGTCTTCTAGCTTTACCTCTAGCTCCATTCCAAGTCTTAGATGTGACAACCAAGTACCAGAGTGAGAAATGCTTCTCAACATCTGCCCTTTGGACTGCTGTGCAGAAGAGGAAAGATACAGATCTGAACTTAAATGCTGCAGCAATCGAATTTCCTTTGCATAATATGTGAGGCCTGGCACACCTTAAGTGTATTCAGAAGTTATCAGAATATGGCTTTTCCTCTCTATGCTAATCAGGCATTCAGAAAAAAGCCAGTTCCTCAGAATTTGAGACTCACAACTGTTTAAAACCTTAGCAAATACCACAGTATGTGTATACTTTAAATGTCAGCCATATCCTTTTTGAGGAGATCAGAGTTTTGCAGGAGAGAGTGAATACCAATCACCTGTAGCCCAGTGACCCGTTACTCATTGAGCTTATTAGCAGATGTGTGTATAGCTTTAAATCAGTGGCAGACATGACTGCTTTGGGAAGAACCTCCTTGAACCATGGAAAGTGTTTTAAGCATGTAGAGCCTCCTGTCATTTTGCCTTTTTTAATTTGGCTTCATTGACTTGTAAATGAAACTCGGTCTTTTTCCAAATATATTTTGTGGCACTGTTTATTGGTTCTTGGGGGGACTTAAAAATTCACTGCAATCACTTTCTTCTAAAGGATTGAAGTTTTCACCTTTTGTTCCCCTTCTCTATCTGTAAGCTATAGTCTGGCTTGCTTTTAAAAACAGTATCCTTGACCAAACTCAGCAGTCTTTTCTGTGTTGATTCTCCATCTCATCTTGTAGGTAGTGCTTCTGAATATTATCAGTCATGTAAATATCTTTATCAAAATTGATGTATTAGTTTTAGTGGTATTATAATTATTACTCTCAGATGATATTTCCATCAACTAAGAAGTCAGGAAAAAAATCTGTTTAAGCTGTGCTGCCCATGAAAATATAGTCTTCTAAAGCCCTTGCATAATTTTGAAGATCATCCATCTAAGAAACTTCAGGGGTCTAGGAGATGGTTGAAATTGAGCAGAAAACTGCTTTTTTTTTTCTATCTGATTTTTGTTTTGCTCTCCTGAGACCAAGCAGAGTCTGGTTTACTTGGTACACTACCTTTCACTGTGGGAGAGTTGTTGTAAGTTAGCTTTTTACTTAGCTGCTTGACCAACACAGATTCCGGTAATGATTTTTTTGCACTCCAAGCTTATGATGTAAATTTAAACATATTTAAAAGCATGTAAAAGAAACCGTTTTTCTGTCAATCTTTCTTTAAGAATCAATGAACATATTTGCTGGTCAGGGAAAACTCATTTGTACTTTGGCAGAATCTAAAGATGCATATGGTTAAATTGCTGTTCTTTTCATATGAGTTCCATGTGTTTTATCTGCTTCAGTGTTTTGGTCAGTTTGCTGATGCCAGATTCTGTTCAGCCAGAGCAGCAACACGAGGTGCCAAGCAGCAGCTTAGCAGCCTCAGGAGTTTTGGTCATCTCTGCTCTTTCTCAGAGCAGCCTGTAACTGGCACATTTCCCCCTCATTTGCTCACTGCATATTGCTGGTCTAGAAATGGTCACTTTCAAGTTCTCACTATAACTGTTCTTCTTTTCAGGGGGCAAAAGCCACAGAAGGGGAGGAAATAAAAACAAACAAACAAAAAAGAGTACAATATTCTACCCTGGAACTTTAATAAACTTCTTTCTACAGATAAAATATTTGGATTTTTTTGTGGTTTAAGATGAGAAAGAAAGGTAAATAAAATGGAATAAAATTTAAGATGTAAAAGTCTGTGTTAAGTTTGTCTTTAAGAACATCATACTGGAAGATGTATTTTGTCAAACCTGCATGCAACATCCTTGGGAAAAGGTTATATGAAAATGTCTGGAAATAAATAGCTGTTTTCTTAGCACATTATTCCACTTTTTTGGGGATCCTAAATGTTAGCATATTGAAAACTCAAAGCTACCCACACTGACACATGGTAAATTTTGTAAATTTACAGCCTTTACGAGGAAAATGTGATCATCTAGTCTGAATGGTAGTAGACTAAAGTAATTTTGTGAACTTGCATTCAGTTATTAGGGGAAAAGACCTTATGCCAAATGACCAGTCAGGGAGATTTTGTTATGACCTGTAATGCAGTTTTGTACTGATTTCAAACTGCTTCAGCTTCATTCCACTTGACAATGTTACGTTTATGTTACTTATGATAAGTGGAGATGTTTTAAGATTTGTTAGGTACTTAAAATATTTTACCCTTCTGTTTGAGAAATAAAGGAGGCCAAAATTTTTCAGTTACTCCTAAAGCATGCTTTACAACTTTATCATTTTTGGTGGATTTTTTAATTTTCCTTTGATTTACCAACTTTCACCCTAAAGAATTAACACCAGCTTGGAAGGCAGTTGTAGAGTCCTTATGGTGGGTGATTGAAGGAAGTCCTCAGAATTTCTCTGTTTATCCAATCAGGTAGAACACCTACCCTCTTGACCTGGGAACTGATATTCGGCTTTTTACTAGCTGTGATTCTTATGTCCTATTTGGAGTCCCAATTTTGTAAATGTTTATTTCAATCTCATATTGCTCCAGTTTGGGCTAACATAAAACATAGACTATAGCTGTGTTCTCTGTGGCAGCAGAAAAATATTCTCTGATTTCATGCAATCCAAGGTGAGGCATTCCCACAGGATCTTGTTTTCTCTGTCAGATTATGAGCTGTAATTATTTTTGGTTTTTTATCTATTTAATTTCTGTTACTATATTTTGTAGCCTTCTAGTTTATAATTTGGATTTTTTGTGGTGTAATGTCAAATGTTTTATAAAAGTCTGACTAATACTGCATTGAATATTTTGTGGTGGGTTGAACTTGATTAGCTGCCACTTCTTACCAAGCCATTCTGTCACCACCCCTTCATCAAGAGTAAAGGACAGAAAAGTATGACAAAAAGCTCATGGTTTAAGATGAGAATAGGGAGGAGGGACACCAACATCATTGGCGGGGTGGAGCACCACTCTTATGAAGAAAGGCTGAGATAATTTGGTTTATTCAGTGAGGAAAAGAGAAAGCTTCAGGGTGAGCCACTTGTGGTGTTATAACACTGAAAGGGGCCGAAAAGACAGGGACTATTTACATGGGCATGTAATGGCAGGATGAGGGGGAATGGATTTAAACTGAAGATGCACTTTTAGACTGGATCTTAGGGAGAATTTTTTTACTCTGAGGTTGATGAGAAACTGGAAGAGGTTTCCCAGAGGAGCTGTGTGTGCCTCATCCCTGGAAGTGTTGAAGGCCAGGCTGAATGGGCTTTTAGCACTCTGGTCTGGTGACACATGTTCCTGGGGTTTGGAACTAGATAGTCCTTAGGGCCTTTTTCAACCCAACCCATTCTATGAGTTATATATGTAATATTACAAGGTTAGATGTGTTTGTTTTAGGACAGAATTTGTTTAAACCAATCCTGTGTCAGACTTAGAGTTTTTCTGTTTTCCTCCTGATTAAATAATACCTAGGTTAGTGAGTCTGTTGTTTTGACTTTTAAGTGACATTTCTCAGCTCCTTAAAATACAGTGTGTTCTCAGACTTGTAGTACAGCTGTATCCAGAACATTTGTGTTCCTACAATGGGAAACAAAGAAAGACAATGTCATATTTTTAAAGTTTTTCCTCCTCTCTCTTTGCCTCAGAGTTACTTGGCAGCTCATGTTTCTTAAGCCGTTTTACTGTTGTTTATGCATCTTCAGTTACAGATGCTTTGAATTATTACCCTATCATTTTTACAGCCCTTCATTTTCCACACTATTTTATCTGAGCCCTATGAAGGATGCTCAAACCACTACGATCAATTTGTACCAAGAGCTTAGGGCTGTAGTATTATAATAGGGCTAGCCATTAATGGGATATTATTTGCATTTGTTTAAAAGAATAGTTTGTTCCTTTGGCTCCCTCTTTGCAGCATATTGTGAATTCCTTTGATCATTTCCTGCTTTCACTCTTGAATCAATTTCCTTTTTCTAGATAGTGTTTTACTATCAGCCCATTTTCCAACCAGCCTTCTTTCAAGACATATTAAGTTGTTATATTTAATGTGCAAAATCAAAGTAGAATCTCATCCTTAGACTTTGTGCTTTTCTCGTACCTTGGCTGGAACTTGTTTCTGGTAGATTTTAAATACTGCATGATGTTTATTATAAGATGTTTGTTATATGATGACATGAGAAAACTTTAGAAATATGTTCTATACAAAATACTAATAAAACCTAAAAAGGTTCCAAGAAATGTTTGTGGGTTTCTTTTTACTGGTGCTCCAACTTTAGCCTAAAAACAGCTGTAAATTAGAAAAGTAACAACATTGACTTATATTGTTGTAAAAGTGTTCTGAGTTTAGTTAATGGCACAAACAGTTCCTGCCACTAATTTAGTTTGGTTTTGGCTGTATTACAACATGAAGTTGTGTGCAAAATTTTGTCACTTCATTTTGGAGTAAGGGAGGCACAGGCTGCTATTCCATGTTTTTTTGTGCCTTGTCTGTGCATTAGTAGGTCATCTGATTTCACTATTAGGATTATGTTGGTCATAAGTCCATGACAGCATTCCTGTAAGTTATGCAAAAATGCAAGTAACACCATGATGCTTGTGGGAGAACAGGCAACATGTGCTGGAAGAAAGCACTTGTCAAGCAATCGTTTTGTCAAAAAATCTTTCAAAATGTTCTGAACAAGTTTGGATAAACTGAGATCATGCTGATTTAATGCTTAATTTGGGTTGCTAAGGTCAGTGCCATGTTTTTTTGTGCAATAACAGCCTTGTTTAAACATGTGAACATGATTGCAAGTGATCATCTGCTTTTAATCTTAGACATGGTCATAGCAGATAGAAGATCAAACTGACATTTCTGTGACCATTTTTTTTCATATAGTGAGGAACTATCAGCTTAGACTTCTTTGGGCTTTTTAATAAGACTACCCAGCAGGTTTTATTAAAGAGGAAATACTGACCAGGAGGAGGCTATTTGTATCATATCACTGTCATTTTCTGGAAAAGGATATACTGTTTTGTGGGAGAAAAATGATTGGAAATCAGCAGCAGGGTGTAGGAGTTTCTAGTGAGAGAAGGATGCAGGCAAAAGGGAGAAAAAAAAGTAGAGTCATTTTGGGACTTACAGGAGTGATGACTGCATGTTGAAAAGGCAGGCTAACAAAAAAAAAGCAAACTGTGTGAAGTTGGAGGGGATTTGGACAAGGAGACTGGCAGGAGAGATAAGAAATGGACTACAAAGCCCATGTGCCAAAGGCTAAACTGGCTGCAGTTTTTGGTGTTCAGACCAAGCCATGCAGTTAATGTCCAAGCTCTTTTCCCTGTAAGAAATACTGGGCTCAGAAAGTCACGGTAAGGAAGGAGACAGTACACAAAACAACTCTTCTGTTGAGGAGCAAGATGTATTGGACTTTGAAGGAGTAGAAAAATGGAGATCAAGTAGGTGGATGCCTCTTACTTGGCAGTAATTCTTTGTGTCATGACAGAATGCACCTTGCAGAAACTTTGGAAATTTCTAGGCTCAAAACGCAATCCATTGGTATAATATTTTGTACTGCATTGTGTCTATCTAAGGAAAACTTCACTGTCCTGGACACTCACTTAAGTATTGAATTGCTTAATTCCTAAAAGATTCTGCATCAGAGTTGTAGTATCATTGACAGTGATACCCAAAATGGATTTTTTGTTGTTTTTTTTTTTTTTACTTTAGGTTACATTGCAGTCTTTTCTGTAATGGGGTGATTTTCTATTTTGGTTTTGTGAAAATGTGAAAATGTGAAATCTCACATCCTGTTATTTCTGGTTTGTCAGTTCAGGACATCTCTTTCAGACCAGTGCTTTGCTCTCTGAAGAGATAGTCTTTTCTGCACTGGCACTTTATTCTGTGTTCTTCACACTATTACTTCTGGTTTACAGACATCAGAGAATTAGGAAAGTCCTTTTCAGATGTTGCTTTCTATGCCTTGACCTTCACTTTGTTCCAGGGAGGGACTTAAAGGTGATGAGGAGAGAAAACTTAAAAATTTGATCCCACACAGAGAAGATGTGATCAAATCCACTGGCTAAGAGGAACTGGTGATGTAGTCAGGCCCTAAAAGAAACTCCATTCATCTGAAAAAAATAAATATAGTTGAAGACCTCTAAACTAGTAGGACTCAAACACAAGGAAACTGTTAATTAATAGTTCAGTTATTCTCACAGTTTCGTGTCTTAAATAAACCAATATTCAGCACTAGAACATTTTCCTTGCTTTTCTTAGTTGCTCCACCTGTCTGTGCTGACATGTCCTGTGCCTTATTCTTTTCTTTCCTCATCTATTTTCTCTACATGTTCTCAAATGTGAAAACTGTAACAAGTCAGTCCTCCTATTTTGGCATTTACCATCAGGCCATATAATTAAAATTCCTGAAGAACTTCCAGTGTGATTTGTGGTTTGTGTGATGGCTTTTATTTTTTCAGCCTCTCTAGTCAAAGGGACATTTCACTGTTCCCTTGGGCTTGAGATGAAAGGTGTTTTGGTCTACCGGTTTCAGTCTGATTTCTCTTAAGCCATAATTACATTCCTATTTACCATACTTTATAAAACTGAAGATTGAGAATTGGAATGTCAGTGCTGGTTATTGAGGAAAGAAAAAAAGTATGTGCAAGGGTTTTAAAAATGGAAAAGAAATTCCTGGGTAAAGCCTTTTCCTTTAGGCTTTCCTGAGTCTCAGAGCAGTAAATCAGAGAGGAAAAGTTATTTTGTTTAGCTGAAAAACTATAAAAGCTTAGCTAATAATCTAAGAGCAAGAGTTGATGGGGAAAAAAGTGATATTCTGAATAACTAAGAATGAAATTTAAACTAAAGAAAGAAGTTTAGCTCTCAGATGAGTTCAACTACCATATTCCTAGTAAAAATTTTCTGTTAAACTCTATATATGCACTTAAATTTTCTAGTGCTACATGATGGTTCTGCACAACTCACATTCTAATTATACTATGTAATTCTTTTACATGTAATGTAGTAGGATTTATGTGTCCTAAATCAGGTTACCTAATGACACCGAGTATTTTAGATATTTACTGTCAAACTGCAATCATAAGACTGTACACGATAAATAGTTTGTGCTTCACTTTGGAGGAATTAATGTAAAGTGTATTGCTTTTCTCTTCTTTTCCCCTGACAGAAGCTTATCTTAGTAATTAATTGTATGCTGAAAATAATTATGAAAAAAATTTTGTAACTGTGGGTTACTTTGCTCTGCCCTTGGATAATGCACCCATTCTCTACTGCTGTGCTTAAGCAGGATTAACAGAGGCAGCACAGTAGCCACAACACTTTATCCTATTATTAAAAAAATACAACTGGGACACCCTTACAAATCCTAGTTCTGTTACTTTTTAAAGACCAGGGGGCATGGCATTAGGAATATAGTCTTGCAGGGCTACCATGCTTAGTTGAAAACCTGGAACACAGTGTGAAATTTTGTATTTTTCTGTTGTCAACATTTCTTCTTTTATTCTATGGATTCTCTTAAGACAAACATTTTACTCTCCTTTAAAACCCTAATGAAATTATTAAAAAAAAAAAAATCACTAAAATGTCAAGCTGACTTTAATTTTCTTTATTGTCCAAGAACTTAAATTAGTCAACATAATGTGCTGCTTTAATCTGTTGCCTCATTCTCTATTTGCTTCAGAGCTCATTATTAACAAAAAAACTCCCCAACTTTTATTAATCTTCTATTCCTATTGTTTCTTAGTCAGTAATGGAAAGTCTAATTTTATAATGCAAATTACAGCTGTTCTGGTATATGCACAAAATATGTGAAACAAGTCTCAGCATTCAAAAAGTATATATTTAAAAATGAAATTGTGAAGACAATGATTGGTGGAGGAATTTCTTCTGCTTTTATATGATTGTCACCATTAAGGAGTGGATGGGCTTGAGAAGACCCTTCTGGCCTGCTGTGCCATGCTGGAATGGGAGGCTGGCTGCCACTGAGAGTTTCTGGAGCCAGGAGCAGATTCATTCTCTCATACGGTGCTCTGAGGCCATGGTGCTGTACCCTGGAGAAAGCCTGAGCTTGTAAACACCATAAGGAAGAGGACTGAGAGCCGTTTCCTGGGAATAACAGGCCTAAACAGTGGGAAAAACTCCAGTTATAAGAAGAAAAGACTGTTAAAGAGTATGAAGACTGAAAAAGAGACTGATGAAAAGCATGGTAGTGGAGAGGGGCTGATGCGTCTGACAGCCAAGAGAGGTTGGTTGCCCAAGGCAAGGATGAGCTCCTGTTGCTCTGTGCCCAGGCCAGGAGGGTCACCACTGGCGGGCTGATACTGCCTGCCTCTCTGCCAACAGTCTCCTGAGCAATAATCTTCTCTGCAGAGCATATAAAGCGTATCAGACTCTGCTGGGTTGTGCTTGTGCCACTGCCCAGGGACACCTCGATAAATGTGTGTGACTCATGGAACAGCTGTGCGGGGGGCTGAGCAGAAAATACCGAGCACTTTATTGATTTCAACTTTATTGAGCACATTTTGCTCAGGACCTATTCTATCTGTCATTGTGTGGCCGTATCCTGATGTGCCATGGAGCTCTTCCAGGTTTCAGCCTGGTTGGCCTCTGTCACACAGCTTGCTGCGTTTGCTATTTACAATCCAAGCTCTGTAAATTGATATGGCTGTCTAACCCCTCACAGGACTGTTCCAGGTAGCTTTTTACTTACATGTCTGCCACAGTTAGGCAGTGGAGTTTCTGGAGAGACTTGACAATGATTGTGTTCACTGAAGATTTTTGCTAGTTCTGACTATTTTCCAGGAAGCCAGTTTACTTTTATCAGTGACTGCATATTGCTAACATGATGTTCTTTAAAATGATACTGGAATGAAGAGAGGTTGGCAGTTTGACCATGACACCCCCATCCCCACCCTTTCCTACTGCATTATGTTCAGCATCCAGGCTCAAGGAGAGCAAAGGAAAGGGAATAAAATTTAGGAAAAAAATTAGAGAGAAGCAGGTTAGGGCAAAAGAATCTAGTGAGATATCAGCTGGGATGGAAGGTAAGAAAGCGCCTGCTCTAAGTTAGAGGGTACTTAGGGTAATTGGGAATAAAACTGAGCTGAGGTTTGTTTGGGAAGAATGTCTAGCTTTGATGGGAAAAGAGGCTCAGACTGTTTGTCTGAATTATGGATTTTCAAATGGAGGGAAATCTAGACCTTGTAAACTGCATCACATCAACAATGTAGACATTTTCTGGAACAGTATGGTGAGATGAAGGGTTAGATACTGCTTGTTGTCACTGTGTGTATGAAAGGATCTGAGGCTCACATCCAACGTATGGTATTCGGACTTGCCTGATGAAAGCTGAGGCTGGTAAATCACCAAATAGCCAGGAGTGGCAAGACACTAAAATATGTTTGATCCTAGAACTAGCTCTGTTTTGAGTTAGCTAATATGAACTGTCTTGAATGGTTCTGTATGTTTTGTTATACTTAAATCCAGTGGGCCATCAGGATTTTTTTAGAAAGGTGCTCCCCATCTTGGTTGTTTATTAACACGAAGAATCACTGGAGTGCTCTTTGAAGAATGATTTAACAACTTGGCTTTGGGAGGGACACAATGTCTTACACAAGTAAGACCAAGTTTCTCACTTGTGACAGGTTTTTTTCACAGGAAAAGGGTCTGACTCCTATCTGTATTGATAGACATTTAAAGGTCTATTGGTTTGCTTAATAGAATCTGCAGATAGATATCCATTGAACTATCCATCCATTTTCACATGTGATTTAATATCAAAATCTGGAATTCAAACATTCTGATATTTGGAAACATTTTTTTCTAATCTCAGCAATCTCTATACAGGATTTACTTTTCCTGAGTTTGTTAGTAAATTTATTACCATGAGCAAACCTAGGAGACTGACTTCAGCTGTGCATTCAGAAATGTTCATTCACATACTGATGTCACTTGATTGACTCTTGTCTTTAATTTGTATAAGATATTTGCTCTGTTTGAAGCCTTGATTTTGAAAGAGAATCACATTATGATAGATTTCATGACGTAATGTGTTTTTTTTATATTGGCACGCAAACATTTTGATATAAAAGTAGGATATGAAGAAGAAAATAAATTTGGAGTTATTTTTGCATTTTGATATTTGAAAGTATTTACTTCAAATTATTGTTTTAAATAAGGAGTTTATGTTTATTTTTCTATTTTTTTTCCTTAATTTTTGAAAAAATATTTATCAACACTGTAAGCCTTTCAGTTTTATTTTTTTTTCTTGACATGTAAAAATCTTTTGCTTCATGAGATGAGTTAGTAAGTTTACGGGGTTAGAAAACTCTTCCCTGACAGACAATTCATCACTTAACACTTGAAACAGGGGAAGTAAAAAGCCAGTTACAATTAGTTTTCAGCAGATAGGAGGACTGAAGGAGAAGCAAGAAGTTGAGTATACAGGCAAGGCTGGCGCCCAATATTGACTGAAGGACATTCTGTAGTCATTTTTTGGATAATATGCAGGAGCTAAATATCTGCAACAACTTCATTACCATATATTGCTATTCAATCATTTGAAGGACTCTGCCATAGCTGGCTACATGTGCATATGTTGTCTAGGAACCAAGTTCAGGGGAAAAAAAGCTCTGAAATTTTTGATGTTAAAAGAGGTAGGAGCAGCTTGAGAATGTTTCCAGTGGAGAACTTTGCTGATCTGAGCATGGTGCTCTCCAAGGCATTGTATGTCCCTGTGCCTTTTGAAGACATTATTTGGCCCCAGAAGAAATACAGCCTTTCACCAGAGAGAGGTTTACACCAGTGAAAGAAATTGTCAAAGCCAGCCTATCAATGCCCAGTTTTCTCTACCTAATCTCTGCTCTTGAAAGGGTGCAGAAAACCACAGACTTATGTTCCCTGGTCACTGTCATGTCTTTCAATGAAAATTTCAGTGGAGTGTTTAAAAGGCTTTAGCTCATTTGCATCACAAAAAGCCTTGTAATCGTATTATGCTGATAGATACAGCTATTTGTGCTTAACTGATAGAATTAGGCAGTGATATTATGTCAGAAGTGCCTAGACTGGAAAACCAGTGTGCTGCAGCATGCTAGCTCATATTTTTTGATGCACTTAAGACCCTAGTCTAGTTAACAAGCTACTTGCTAGAAAAAAACCTTGTATTTAATGCATGCGAATTTAAAAACAAGTGCAGAAAAACAAGGAATGTAATACTATCCATCCACTGACATTTAATTCAGTTTATGTAAACTCAGCTGAGAATGGATTTGTATGAATTTAAGGAATAAATATCTGTAGCCTGTTGCTTGGATCTGAAATCATTCATCATTTTGTGAGCAAAGATCAAATATACAACCATCATGCAATTAAAAGGTTAGTTATTATGGCAAAGGTGCTTACTGTGCTATACAATCTATATGTAATTGGATTTTGCTCTACTACTCCTAAGATGAGGATGTGATATATGTGCTCTGGGATGTGGCCTAGAATTTCTCACCTGTGATTATACTGCATTTCTCTACTGAAATTGGATTTTTTTTTCTGGCAGAGAATGACTGGATTCAAGAAGGCAGCTTGAGTATCAACATTCTGGGCAGTTCTGATCATCTTCATCGTGTCTGAGAACATCAATAAATCTTCACTCTGTCCTATATAGCCTGAGATAATAATTGGGATCTCATTACCTTTTCTTCAAACAAGAGCTGAGTGAAATTTACCCTTATGTACTTATGTACTTATGAAAAGGATGCATAAATGGCTTTTTCTGGACCATATTGTGTCCTTGGACAAATGTTTAGTGTGCCCAAAATTTCCCTTATAGCTGCTAAAAAACAATTCTGCTTTCCAAAGGGAAGCTTTCACTTGCGATTTGGCTGTTTTGAGTTATAAGTGCCAGTGGAATATAAGATATACAAGGAAACTGGCTCACAATTGAAATACAGTATGTGAACCGGTCTAAACAATTAATTTGTTAATCATATTTAATATTTTTACACTACAATTTCTTACAATTGTTCATTGCCTTTCTTGTGACATTCTTTTTTCTTGCCCTATGAAATTGCTTCCATATCCTTCACAATACTTTTTATTACATTGTCAAAGAATAATAAAGCTGGTACCAGACAATTTCATAAACATTTAGGTTTCAGGAAGATGAAGATATGTCTAGCTACTTTCTTTCATTATGCATCATGCTCAGAAACATTGAATATAAGAATTTAAATATTTTTGTATGTATTAAGATTTAAAAAACAAACCAAGCCAAATCTGTAAGAATGGTTTATAGCATACCACTAATATTATATTCAGAGTATCTAAATGTTTAGCAATAGAAATAAAATATGTTATTAAATCATAATAGTTAAACCTATAATTTTTGATGCTTCTTGATCTAAATGAGAGATTTGGGAAAAGAGGTATAGTTTGAAAGAAATATAGTTTGAAAAAGTTTATAACATCTAAAAATTAATGATGTACATACTTTGAATTTCTTTGGCAGAAATTATCTTTTTATGACACGATAATGCATGGGTGTACCCAAGAAAGACAGTAGAAATTTGGTAAAACAATATATCTATCAAATCAGTCTTGATGGAAAACATGAAGAGTTAGTTTTTCAAAAAAATGTTTTGTTAGCGAGGGTTTAGGTTGGATAATAGAATAATGCTGCTCACCCAGTGGATGGATGGGCACAGGGAGTGGTCACAGCCCCATCCTGGCAGAACGCTAAGGGCATTTGGACAATGCTCTCAGGCACAAGATGTGACTCTTGGGAGTGGTGCTGTGTGAGGTGTGAGGCCAGAACATGGACTCAGTGATCCTTTTGGTTATTGATTCTGTGATGACTCTGTGAAAAGTGATCTTTTCTGTTAGGGATGAAACACAAAAGGGTGGGAACTGAATGGAAATGAGCTGAGTTTTTTTGTGGGTTTTGTTTTTTATTTATTTTTTTGAATTTTTATTTTCTTTTGGGTTTCTTTACTTTTTTTTTCTTTTTTTTTCCCTTTTCTTTCCTAAGATCAGAGAGGAAACAAAAAAGAAAACACATGAAAAAATGCTGGTGGTATTGTTCGATGTAAATGTAAAGAATTTTATTGTGTTCCCAGTATTGTATTTACTGGGAAACACAGTAAATACATTTCATTTATGTAATTTTAGTAAGACAAGTGTATGTGTATCTCTGTGTGGTTGATTTTAGAACAACTGACATTGTTTTCTTCTTTAGGACCTTTCAGAACATGAAACTATCAAGTGATTCTGTCTGTTTTCTAAATTCTGATTTGAATGTGCGAACCATCTGGACCCGTTTCCCATGTGCTTAACATGCCCTTAAAATTAACTGAAGAAGTAAATTTGTTCACTTTTTCATTTATCAATCATGCTTTCACTTCCCCACTCTAATAATAGATTATGTTTAGAAAACCATTTATGGGGGAATAGACTATTGANGATGTACAGCAAGCAAGAGAGAAAATCCTGGCTGTGATCAGTGCCTCCAAGCCATATGGCAGGCTCTGGTCCTAATCCCTTGTGGATGCCCTCTTTGACTTCAGTCGGACTGCAGGGTGAGGCAGCCCACACTCTCTGCAGGTCATTTATTAGCTAGCTCTGTGCCCTCAGAGTATCAGCCCTATCAGCCTTCATTCCTATTCTTGTTTTTGCATAAGAGGATGAACTGCATAATTTTGTTGATGTCCTGAAGGCAGCCTGCATTAGCTTACAGCTTGTATACTGTTAATGTTTTGAAGTAAATAAATTCTCTACTGTTTTGTGGTTTGATAACACAAGGATGATTACATTGAGAGAGAATTCATAGCTGAATTGTGTAAGTTAGTCAGTACTGAACAATAAATCTCTTTACAGCATGTTTGTCCTTTTCTTTCCTTTTTCTTTCAGTAGAAATTTAATTTGAAAAAGATGACTTCTGTTCTTTCCAAATAAAATACTGAGGAGTTAATAATTTTCTAAGTAATTTTTCTTTTGTGCATCCTGGTCTGACAATTCTGTAAAAGGCAGTTTCTTTTTTATCATTCCTAAAGAACAAATAAGCCCAGAGAAAAACAAAAAAACCCATTTTGTCCAGGTTAAAGGTATAAAACCAGGTTAACCTCTCGTAGATCATTATTTTCATTTCTCTCACTTTCTCCTGACTTCAGAGAAATCCATGTCATGCTTTGAATCCATGTCTCTCCTTTGTTTCTGCAATTTTTAGATAGTTCAGGCTAAGCTGAGAACATACTTCTGTTGATGGGGCAGGCAGGCATTTGACATTTGCCTCTGACACCTTTTCTTAATTTCAAACTGCCTTTGGAAAAGCTTCCCTGTTTACCTGCAACTCTAAGAAACACACTTAAACCTCTTCATCAGCCTGAATATTACTCCTTGGTAACCTTTCCCTGTCTTTAAAAAGTGGGTTGGTTTGTCTGCTGAGACTTGTTTAAAGCAGTCACGTGCATTTCTTCCACTTTTGCTTGTGAGGCAGTTTCAGCAGTTCTCCCCTGTGTAGGCTTGACTGCAGCTAGGCACATCTTTGTTGCTGCTAAACTAGAAAATTGCTTTATCCTGGAAAACACTCAGGCACACTTTTGCCTGTACTGGATCAAAGTGGAAGGATACTGTCAGCTGATGATTCATAAAATCCAGCCAGCTCAGCTGGTGCTCATAAAGAAGCACAAAAGCATAAAAGAACCTCATGTTATCCCAGGTGATATCCCAGAGACAGGTAGAGAGCAAAATGATTTTAAATCCTTGATGTTTCTGCAGGCACAGAAAATACCATATTCTGGCTTTGTAACATCTTTGTTGACTTGATAACTGTGTTGTACTGAAGTCCTCTAAGTCTTCAGATATAGGAAAAGACATTAATGTCCAGATACTTATTTGCTTGCTCCAGTTTCTGAAATACTTAACAATACTGTGGTATCTATAAGTAGATGTATTTTAAACTTTCACCTGTTAACGAGCCATGCCTACAATGAAATTACATCTGGACAAACTTCTTTGTTCCATCAGTTATTAATTTCATCCTGGATAGAGAAGTGTTGGGATATTCTTGCTTTAAAGGAAGACAGAACTTTCTTCCCTTGAAGTATACTGAAATGTTCATTTTCCATTTAAACCTTCATCACAAAGGATATTTGTTTGTTGGTTGGTTTGTTTATTTGTTGCTTGTTTGTTTTATTGGATTTCTTTTTTAGTTGTAAAACTCTGGTTTTGTTAGGAAATATAGAAGTGGACATTTGCAAAACTCTTATCCAATTCACAAAGTAAAAATAATGATAATTTTCTTGTCATGTAACTAAAAAAATGTGTATATAATTACTTGTTTAAAATGCTTACATGGTTATACCTGTATAGAATCTTGTGGAATTAGTTTTGATTATAAATCAAGTTAAGTTTTGCTCTCTCAATCATGATTTTGAACTGAGCTTAAAACTAACAGACTAACCAATATATGCTGGCTAAAGTCCTGTCTCATTTTTTGGAGCAGAAAGGTTAAGAGGACAGATGAAGCAAAGGCAAATGGTATCTTGGATCTCCTTGGAGATCTCACTACTAAAGATCTCCCACACCTATTATGTAATGAAATATCTGCTAATGTCCATATAGCCTCTGTGGCATTTAGCACTCTTCATTTTATGTTGTCTGGTTTTGAAACCTTATGAAGTGTAATGTTCTGTAACCTTTCAAAAGCATTCATAGGTGTGATGTCAATGTTTCCCAAGTACTCAGCTGTCATTACTGTAAGCCTGACTTTTGTTTACAAAAGCCCAGGCTTGCAATTCAGTGCCTTGCAGGGAAAAAAAAAGGGAAAAAAGTAATATTTTGCATCTTAAGACTTCCCCTATTTTCTGTTTAAAGTTTCATTCATCTTTGAAAAGTGAAATGACTTTTTTGTACATCTATTTAAAATTCTTTGATGCATCCTAAACTTTTGCTGTTATTTATCTTCACATTTTAATTTGTGCTAGGTTTTTTTTTTCCATTGGCTATCATGGTTACACAAATAAAAAATCCTTTCTAATCTTGATATTTGCTTAATCCAAATTTAAAATAAGCTGTGTTATTAAAGACTAGCCTCCTAGTAGAAAACTGTGATGGTATAATTTATAGGTTAGCAACTTGTCCATAATGATACTTTTTAAATGTTTTTGCTATTCCTTTGTTATGATATTCTCTTAATAGCTAGATGTGTTTATTCTATAGTGTTGTAGTTATTTTTTTTTTTGTCCACTTGACCATCTGGAGAATTGAAGAAAAGTTTTTTTTTAAAAAAGTAAATTTTTTTCCTCTGTCTTAGCGAGTTGTTGATTTGGTTGCTCTGTACTGCAGGTTTTGATGAAATCTGCTTCCATACTGAATATTGAAGGCAGTTCAGGAGCAGTCACAGTTGTGCCATCTTCTCCACTATGCTATTTGGAAAAACAGAGGCTGTTGAGAAGTAAAAGTAAAGTGGTATGCCTAAACAGAAAAGAAATTGCTCTTTCGGTGAAAATGTGAGTTTTTGTCTATGGTGTGAGCACTCTGAATCTGCACACAACATCAGAAATTTTGTGGGGGTAAAGAGCCTTATTAGTCATGAGGATGACTGTTGGTGGTGGTGGTATGAAATCATGGATGTCCTGTTACTTCATCTGCATTCACAGCTTGGTAACATCTTCCTTGAAAAAAAAGTATGGACAGCAGTGCTGTTGATGTGTTAAAAACTTCTAGTAACAATCACTGTGTGATCATAAACTGATTTTTTTGAGTAAAAAGAATGGTTAAAATCTTGCAGTTTCATTACCAAATTTTTGATACAGACAAAATGTTTAACCAAAGCAGTTTCTTTTCACCACTAAATGTTACCTTCTTTTGGTATGATAAAGTATCTTTTTTTACTTTAGTTTGCTTTATTCTCTAGCTTTCTGATTTTTTTTAAATTTTATTTTTGTGCTTGCTCCTTGCTTTCTCACAGAAAAGATAGTGAATTTTATTCAGATGCACAGGGCAACATTCAGTACAAATGCTTGATTTAATTTCATTGAGGTATGTTGATGAACTGTTTTAAATGGTTGATAGCCTTACAAAACAATGGAGAGATGGGCTTTATTTGTTATGGTAAGCATCACTGAATTCCAGTGTGATGTTGGAATCTGATAAACATATGAAAGGCAATTACATTTCAGTTGTGTATGTAAGTAAACAAAAAAAGGAAACCAAAGTCTGTAGGGATGAATCCTGAATTTACAGGGGCAGTCAAATTTATTCCACTTTTTAGCTTTTCCTCCCCTGGAGGTTAAAAAAATAAGCTTACTGGCATGAGTGGCTTTACTTCACTGTTCTGAGATCAACAGTTTCAGGGAAACAGAATATTTGCTTGAGTGAGTGCCAAATTCCTTTGACGATTGACTTCAATTCTCATAATCTCTGTTTAAATTAAAATATGATGGATCTAATCCATAGCTTTTTCCATAGAAGAATGTATTTGTTATTTAATTTATGATGCTTATTGAAATACAGAAGTTAATGACAAAATTGCCATCATGAAAAACGGGAAAATGCAGCAAAATACAGGAAACTTTTATTTTTTTGGTTGGCTTTGCCTTTACATTTTTTTGTTAAAATGAAAGGCTATCTGAAGAAGAAAGTCTGAAGTGTGTGAGTAAACACCAGATTAACATTTAAACAATGTTTTGCATTTGAACACAGTCAGCTGTGTTTGTAGCAAGGCTTACTTCAATTGATTTTAAATTTGACAGGAATTGTAATAAGTAAAATAGGCATATAAAACTTTCTGGAGGAATTAATCAGGATAAATTCAAGAACATTGTAATTATTTGCTTTTGCTATTTGGATGTTTTTAGTACCAAGTATGAAACCCTGCCCCTTTCACCAGAACCTTTAAGAAGAGGGACATGCAAAAAAAATCCTGGTTTCTTGCTAGAATTTTAATACCAAAATTTAGCTGCAACAGAATGCCATTCTTTGCTGCATAAGC
>VZTB01013204.1:59431-80724 GCA_013397245.1 Thryothorus ludovicianus
AAGCAAAAATTCTTTAAAGCTTCTGTCAGAAAACTCCTTCAGGAACTGCGGGAAATGAGTTCAAATGGCTTGCCTATTTTCTTTCATCTGCTGAAAATAAGATGCAACATCAATTGCTTTGGTTGTCTTCACAGTTAAGGAAATACATTTAATATCATAATAAAATTTCCTTTCTTACATAAAGAGCATGACAGCACCATTCTTATGGATTATAAGCATTGAATTGTGAATATTTGAGCTTTCTGTTTTCTTTTAGATTACACACCTAACAGGTTTTTTTTGGTATGGAGTCCAGTGCATTTACATGCTTGCCCTTTAGATACATACAATATTGATAAAAGTGGGACTTAGAGAAAAGGGGTTATGGAAGTAATTTTGTTTGAAACTGCAAGAAGAATCGATCAAACCACAAGGACTAAGAGTATTTATTTATGAAATATTAGAATTGTTAATTTAGAACAGTGAAAATGTCTTCAAAATATGTAATTACATGAGGGAAACTGCATTGGCATGGTATTTCTCCATTGATTTTTTTGCTTATTGAGTTTGCAGAAGAAGAAAGTCTATTTTTATTTCTATGGCCCTTCTACTAGAATTTTGCTGAGTCTAACTCATAATCATCCATATTTAGTACTGTTTTTCTTTCCTAAATTCTGCCTTTCTATATATCATTTAAGGGAACTTAGGTGTTCAGGGAATTAATCTATGTATATTTAAAACTCTGTTGATCCTTGTGATTTTTTTTCCAATTAAGTACTGTGGAAATCACAAAAATTTAAAGAAAATGCATGCAGCTGGTTTGTGAGACAGTAAAATTATTTGAGAGACAGTTCTTTATTCCTTCTCCTTTGTATGACAACAACAAAGGGGCTTTCTCAACAAATCAGATAACTGTACTTGTAACAGCTAAGGACATTTTGACATCTTCAAATGCTCAATTGAGTCCCCACTCCAGTATTTACAAAAGAAGAAAAAGCTACTGGTAGTGTTATATGAAAATAGGTGCTTTCCTTCTCTATCTGTAAGTAGTGGAATATAATAATGAACTTTTCACATCTTATGCAGTATTTTATTTTTGTTTATTTGGTACACCCAGAATGTCTCTTTTGGGCTCGAGTCATGCTTGGTTTTCCTGCTTGGCAACAAGAATCTTGGTAGCCCTTGAAACACGGAGTCACAGAATGGGTAAGGTTGGGAAGGCCTACATTTGGTCTAAGCTGCCAATTTTGGCTGTCCAGCTGTTGACAGATTGCATAGAGGGCTGCACTTCTAATTCCAGTTGCAACACCTGTTATTGATTTATTGCTGGCCATTTTCCTGATATGGTCTCATTCTTTTAGCATGGCTGACTTTTTCTAGTTTTACTGGTTGTTCCTTTATGTATTAGTCCTTTTCTAGAAGGCAGTTTTTCATTTTCCAATGTCGCATTTTCCAAAATGGGAACTAGCTGTGGAGAAACAGAACTGTATTTTATGGCCTACCTGGAAGATTTCCATGCTGAGAAACTCTCTCTTAGTGCACTCATTTATATGAGGAACCGCAAATGAGAGGCATAGATGAAAGAGAATTATCAAAATCCAGGTTTTGCTTTGGGTTCAGATCTAAAAGTCCCAGACTATCCCTGAGTCCTGTATGTACTGCCTTTGAGTTTGCAAACACATCCTTGAAGTTCAGTGCCCTTCATGGCTGACTTTCACCAGAAAACCCTTTAAGTTCTGTTTCTGTGCTTAACATGTGCCGCTACTGTGAAAAGTGATTATATGACAGAGATTTCTTTATTCAACAATTGTGTCCTTTTTTGTACTCAGTGACATGTCTGCTGACTTCAGTTATAAAAGTAAGATATGCTACATTTACTCTACCTAACAAGGCAGAGTGAGCACAGCTGGGAAAAAGCTAAGTTTGATTCTAACTCATTTGTACTTCACCAGCAATTTAGTCCTGTTTGTCAGTTTCTATCAATTATCTGCCTGGAAACTGGACACATTATGAGACACCACGGATAAGAACCATAATGGCTACTTATCACCTGAAAAGGTAAATTGTCCTAGACACAAAGCAATAGCTGACATTGACTATTCCAAACTGCAAAACCAGGAAAACAGTCTGGAAATTCAAAGACCTGTTCGAGAGGTTAGGAAAAAAACATTATCTGTCACACATCCCAGATTAAATTAACAACATCAAGTAGATGCCTTTAAATAGTGGTATCCTGAACCCTCTTATACGTCTATAGTAAAAAAAATGACCAATTTTTTATTCAGAATAATGTTAATCTCTCTGAGAATTTCTCCTAGCATCTGCAGTTTTCCTTCTCTCGAACAGGCTGAGCTCTCTGCATGACCTCTCTTCTGAGATGCTGGACATTTGCTATGGATGCCTGTCTCACTCCAAACCCCATGACTCAGATCACCTTGAAGCGAGAAGATTTTATTTCTTTGTCCTCCTCTGGGTCGACCTCTGCAGTCAGTTTGATTTTTCCTTCTCTTTGAGATGCTTTTGCCCCATCTGGATTCTATTTACTGTGCATTCTGCCATATACATGCATAAAAGTATTTTATTATGAGTGTATCTGTTCTCATACTATTGATAAAACTTTTTTAATGATGGTAATTTTGCAGTAACCTGTACTGTTATAGGTGTGCTGGTTGATGATATTGAGTACTGCTGTTATTTATTGTTCCTGTACTATTGAGTATGTATAATAACTTGTAATAGCTTGAGATATATATATATATCTCANAGGAAGGACTCAGTTTATCAGATTAATTTAACACAGCTATTAGCTAATTAAATATATCTGTTCACTTACGATATCACTTATCCATTGTTTTAGTCTTTAACATCTGACTCTTGACTTTTTTGTACTAAGCATAAGGTTTGTTTTTCCCTAAAAGATTAAGATCCTATAGATGATATAAATTTATAAACTTGTTTTGCCCTGTGCATATGTATTAGTTTTGCTTATACACATTTATAAAAAATGTTCACAGCAAATTTTCCATTTATTCAAAAATAATACTCAATTTCTTCTCAAATCTCAAGCATAATCTGAATTTAAAAATAAACCACAGACAGGAAAAGAAATTGTCTGCAGTCTAGGAAAATAGGCTCTTTGGCCACTAGCATATGAAATTCAAATCTTTGCATAAAACAATAACTTTTTGAATCAAAACATTCTCTCTCTATCCCAAAATTTTTACTACTAAATGAGCAGGCAGACTGATAGGGAAGCAAACCACATGCATTTTTAAGATATGATATTTATACCACAGCAAATTTCTGAGACTATTTTGTGATGCATACCCATGGTTATGTGTGTTCAAAGCTAAACATTTGGGAAAAAACATTGGGGATTTTAAACCTGGCATTTATTGAAAGGGATAGAGAATCCATTCAGTACAAAACATGAGGTTTTGTGTACATTCTACGCAATTCTCCATGCTGTTCTCAGAAATATCATCCACCACACCTCTGGGAAAGATGCACCTCAGATTTATTTAGCATTCCTCTGTGGCTAATCAGGTTATGAAATGACAGGCATCTATTCCTCTTCTGGCCTACATAGTCAATATTTCTGCATGTGAAGTAGATAATGCGTTAAGACTTTTTTTGTCATTTGTTATCCCTTGAAAAATGATGTTTCAGGGTAGCTGCATGTTGTGGGAATTAGGGCAAATTTCCCAGGTAGCTTGAAGGCAAGAAGATGGCCAAATATATTGAACTATTAAGACAAGTAAAAGGAATTTCAAAAACATTTTGGGAGACATGGAATAAAATTCCTTGCCTGTTTCTGTGGAAAGATTTGTATGGTATATTCACAGTCAGCTCTTGTCATTTCTAACTAACCCAGCACCTAAAAAATGCTGCCAACACATTTGTAGATCTCCTTCATAAAGCCTTACCCTCACCCTTTCTGGTATACCAGAGCCATGCAGTCATAAAGTGAACTTTATTGCAAAAGCAATGACAATTTCTTCCTGTAAAGTTCAATGTCTGTCTGAAGATTCTACATCTCTTGTCCCTCATTGAATCTCAACACCCTAAGTTGTGGTTGGTGATGAAAGATTTTCATGTCTAAATGGATGTCTAAATATTTCTGTGAAAATGTTGATCTATTAAAGCAATTGCTTGTAACAGGCTGACATGTGGTACAGATTAACAAAAAGTGGTAAAGTACAAATTTTACATGCAGGTTAAAGCATTGACAGGAAGGCCAACAGAAAATAGTAGGCTGAGGTTCTCTGTGGAAGCATAATAAAAGAGACAGGGAATTTACAGACATAATGGTCATCTGAAATGGTTTTGCTCTGTGAAATTATGGTTTAGTCAAATGGACCTAAGATATAGTGGGCTAAAAGATATGTTGAAATAACTATGGAGAGGTTCTGTAAGGTTTATAAATGTCTTATTATGTAAACCTTCATTATATGCAGGAAGTTTATATGACATAAAGACAGCATAAATAATTGTAAAGTTTTCTTAATCTTTTCATGCATCTTGGGATGAACACTGTCACAATTTTAAACTTTATATGTGCCTTTCTGTCATGTATTTGTAAATTATTGACACTCATGAAATCAGAGCAGCTCTTGCATCCAATTGCTGATGTAGATTTAAGCTTTCAGTGTAACTCATGCAAATGTTGTTCATGGTTTAAAGATAGTTCACCATCAGTAGTCAAAAGCTCAATATTATGTATTTTCTCGGTACTTGTGTCAAAAGTAATGCAGAACAATTTACTCATAGATTTATAGCCTGTGAAATTAAACATTCCTAAATCACTGGTATGTAGTTGCTTATATTTTGGAGAAGGAGCATTTAATTCTATGAATTACTTTAACTTTCTATAGTATTTCTTGTAATGACCTCTAAAGGTCAGATCTTGATGAACTGTATTAATTCAATAATTCTTTTGCTTTCTTGGCATGTTTCATGTTTTGTCAGGACAATTTTATTTTCTCTAAGAAGATGAAATGTGCTATGAATATATTTAGTTAGTTTCCTCTTTAATGTTTCATCTACTAGCTCACATTTATGACTGTTTCTCACAGTATATATCAGCAAAAGATGACTTTCAGGTGTGAAGGTTTTTTTTGGGAAACATTTATAAAACTTTAGGACACCATAATAGACATATTAAAGTGATAAGAAAATAAATATTTGGCTAATTTTGCATCATTGTTGACCATATTTTCTAGCTTGACCAGCCTGTTTCATGGAGATATTATGGACTGTAAACATACTTCAGAAAGACAAAAAAAATTGTTGTAAGTGGAAATGTATTTAAAAACTGTCAGGTTGCTATAGACCTTTATACTCTTGATAGTTTGACATGTCTGACTTAGTAAGAGAGCAAGGAGGAAGTGCTCATTCAGACTGTTTAAGACTTCCTTTTTTCATTTACTCTAATTAAAAATGTAAACAATTGATGAAAAAAGATTTCTTTCATTTAATATTAAAAAGTCTGTTAAAATGAAACAGAAAAATGAAGTTTTGAAGGCTAATACCTTTCAGAAAATTATGCAAAAAATACATAGTAATTAAATTATATAGATTACATATATATGTACATCTCTCTCTCTATTTTATTTACCTGAAAAAGATAATTTAAGTACTTTGAAAATAAAAATTTCTGTGTTTATTTTAATACCTTTTCCCCCCTCATCCTTGCTTATAGATTTGAGTTTAAGATTTGTTTTACAACATAAAATAGAATATAATTTGTCTTGGTAAGAACATACATATTTTGACATTTTTTCTCCTGACAAACTAACAAAAATACTCAAAACAAACAAAAAAACCCAAAACTAGGCTATCGAGCAGTCGAAACTAAAAGAATCTGAGAGGTGGAACTTAAGGGAAAGGAAAAACATCTGAATGGAATCAGAATGTAGGAAGGTATTTCTTGCTTTGTCTGAGACTGATGTGTTCATGCAAGAAGCTACGTAATTTAAAAAAAGCCCAACAAACAAATGCATGGTGTATATTTTGGAAATCATGATTTTAAAAGTATAAAAACCTCTTTTTTGCTGTATTGTCCTAAGTTACTTAGATTTACTTTCCAACTCTGGACTTGATCAGCTCTGTTGGGTTTAGGTGTTTTATGGGCAGCTGCTTTGGTGGGCTTGTTGACCAAAGCTTTGTTTGAAAACAGATGAAACATCATGGAATGGGACACATGAAGATGTCATCTGGAAGATTTGAAACCTCTTTGGGGCTTCAGATTAGGTGCCTGCTTAAGACATCCTTGTAATGACTTGTTACTGGAGAGGAGAAGAATATCTGCCTTCCTTCAGAACAATCTTAATGAAAAATGTTGACCAAATGTGCTGACTCTAGTATGGACCCAGTACTACAATAGTAAAATAATCAATTTTATAGTCCAAAAGCAATTAGGGCTTGCTATAGGCAAGATGTACGTATCAAGATGGTCTTTGGGTCCATGTTATGTCAATGATTTGAACAGTAAATATGGAGGATGGAGAAAAGACACTGTCATGTAAGATAAGGTTCACAGAGACCAGGTTTTTTGATAAATGTAAACACCATAAAAATGATGTTTGTTCTAAAGATAGGCATGTTACTATGGTGACAACTGAATGATTCAGAACTGTAGATGTCCTCTTTCTTGAATAGTCCCTGCAGTGAGTAAGCAGGATGCATGCATTTGCCATCATTCCCAAAAAATGGCCTTGCAAAACATGAGATTCGTATACTAATCGAGGTTAAGGAATTTCATGATGATGAATAGGTAATTTAAAAATCATTATTTTGCATTGATTTGTATTTTTGATTCTTTAATTTGTTGGTTTTGTACAATTTAAAATATGATACTTTTTTTTCTGATGAATAATTCTACCATTCCATTGCCTGGGCATCTTTTAAGCCATAAATATATATTGGCTTGCTACGTCTGGTGCTGCTAGGATTTGTTAAACAAATTACTAGATGGGAAAATTTGCTTTAGGAGAAGGGGAAACTGTCAACATATGAGTGTTCAAATGCCCATATAAAATGAATTTTATCAGTAATATAAATATAGCATTTTAATGTTTTTAAAGAAACCAGTGGAAAATTATCTTTTAACCTTTTATTTTAGTCATACCTATTTTTAGTTTCCTTACAATAATGTTGTCAGAGTGTCTAGAAGTTGGCACTAACTTACATATGAGACAATAGTTACTTCATTTAAAACATGTAATACTTTTATCTGCATTCTTAGGACGTTGAAAGTGTCTTGTTTTGTGCCAAAGCCTTCTTAATACTGTGATTATGTAGTCAATTTACCTTCAGCTTTGAGCTCTATAGAATAAGAAATTATTTGAATAATCCAGTAGATAGTCCAGGGTATAAAAATATCCCAGAATATGTGGCAGCAGTTGATAATATTCTACTCAGTTTTCTACTTTGAAACACACATCATCTTTGAGGTGGGGAGACTCACAACTGTCTGTGTTTCCCTGAGGAGATGGTGTGTAGAAAAGCATGTAATAATAGTTATTATCCACAATTTCTTTACTGAGTCATGGAAATACTATGATTATCCTGACAAGTGAAGACGTCATGATAAAAACCAATGCTGGACTGTAGTAACTTTTAAGTAACAGAAATCTAGTTCCTCCAAACGCAACTGAGAAGCACATCAGACTCTCAATTTTCTGTTGCTTTAAAGAGTATTAAACTTGTTTCAAAATATTGATTGCCAACTCCCATCCATTAAATGGGCCTTCAGTGATTTGTTCTGTGTTTCCTGAGGCCTAGCCTGCCTACATCAGATCAGATATTAATAGTATAGATAACAGGTATTTATGATGCATCAGATTGCATCATAATTTTCTATTTGGTATATTTGTCTATTTAGTAATCTGTATTGAGGAAAGTGAGTGCTAGTATGAGGAAATGAATTTAAAAGATCCAAGAAATATCGTCATAAATTTTGTTTTTCTCCTGTCACATCTTTACATGTGCAGAGTAGGAAATCGGGCAGTCAATCTCTTATAAGAGGCATCACACATCTGCACCAGAATTTGCTGAAATATTTTGCTGAAATACATGTGTATGCAATTTTATTTTTTTCTGTATCATTAGCCTTTTGTGTTTTGTATGTTCTCAGTTTCCATGCCTAAAAAGCAGTATTACTATATGACTGATTGTTATGAAGCATTATTATCGTATCCACAGCTCTTTTTTGTTCATTTGCACAATTAAAAACAAGGGGTTATGGGAAACAGAAAATTATTGTATTAGTGAGAATGTTTCTGTAATTTTGATGAGGAACCTGTAACTCTTGGCCTGAGACAGGAAGATAAAGTTGGTGACAAGGTTCAGAACTTTTATGTTCAGATATGAAGGTTTTTTAGTGAAAATACTGCCATATGTGAAAAAAATTCTGTCCAAGGTTGAATTAGCTCAGTGAGAATTTTTTGTCCAGGGATAGTCTAAACAAACACATGACCACAATAAATAGTAGTTTTTATACTAAAGTCAGAGAAAAGACTAAGAAACACATTCAAATTTGCTTGACATAGTATCAAGGCACCATTGTGTTTCAGTATGTTCCTTTTAGTGACTTTGTGAGATAAACCAACCCTACTGGGTAAAATTAATATATATTCTGTTCAGAGGACTTCCGTTTCTTCATTAGTGGAAGCCACAATAAATTACATTGCCTTCTGTGCATTTTATTTAGGTGACATTGCCAAATCATCCTGTCCCCTGGATATTGAAAGTATGAGTCTATAAGACAGGAAATATTTCTCCTGATTCATAATGTAGCCCAGTTAAGATAATGTGGTAAGCCAGTATAAAGTTTATCATGTTAAACTGTATGGCCGCAAACTCTTTTGAAGTACTTGAATAAAAAATAGATATAGTTTCCAGGGAGCCAGCCATGAGGAAGTAAATAAAATGGTCAAAAAGTATTAGTGGTGCTCATGAACAGCTGTTGATACAAATCCAAGATGCATTGAAGTAGTTGACATTCTGCTGCCAGTCAGAATGTTGCATGCCATGTAGGAAGACAGGATTTATCATTGCACCTGACTGTTCAGAGGCTTGTAAATGTTAGAAAATGTAATGCAATGATCCACTGAAAGTTTAAAAACATAATACACACTTAGAAAGAATTTGCTAGTCCACTCCTTGTGGAAGATTGAGCACTTTAAGTAGACCTGGTGTGAAGAGATGCTGTATTAAGCAAAAAAAGAAAAGTGTCATTTCAGGTCAATTGATGGAAGGAGAGCTGAGACAAAAGCAAGTGGATAGAAGTGTAGAATTATCGCTGGCCTGCAGAACGTCAGGTTCTGATTTACAGAGCTGAAAACTTTTGCTACTGCAGGTACGATAAGTAGAAATATATCACATTAGTTAAATTTATTAATTAAAACATTTGAGAACTTTTTTTAAAGAGGTAATGTGAAAGTGTGGAGGTATTAAATATGAAATACCTCTGAGTAATCTCAAATACTGGGCACTGGCACTGATGCCCTAGGAGGCTGTGGGGCCTCTATCCTTGGAGTTATTTAAAAGATGCCTGTACATGGATCTGAGCAACCTGCTCCAGGTGATCCTGATTAAGCAGGCAAGCTGGACCACATGACCTCCAGAGGCCTTGCCGACCTCAACCATTCTGTGATTTCAAGAATTAAATAAAATTTACTATAAAAATATGAGGCAAAATTACTGAAAATATGGATTGTTGGTTATTTTTAATGGATCGAATAGACTTATAGTTCATTGTAGCCCTCATGTCAACTTTTTCTTTGTGGATATCTGACCCAAGAATTAAAAAATTTTCCTGAACAGTTTTTCTCAGGGACATTGCATTTTTCTGACAGAAGTGGCTCCAGCTGACCCCACAGCAAGCCCACCACAGGACCCAGCTGAGCCCATCAGCCAGATGTGTGGTGCCTCTGTGAAAATACATTTCAAAAATGGTGATTTAGGCCAAGGGACAGGAAGAGCAAGACCAGAAATTGTGTTCATGGTAGAGCCTGAAGGCGTGCCTGAAAGAGGTGCAGTCTGTGGATGTCTCATGTTGGAGCATAGGAAACAGAAGGAGCAGCAGGAAAGGGTAAGTAACAAGTGGTGGTGAGAACATGCTGTGCTCTGACCCCAACCAACAGCAATGCCTCTTGCCTGTTGCCTCACCGGACTGAGCATAACCTGGAGGGATAATGGAAGATGTGGAGGCTGGGAATGGTGGAGAAAAAACCTGGAGTGAAGCTGAGACCGGAAAGGATGGAGGAAAGAAGTCTTTAGGCATTTCTTGTTTTTTTGTTTCGCAATCCTCAATTCAGTAATTAATGTTCTATACCAAGTTAAATTCCCAGTGTTGAGTCTGTTTGCCTGTGTTGGTAAGATCTGTGAGATTTTTGCTCTTGCTGTTCCTATTTTTGTCCTTTCCTACTTGTGGGGAGTGAGTAAGAGGCTGTGTAGGTAGTGTGGATGCCTGGCTGCTAGCTGGGAGTAACGTACCACAATGTGATCAGTTGGCACTGAATTTGCAACCTTTTTTTAAATTTTTATCATATGTTCCTAGTGGCTCAGTTTTTATGCATATGCAAAATTAAACTTTTCAACAGAAATTATTAAAAAATAACATAGAGAAAAGACAATGAAATATTGAGATATCCTAGGATACTGTGTGAGAATAAATTGCTCAGGTATTTTGCAAGATCAGTATGCTGTGTTATGCTGATTTATAAAAGGAGAATCCCTTTATGCTTATTGATCAGTTCTTTGAGAGCTGTTAGAGACAATGTTGTATGAGTATTGGGTAAGGAAGTCCAAAAACTTCAAAGGACTGGAGTCTGGGAGGAATAAGCTTGCACTATTCTAGTAACTTTCTTAACCCATCTGCTTTTTAAAAGCAGCTAGGAGAGTCTTTGCTCCAGTTCAGTTACTTTAACTTTCTTCTATTGTCCAAGAAAGCAGTGGAAGTAATTTTTTTTTTTTTAATGTGGGGCTCATCCTTACAATAACAATACCGGATAAGAAAAGTAAAATTAGAATACGATAGATCACACAGAACCAAAGATAGATGGTATAAAGTGCCAGGCAGATGTCTTGCCCCCCCATTTTCTAATGTAAAGTTTTTCTAGAGATTTTTTTATTTTCTCTGTTTCAATGAAAGTTAGTCTAGGCACTAGGAAAATAATGTGCAGTGGTGTTCTTTATTTCACTGCCTCTCTCAAGACAAAGGAGGCTATTTACCTCCCTAGACTCTGCTATCGATAGTCCAGAAATGTCTGAATTAAGGAAGATCCTGAGTTACTGAGCCAACCATTGGCAATGTTATGGGGGACAGAGGCTAAGATTTGACAGAACATGATTTATTTCTTGTCTTCCTCCCCCAGCCAATGACAGTGAAGCAGATCTAAACTGCATTGGAGGGAGGAGAAGGGAGATGCTCTTGGAGCCACAATGGGCTCCTTTGGGTACCAACAGATTATCCAGAATACATGCTGAGATATGAATTGCTCAGCATTTGCTTTTGAGTGACAATCACAAACCTTCCTATACATTGTATTCCCCATGTAAGTATCCCAGTGAAATAGATACTTAAATTCATAAGGCACAGTGAAAATTAAAAAGTGGTTCAGCTTCCATTAAATACCTAAAAAAGTTCCTTATTAAATTCTGTCAGAATGTCATGATTCAGAACAAGGCACTCTTTATTTTAAAATCTTATTGCCTTAAACATCCTTCTCTACCCTTAATATTGATTCCACATAATAACAGTATCAAAATCAATGTAGTGTGATTAAAAAAGATTTAATTAACTTAAGGTAGGTGCCAGGTTTTATTTTGTTATTAGATGTTCTGTTTCTTGATTCACAGTAGAGGAAACATCTTCTAACTGTGAGTATGCATTCTACTATTTGAAAATTAAAAGAAGATTATGAAGTTTTGCTTAATTTTCTAGGCAAGTAGAAATTCTAAGAGTTTATTGTATTTGACGTTGTCTTCAACATTATGTTAGCTTCTGAATGCATTGTAGTTGTCTGCACGGGGAAGTAGACTTGGTACAAAGCACAATATATTTTTGGCAGCTAGTGTGCTCTCAGGAATGTCACACCATACCAATATGACTAGTGGATATTTGACTCATCCTTAAATGACTGTCTTGTGGACATGTTTTGCTGAACCTGACTTATTTACTGGTTTTGAGAAGTCATATAAATTTCTTGAAATAGATATTAGAATCATAGAATCATCGAATAATTTGGGTTGGAAGAGACCTTACAGATCATCTTGTTCCAAACCTTCTGGGAAGGGAACCCTCCCACTAGATGAGGTTGTTCACCCTGTTTTTGAATATTGCCAGGGATGGGATGCCTGCAGCTTTAATATTTTTCTAAATGATGTAAAAAATTAACTGAATGAAGATTTCTATCTGCACCCACTAGTCTCAATGCATCAGATGTGAGATTAGTATGCTCTTCAGTTCTTTATTGGACATTGTGATTTCTGCCTGCTGTTGTAGCTGTCATAGAAGAAGCACTTTTTATTACTATGAATTTTTGGCTCAACAATATACAGAGATTGAGGAATGGAATTCTGCAGAGAGCCCTTGAACTTGCCAACCCACTAAAATTCTGGCAGACCCTAGCTTTTATTGTTTTATTGTAGCAAAGCTGCATCAGTTCCAAGTTACACATATGGAGAAATATGCCAGCTAAACCTTTTATCAATTACATCAATGTACTTGTGACAAGAAAATTGATTTCTCTGTAGCAAAGACATGAGACCGAGAAAGAAAACTCGGTTTGTTTATGTAAAATTGTTTTCATTTGGCATGGTCCAGATGTTCATGCATTTTAAAGGCAACTTTTACACCCATTTGGGCTTCTTATTAGAAGACAACAGTGAATTATGTTCCAGAAACCCTTTTCTCTTTTTTGTAATTGAGATTGTATTAACTGGCTTTGCTCATGACATTGCATACTGAAAGACTTCTTTGTTCATGTGTATTTAGCTTAATATTATAAATTCTACTATTAGGCACATGAAAAGTTCATCTTACACAATACATTTATCGACTTGTAAAGAAAGTGATTTTCTTGTTTTTAAAGGATAAAGTTTATGGGTTTCATTCTTCTGTGGTTGTCAAGAGTTCATCTCCTGGAATAAAGCCTTTAGATTTTGAACTGAAATGAATGATGAATCTGAATGTTCCTCATTGTCATTTTGATCAGAATCTTCATGTTTTTAAGGAATAATATTTTCTGCTGACTAGGTTTTCTTTAGACACCTCTCACCAGAGCAGAAGAGTGCCAAATTGACCAAATTCTTTGTCTATGCATGTATTAGGTTAGTTTTAGATTATTTTCTTTTAAGTGTAATTTTTCAGATGTGTATTATTGCATTATGTCTTCATTTCAGGACAGGCACACTCTCTAAAACATTGATTTTCCATTTATGTAATTTTCGTTGTCATGGGGTTTTTTTTTTGTTGTTTATTTGTTTGGTTTTTATTTTGGGTTTTTTTGAGAGAAGGAACTAATACTTTTAGTGAATTTGTAGAAGAGAAAACAGGTAAAAATGAGATATACATCAGGAAATCCTTATTTTTGGTCCATATCTTTCTGAAATTCTTCAGGGAAGACAAACTGATAGGCCAAAATTTTGGGCATTCATGACGTGGTGGTCAGAGAGAATTTTTCAAGGCAGGAAAATCGAAATCAACTCTTGACGTATCCAACCCACGTTTCAAACCAAGGTCAAAGCCCCTGCCGAACTTACTGAGGCATTTCTAACCCAGAAAATAGTCAAAGAAGACATTTGTGTAATTTGAGGTAGAAAAAGTCTTCAAATTTCCCATTTTTGTTGTTTATTGTGAGGAAGTCAAGTATTGAATGTGGTCTTTCAAGCTCTATTTAAGCACGTTTATGTTTATTGAGCGCTAGGATCACATCTAAACTAAACAGCCAGCAGCTCTTGGGGCTTTTTTATTAATGTTGGCACCTTTATGGCAGTATTATGCAGTTTGATATTAAAGATAATGGTATTGAGGTACTAGAATGTTTCTTTTGTCAAGGTGTCACACAGTAATTTTTCATATACAATGACTCTGAAGTCAGACCGTTCTTTTGTTACGAATTTTGTGCCAGTTATGCAGTAAAACCATGCTTTAATTGACAGCTTGAGTGGAAAGAATTGTTGAGATGTTCTCTTACGAGATGATTGCCTTGAATTTTGTTATGTCACTGGAAATCTCTGGTGAAATGTCAGCTTTTTCACCTGGAACATTGCTGATCAGCGCAAAGCTGCACTAATTGCTCTGGCAGTGTGAAAGATGCAAATGCAAAGCTAGAAGTTCCTTTACCAGATTTCTTTTGGGATGGAAAATATTAGCAGCTTCTGACAACTTTGTGATAAGAAGGAATTTAAAGCCATGTATCACACTAGAAAATGCATGTGCTGGGAAAAACCACGAGTTTTCTCTTAAAATCCAGGGTCAGTTGTGCATGTATCCTGTGTGTATGCATTTTTTCAGAAAGACACAAAACAAATGTGACCTCTGCATGCGAATAATTTCAGACACTAAATGTAATTATTCTTTGTTTTTAAGTAATGGTTTATCACTTGGTGTCCCAATTTGATGTTCTTGGCAATATGCTAAGCTAGAAATTGTGCTTGCCTCTAATGACATGTGAGGATAGATATTGCTCCTCTGCAAAGTTGATAACTGGTCAGATTTTGTATTTTAGTGATGAAGAAACACTCTTCTTTTTTTTTTTTTTTCTTTTTGTTTTTTTCTTTTGGAAACAATAGCTTTAAAATGAGCTGGAAAATATTCTCTGCCCCAAGGTTGAAATGAAACATCCCATCACTGATTTTAGCCAAGGTGATACATTGTTTACCTTGTAATGACAATGTATGTAATGAGATACATATTCATGTCACATTATTTAAAGCTATTCTGATCAAATCTCTGGTATTGCATTATGTATGGTTTTATTTTCCCTAGAAAACAAATAATAAGCCTAGCTCTGGTATAGAATGAATGAAGTAGAGTTATGCACATGTGTACATGCAACCTTTAAATTTTAGTCAGAAGCAAGATTACTTTTTTAAATGCAATCATCATATCTTTGCAGGCTTCAGTAGCTGAAAAAGGTAAAATCATTGCTAGAAAAAAGAATAGAAGGAAAGTTTTTCTCTGCACACTGGGTATGTCCTCAGGATTGGTAGAGGGATAAAAACACTAGATCACTACTTGCAAATCTGGTACGCTGAAGTCTGGAATCTCTAACATGTCAATGGAATAAACAATTGTGTATCTCTACTAGCACTAGGACATTTTATATCCAAACATTCAAATAGTAGGGGAATCAACATAATCTTCTCTTCTGTTGGAATTCATAAGATCATGTTTAGAGGGAGATAAACCATAACCTACTAATAACCAGCTTTTGTCACTAGATATAAGGCAGAGATTAGTGGTTTTTCACCTTTGGAACATGAAAATGCTTTTTTATCCTTTATATTTTCTGCTCAGTGCTATCAAGAGACAGGACTGTACCCTATATAGATAACACAGTGTATACTCATGCCAGGCCTGGCTGTAAGTTTCACAAGAGGGACCCTGCCAGTTCAGTTCAATGGATTCTGTGGAGTTTCACCAATTTAAATTAATTTCATTTCTGCCCATTATGTGCATATGTGGGAAAATATATGTGGTGTCAACAATATTGCTGTGGATGCAAAATGGCAGATTTCCCCAATATTCTCAGAATTATTCTTCAATTTATATGACTCATCTACTTATTAAACACTGAATTTATAGAAGAGTGAATGAACAAGACTGCAAAGTGCTACAAAAAACTGCATTTAAAAGGAGCTGTGAAACAGATAAACCAGGCCATTAATTACTCTCCTTGGGTTAACACATTTTGGCCTGGTCTAAAACTTGGACTTCCAGTTTTAGAGACTGAATTTTTTCACAATTTCTTTCCTTTTCAGCTGTTGTGCCTGTGTACAATTCTCCAAATCATATCAGCAGAGAGCATATGTTATTTCCTTCTTGGTTTTAGCAGATTTCTTCTTGAATTTCCTTTACTCATTGTAAAACCAACACCTTCCTAATTCATTCTTGGCAGATGAACCAGAGCCAGTAACATAACTTCATTCTTCCTCCCAGGTAGAGCGTTTAGAGATTCACTGTGCTGTTTTGTCATGCAGCCACAGCATGAAGGACCAGGTCAGCACTGGGGAAGGAGTCAGCTGCAAAGCTGACAAAGTGAGAAAAAGGGAGATGCTCATCAAAGCTAATTCTTTAGGTCTTAAACTAATGCAACAGTCTAAACTGATATTCATAATGCTTCTCTTGGCTAAGACTCCCACAAATATTGTTTGAATCTCCTGAAATTTAGAAGCTATGGGACAAGATAAGGAAATATTAAAATTTATGTATTAGAACAAGGGTGTCATATTAATTGTGCATAATAAATGTGTAATATCAGCAGACCCTGAAAAATCAGCGTTGGATGACAAGAAGAAAAATAGGTCACCAAATCTTGAGGGCAGCTTTCCTGCATAAAACAGAATAGAAATTTGGCTACAGACCAAAAGATTCAGAAGTCAATAGTGAAGACCAGTCACTCCAGTCAAGTGTCCATCATCTTCTCCTAGGACTTTTTTCTGCTGCCTGGTGTGGTGTAATTATCACTGTGCTGTCATAATCTCTGCCAGTGCTGTCTCACTTACATGCCTATCAATAAGTTGATGATGCACTTCTGGTGTTCATTAGCCATTATACGATCTTAGTAGCTACGTCACTACAAAAAAACCTGTTATCATTCTTCAGACTGACATATTTAAATATGCCATACTTCAGAAGTTACCACAAATCCCCCTAGCTACCCAGAAATGCCTTCTTTTCCACTATTGTATTTCTGAGCTGTCTTGTATTCAGTTTGGGTGTTAGGAACAGTTTACCCTTATCCACCATATACACCTAGATGTGATGCCAAGTGTGGTTACCCTGGAAGACTGTGCGTGTGGAACACTCATTCCAGCACGGTGACTGGGAACTCAGTGAGGAGAGACTGACGCAGTGCCAAACAAGCAGCCGAACAGCTCTGTGCCACACAGCATTGAGTGGCTCACGTTGTTGACAGCACACGCTATTTTTGTCTTCACAGCTCCAGTTCCTCTTTAGCAGAGCAGAGTGGCCATGTGCATGGTGACCAGGCTGCCCACGGCCCCTGCAGTGGCCTGGCTGGCGTGCACTGTCCTGCTGCACTGGCTGGATGTGTAACTGCAGCAGCCACACCTTCAGCTGATTCATGTTTTCATCCATTCCCCTTACAGTAATCCAATTTTAAGTCCTGGCCTGCAGGTATTTACTACGTATTTCACAATGCTTGTTAATATTTGCTGTTTTTTTCCATTTGTGTATTACATTTGGTGGTTCTCTTGCTTTAGGCATCTAACAACAACATCATGTGCTAAATGATCAGTAGCTGCTGTCAGTCAGCTGTCAGCATTGTGCTTCCAATTTTAACAACTATGCTTATTAGTTACTGGTGCTAGAATGCGATGTAGCACTGCACAATTTTTTTTGCCTTTATAAACAATATTATCTACAAATACTTTGAGTTCTCACTTGGAAAATACTCAGCTGTGGATGATGCAGATGATGAAATGGTGATTTGAAAGATCGGACCCGAAAGAATTGTGATTCTGCATTTATACCTGCAATTAAATCTGACAACTCCGAGCTACTAGAAATGCCACTAGCTGCTTTGGATGAAGTAGACCTCGACAATTTTAGTCAGAATTTTATGTATTTAAAAAGAAGGACAAAAGTAGATTGTGAAGCAATTTGTTCAGTGTTTTCCTATTCCCAAAGCTAACAACAACAAATCCCAGACCTGGATGAACTTCTGATCTCAATGAATTTGTTCAGGGTGAAGTCCTGATCACAGTGTTCACATTATTTTGGTTCTGATGTTTATTATAATTCTTACCTGATATTAGCATCACGTCTGAGGGATATAACCCCATTTCAAACAATTTTAAAATATACGATGATTGCTGACCACATCTGACAAACACAAACAGTACAACCACGCACACTTTCTTGCACAATATACTGCAAGTATAGAGGCCATTTAATTAAATGTTTTCTATGTTTTTGTAGGACACACTGCTATGAGATACAAATAATTATTTAATGCAAATATATAGAAAGATGGAACTACTGTTTTACCTGTGCATTTCATCTTATCATTACTTTCTGAGAGTTTGTGCCATCTCTCTGACAATTCAACTCATGCAGATGATAGAAATGAAATTATCACTTATGTAACTCTGTCTTCCTAGGAAAAATCCAGTTTTAGAAACCAATAATTAATCAGAAGCAAACCCATTGTTACTTTCTTGGGAAAAGTTGGCAGCTAAGTAGCAAACAATCCACAGTTTCAAAGCATACAAACACAAAAAATTGAAATTAACATTCTCAATGCTTCTGTGACTAATTATGTCACACAGCCACCATTAAGCCATATCACAAAGGAAGAGTATTACAGTTATTCTGTAGAATAATTTTGAATGTCAACATATAATTTAATGTATCTTTTTAATATTAAAGAATAATTGTATAATATTCTCTAAGTAGAAAATTAGGTGACTAGGAAGCTGATAATTATTTTTCTATGTATGGCTTTCTGATCCCAATTACTTTTCTTCATATAAATATTATATTTATAGTGTTTGTTTTTTTCTTTGTCATAAACTATCACTACTGATCTGTACATGAATTAATTTTGTAAAATATACCCTACTAGTTGTCTGCATTTAAATTTAGAATTTATTTGCCCAGAATATATAGTTTTGGTAATTGTGTCTTATTTGGAGATCTAATATCTAAAAATCAGAAACAGCAGCAAGTGCTATTTCAAACTTGAGTTTTCTGCAAAAATTTTTCCACTGTCTATTTTATTAAAGTGAAATATGTTTTTATATATTTCATATTTAAGTTCCATGAAATAATCTGGGTAATTCTGAGACGCTGTGAGTGTAATTAAGGAATCTTCAGGAACATGATGTCAATTCAACTATTAATTTTGTTTCACTAAACTTAAGTCGAAGTAGGCAGCTACAAATGAAATATTTTCACTAACTTCTGGGTTCAGAAATGTTCTTTGGAGTTCTTCTTTTTTGTGTGTTGATACACCCAAGGCTTCTGGTTTTAATAATTTTGCTTTATTTTTCTTCTTTGTCTCATTTCTGTGCAAAACCACCTCTAGATGTATGTGACCAGACTTAAAAAATGTATCATAACAGAATAGTTAAGCTATTAATCCCCCTATTTTTCTAAAGGTTTGCAATGTTAATTCTCCAGTAAAAAGGTTCATTGCTTAGTCCCACCATTTAAAAGTTAGTCCCAGTGCTTTTGTGTACTAGACATTTCCTCAGATCACCTCTTGATACAGATTAATACCGTCTTCAAACCTTTGCATCACCTGCCCTAAAATCAGGTAGAAGAGAAGACAGAGACGTGAGGGACACACACAGACTCAAAAGGGATGTAGAAATTTACAAACATAGGGATAGTGTTGTCCTTGTGCACCTAAGGCTTCTATGTTAGCTCTCCCAGATCACAACATTTCTTGTAGTGACCTCAAGAAGTTTGGGAGAAAAATATCCTTGATAATAAAAAAGAATAGTTTATGCTGCAAATAAAAATCCAAGAGCATGTGAAAATACACATGTTCAAAAATGTGTTGACAGTACCTCAAGTCTCAATATTTGCTGATAGCATAAAATTGTATCTAGGGTTTTTTAGTTTTATGCTATTTGAAATAAGAGCTATCTGCAATAAATTAGCTACTACTGTGTGGTATTTGTAAATAATGGCAAGGTCTTTTATTTAAGATACAGTTTTTTACAGTGGCAGATGGAGATTTGTCAATGCATTTGCTGTTTGGGATGATCTGAACAGGGTTTAGTCACCAAGTTTAATGGCACTGCTATTGTACTTCCCTGTTTTAAGTTCCAGATCTTTCTCCCCTGTGTTTCACTATCTTCTAACTAGTGCTTGCTCTCTCTGGTAATAGCTGGAGATTTAAAATGACAGACAGATTAGAAGTAGAAATTTTCAAAACTAACATAACTCAGTGAAACTCAGAAGTCCTACTATGATTTCATCCATATGGTTCTGCATCTTAATTCTTCTTAGCCCTTCACAGAAATCTAGATTTTGCAGCTAAAGGTGGTGAACTTCTAACTGCAAATACTATTTGGCATTTCAGTGTATGCAATGGCTTCCTTCCAAGGCTTTTAAGTACTTGCTGAATTTTGAATCTCAGTTATATATGCTGGCCTTCTTTTCCCATCTTCTCATGCCAGTGAAAAAGTATGGTGTTCAACTACAGCATGCACTCAGTTTGTCTTGCAATGATTCTGGATTCTGAAACACCTGAAAATGCTAATCTGTGCATGCTGACATTTAATGCAGTTTAATACTATGTTTGACAAAGTAGTATTTTTTATTACATCTATCAGTTTTCTTTTCCCCTGAGGGGTTTCACATTGCAAAGTAATAACAGTAAGATATTATCCAAAGTAACATAGATTAACAATTTTTGAATGTATGAGTGGCTTTGCTTTCCACATTGAATTCATTGAACGTGAAACTAATAATACTGAGTGAAAATTATAGGATGATAATTATCATTTGATGCTTTTTATGCAGCTAAACTCTACTGATCTTTTGTATTAAAACATACTGTTGTATGGTAAGTGCAAAATTATACTGGGAAAAGATGAATTTGTGAAAAGTATATGGATTATATTAGTAGAGTTTTTAGGGTTTAGTGGAATCTTTGTAAGATGATTAAAAATTACTGTTTGGTCTACTCAGCTTCCTTTAGAAATTATATAGTCTTACTGCTACTGTTTGGAAGTAGTTTTAACAGTTATTGCATAGATTTGGAATAATAATTGTATTTCTTAAAGAGAGACTTTAAAAGCCTTATTGGATGCAAATTGGGGTGATTTTTTTTTAGTTAGGGATAAAAGGAGGTACGTAATTTCAGCTTTATTATTGCCCAAGTATCTATTCTGTTGCTGGACTGTGACCAAGAGCATTACGTGCCTGACCAGTTAATTGACTGTTTCCAGTGTTGTTTCTCATCTGCTATGTAACAGGTGCTCTCAAAGCATTCATAACTCTTTAAAAAATACTAAATCAAATTTTTCAATGTTACTGGCAGCAGGAAGACAGTTTAACAGCAGAATTTATGAATTATTATGAACAAATTTTATTATAATTTATG
>VZTB01013204.1:80812-103473 GCA_013397245.1 Thryothorus ludovicianus
TGTTATACATATTATTCTATAACATATTATATATGTTATAATATATTTTTGTATAATATATTTTCCGTTCCAGATGTAATTATGTGAATTTGCAAAAAAGTAATAATGCTCCCAAACCTATGGTCTTAAATGTTGTACTCTGAACAGAAACTGGTATTTAAAAATTATTTTAATTGAAAATATGGATGAAGGCTGAAACTGCAAAATTATGAAGGGGTGTTGCTTTTGAAATTATTGAATTTAAGATGCTTACAGAGGATGATGCAGAACTAGATCAAATTTCCTCCTCAGTCTGACATCAGCTCCACTCTTTTAGCTCTTAGGATGGGTTTAATTGGCATTGGGAAGAAATAATAGATTCCATTGTTGAAGCAGTTATTTTTATTTTTTTAATAAAAATTAGTGTATTGAAATATGAGTTGACTTTTAGAGTCAGAGTTTGAGAATAATAAAAAGGTTGATTGGGGTGCTTACCTTATATTTGAATTTCAATGCTTATTTTATCAACACAAAATGGAGCAATTTCCATAGCATTATTGTGAGCCCCCATTTGAAGCAGTATAATCTTATTGCCCTGGGAGACATATTATCGAAAATTATTGGTTTATCTGGAAAAGAAATGAAAATGCATCCTCTCTACTCAATCCAGAATCTTAGTTATGGGAAATGCATTCCATAATAAAATGGACTTTAATTTGGAAAAAGAGTTTTAGATTGTGAGCACTGAAGGCTGAAGTCAAACATATATGTTCATGGATATTTGGAAAAAAAAAAAAACCTCAATATTGGTAGAATAAAACCTGTTTATTGAGAGCTTTCATTACTTTCATTGTAAATATTGAATGCTGATAGTCTCTGAAATATCTACTTATTTAACTTGACTGAGATTCACATCAGAACTTGTATTTATTAGCCATTGAGTTCTTTAAATCTTTCTGCATCAGGGAAAGCCTTCTTTTCTGCAGGTAAAATTTGATGCTGGGAATTGATTTCAGTTTCACATTGCACTGTCAGGTATGTGCAAGGTAATTGAATTGGTGAAAATGAACAAAAAAAAATGTAAGCAAGTGGAATGTAAATAGTTACAAAACTGTATTAACAAATGTCATATGGTCTTCATTTATTTACTTTGCAGCATTCCCAGACTTTTTATTCAGCTCTCCTTCAATAAAATGCTGATTTCTTTTTATGTAACTTTTAGCATAATATTTTATATATGGTATGATATTATATTTATTATTGATGTTAATCAGACTATTATTCTTCTAACTACAAAAGCTTAAAATTATCTTTCATTAAATGACTTATAATCTAACATCAAGTGAAGCCTGAATAGCATCTGTCAAACTATTTAATTTTTTTTGACATACATAATCAATGCAAACAAACACGGTTTTCATTTCATTATTCATCAACAAAGACAATGTGACAGTATCTAAAGCATTAATTGCTTGGATTGAAACCTTCTGGCACATGTTATGCTCTAATATTTTACAAGAGTTTAATTTTAGTACCTCCTTCCCCAACTGGAGTTGCATTTTGTAAAGGATTTTCCTGATATTCCGTTGAGTCACTCTAAGGTGGCCTTGCTGTGCGTCTGTGTACTGAACACTCCCCACAAAACACATGAGATCAAGGCCTTGCCTTTTTCTGGGAAGGAGAAATCAAATTATATGGCTTAAAAAGGCAAATGTGTCTCTTCTATGCTGCTGAGGGAGCAAAGGGGAGGACTCATCACACGGGGCAGCAGCTCCAACATAAACCTCCTGCCTGGTGTACCTGTGCACGTAAACACAGGACACTGCTCCCCTCTCTTCTCTGGAATCAAAAACATGGATTCAGAAGGCTAGGATGACACAAGAGGGGGGTAGTTAAAGGTGCCTGGATTTTGGTAAGAACATGACATTTTAAAGACATTTCACCTGTGCCATTTCTGAAAAATCCCAAGTTTTATAGCAAGCAGTGCACTGCTTTTGTGAGTCTGATATCAGATGATCCCACAGGACTATAGAGAGTTTATTTTCATATTGTTTTCCCTTCACGTTATTTTTAGTTTCTCATTCTCCTGTTATCTTCTTTGCTGAGCAAATATTATCATTGAGTATGAGACTCTGTGACAGTGCCTCTTCTCTGCTTTCTTTTTGTGATTAAAACTTCCCATTCCCAGCATATATTTTGTAAGCAGATATGACTGAAAAATTACTTGGTATTTTTATTCACTTATTCAGAATAATTTTATCTGAGTTGTAGTAGTAATTATTATCTCCTCCTCACACATATCTCAGCTTACTGTACTGCTCAGTTTATTGTCCTGTAATTTATACCTCTCTGTGTCTAGTTTGGAACATTCATTCATAACAGGAGTGATGGTCTCTCAGGTTGGGCTGGCAAAGCATTATAGCTATTGCTATTCTCTGTTTTACCTGGAAACCACATTGTATCCAAATCTAGGGCAGAAAGCTGACTCTTGTCATAAAGGTATCACCACCGAGTAAGAAAGAGTATATACAGATGCATGAAGAATGTGCTGAAAAATTAACTGGTTTGTTGTCAAGTGCTTTCCGTGCCTGACATTTTTTTAGGTTTAGTAGGCATAGTGAAAAGGAAGTTGAAGGAGAATCTAAGTTTTCAGGCTGTTGCTGTAGTTCTTATCAAGTACAGGGGTCAGTTGCTGTTAGTTCATTAGTTAGGGCAGGTTGACAGAAACTGTTACAGACCACCAGAGTTAGGCACCAAACAAGGACTCCTAGATATTTTTTTAACCAATTTTTCTGCACATTCTTCCTAATTTTTCACTTAGTCAACTGCAATTTGAAAAAAGGTAGGGATTTCCAGGATTTTGAAATGGGCTCACTAAATTAAAGAAAAAGAAGATAATCAGCTTCCATATGATGAATGAGAAAAGACTAGACAGAAAAAAAGATAACCAAACACCTTTTCTTTTTCCTTTCAATTGTAGATTTGTCTGTACTACAAAGTCTGGTATTTCACTTCTAACAGTTAGAAAATGAATATTTTCATATTTCTTACATTAAACATTCCTGTTTTACAGCTGAATGCAGTGCTCTGCAGAGTAACAGCTTTTGATTTAACACACTAGCAGAAATTCTGATGACAAGAGAGTGAGCATGGTGGCATAGTAACTTTTTTTTGTTAAAAGTGGCAATGCCTTCCCAAAGGGAATACTTTTCTGATGTGATGTATAGCAATAGTAACAGGTAATAGATGATTGTAGATTTACTAGAGAAAAATAATTACAGTTACATTGGCAAGCTTAGTCTAGCTAGGCAGAGAGCTCTAAAAAGCCACATCTCTCTTGCATTATAGCCCTTCTGTCAATTTTGGTGTGATATATTTTGTCATTTTTATACAGATGCAACTTCTAGTCTTTAATAGACTAAAGAATTTATGTTTTGGCAGGATTATGAAAGACTGTCATTTTACATTAGCAGAAATATTAAAGACTTGCAAACTAAATCTTCATGTCCGACCTACTCCCAAACAAAAAAAAAAAATAGATGTTAAATTTCTCTAATAACACCAGCTAGACTGTATTTATTAATGTTCTAAAATTTATACTTTTTCAGAGTAAAATTATGTGAGAATGAAATTGACTAGATTAATTAATGTGAAGAAGTGTTCAGCCTACAAATGTAATGAATAATACTAGAGAATCTTTAAAGTCTTCAAGGAGAAGGGAGCTTGCTATTAAAGGGCTTTTCTGCGCTTACATTTTATGTAACTAAGTTTGAGGTGATATTACTTCCTTTACATATCAGAAATATACTACCTAGGAAAAGCCAAAGAATCTGGGCTCATATTTTTGTTTGTTTTTATTGGGATTACTTACAATCACCTGGAACACATGCATAGTCTTTAATTTTTAATGCTGTAAACAAGAGGGAAAGAGACTCCCAAACCACTTTGGCTATTTACCGGCGAAAAACTCAAAGAGTGAGGCCAGCACAACCCTTACATCTTGTCCCATCTTACAGAGGGAAGAAAGAATTAAGGAGAAGAAACAAGGAAGAACAAAAAATGAGGTAAACAAATGGCTGTAAACAAATAGAAAAGGGATAGATTGAAACTTCAGAAGCTGATCTAGAAAGAGAAAACAACTATTAAAAGAGGAAAGGATCAGAAGCCAGAAAAAAACCCAGAAAAATAGTAGAAAAATGGAGAAGGTCAAAAGAAACCGCACAAACAGCAAACATCTTCAAATATTCTGGGCAACAGTGTGGAAAAACTGTTATGTAAGATTGTGATGTATTTGCCTTAATAATGGGGTTGGATTTGATAAGCTCAGACAGCATGACCAGTTTTGTGCTCTCAGGGTGTTTGGCAAAAAAGGCAAAAGTTTTCAGTGAATGTATCTTTTTTAAGATGTTAGAAAAAGAATAAAAATATATCAGTGATATATTTCTAGCCTTCTAGTAATCTGTAAGTCATTGCTAGTAACCTAAAAGTCTTTGAACAGTGTGCACTTTGAATCTACATCAACTAAATTTTTATTTCATGAAGATTAATTTGCAAGACATTCTAAAAGAGCTACCTGGCCCATTTTTACTGAATTTTGAAATAGTTGAAATATGTATCTTTCTAGAATGAGTATTAGTAGCAAAGTAAGGAGGATTATATGCAGATGAAAATAGACTACATAATGTGTTATTCCTGAACATAGCCACCAAAACATGAAGGTGGAATTCCATCCAGATATAAATTTGAAGAATTTACGTCTTTAATAAAAATAAATAAAACTTACGGGTAACTGCTCTTCGTAAACACATAAATAGCAGTGTGGCCAGTAGGTCAAAGGAGGTGATTCTCCTTCTCCACCTTGCTCTGCTGAGACCCCACCTGCAGAGCTGTGTCCAGCTCTGGGGTCCCCACCATAAGGAGGACACGGAACCCTTGGAGCGAGTCCAGAGGAGGGACATGAAGTCCATAAAGGAGATGGAGCAAGTTCCCTACAAAGCCAGGCTGAGACACTGGGGCTGTTCAGCCTGGGGAAGGGAAGGGTGTGAGCAGAGCTCATGGCAACCTGCAGGATCTGAAGGGACCTGCAGGGAAGCTGCAGAGGGATTCTTCATCAGGAACTGCAGTGACAGGACAAGGAGTAATGGGGACAAACTGAAAGAGGAGAAATTTAGGTTAGATATTAGGAATACATTCTTTACTGTGAGGATGATGAGACACTGGAACAGATTTCCTAGAGAAGCTGTGATGTTCCATCCCTGGAAATGTTCAAGGCCAGTTTGGATAAGGCCTTGAACAACCTGGTCTAGTGGGAGGTAGAAGTTGACAGTAGGAGCTGGGACTAGATGATCTTTATTATCCCTTCCAACACTGTAATTCTGTGATCTCTGAACCTTCTCTGCACAGGTATGACATGTTTAGCTTTCCCTCAAAAACAAGGGCAAGGACAGTAATGTTGCCCTCTCTCTCCAAAGCAGAGGGACACAACTAGAGAAATGAACACATTGCACGTTGCCTGACCCTGGGGAGTGTTGATGCCACATGGTCTTACCAGCCCTTGGGGGCTGTGGTAAAGAGAAGGCATAGGGAAAGGCCAATACCATGCTGCCAGGCTGGTTCTGGGGCAGAATGGTGACTCTGCAAAACACTTACACAAGTGCATATTTACAGACATGCTGTGCTGCTAGTAAATGCAACAACTTATTTTGCAACATCAGTGAGTTAAACAAAATAATACAGCTGGAAAATGATGCTCTCATTTAATACACATTGAACACCCTAGGCTTTTTCATTGAGAAATCTAGCCTCATGAAGTAAATGAAGATAATGTTTATCTGCAAAACATAACAAAACATATATAGAGTTACCTACCAAAGATATACATGGAACTTGACAGGAATTTGTGGTTTGTTTACTGCTCCCTTTTTTGCAAAAAACCTAAACTTCTTAGAGGGAGTGAACCTTATAGTATACAGCTTCCTTTGTTATTTTGTTTACATGTTGTCAATTAATTCTCCAAATAATTTCAGGTTACTGTATTACTAAATAAATAGAAATACAATTTGAGGGACAAAATACTCCTTGAAGAGAAAATATGCTAAGAGAGATAGGTAAGTTTAGCCTGTCAGAAGCACACATCCGTAGCATCTTAATGGAGGGGAAGGAGTCCTGTGCCCATGGAGCTCCTGAGAGGGCCTCAAATTGTTCCATGGACAGAAAAAGTAGACTGTGAGAGAGCTTTGGGAAGGCCAGGGTGCAGAGCAGCCTAGGCTGTGGGCCCCTGCAGGGACACTGGAGAGGCCCTGGGGAAGCAGAGGAATGATGGGGCCACTGCCTGGCACAGCGTTGCTCCCAGGGATTTGTCTTGGGTTTGGAAATATTGCTCTGACAGCTGCCTGACGTGGAGGAAACTTGAAGAGATGTGCCAAATCTTCACTTACATCCAGACAAAGGACCTAAGGGAGGGAGAGGGCTGTTTCCTTTGTCCTTCTGGCCCCTCATGAATCAATGCTTTCATTAATCCTTAAATCCTAGCTTTTTCGTAGAATAGGTATGCTTCACAGTATATTGAAAAATTAAAATCAGGTGTTTTATCTCTACAGCTGTGTTACCAATGAAATCTAGTCTAAGTAAGTGCTTAAACAGAAGTGCCTTAACATATTAACATATTAACATTAATATGCCATTAACATATTAAAATATTATTTTGAGATTCTATTTAAGAAACTTCAGCCTGATCCTTTTTGCAGTGCTCTGAAGTGCGTGTTGGAGTTCTATTAACTTGAGTGCAATTTGACTCCTCTTGACATTTTACATAGCTGCCTTTTCCCTTACCTTTCCTTATCGTATCCAGGGTAAGGCCAAGAAACTCAGAAAAGTTCTGTAAAAACAAAGCTGAGAAGAGGGAGTATTTCACACTGCCCATGCCTTGTCAGGGTTATCACAGATTGCAGGACAATCTCTGCTCTGGCACCTGAAGCACCTCCTTCCCCTCCTTCTTCCCCAGTTTACATGGCTGTTTCTCTCATTTAGCCTAATTCTCTCTTCTCTGCATGTCTCTGTGCTTCGTGCAGTAGCTTTATTTATTTGTGACTCTGTTACCCCGGAGGCTTCACTACCACTGTTGCTGAGGGCCCCAGCCTCGGCCAGCAGGGTCATCTTGGAGTTGGACATGGGGAAATTTCTGCAGCTTCTCACAGAAGTGACCCCTGTGAAACCTCCCACTACCAAAACCTGGCCACACAGGCCCAAGACAGAAGTTCACAAGAAAACTGTGCATGGCTGATGTCTCATAATTACATCTTTCCCCTTAGATTTTGAAAGGAGTCTCATGTGAAGACAGGAAATTGTTTTTTTTACCTGACCATGTTCCATTCTGTTAACATGAACTTCCTTAAATCTGAATATGAAGCCATAACAGTCACAATATGTACTTTACAAGAAAGCTCCTATAAGTGCATTTGAACATATATCTATAAATAAGGGTGCACACATTTATATATGTGTGTGACATACTTACGTCTATATGTATATATCCAGAACTTAGGACAAAACATGTTAGCATAAATGTAGAACTAAATATAAAAGCTGAGTGTGAATGAAATTTACAGCAACAGGCCTAGACAAAATGATGTGATTGATTCATATTCTTTTTTTCACTAGCACCAAAAGGGTTTTCTTTTTTTTAATAACCTTGCAGCCTTCTTTTTTGTTTTCATAGGCTGTTAGCATTTTTATTGAAGCAGAAAAGATTTTTAAAGAGTGATGTAGCAGTCAGATTTTAATTAGTTTGCATGATAATAGGAAAGAAGCAGAAGTATGACCCTAATCTGCAAAAAAACAAATATAACTAGAAAAAACAATTTATAGCTTTACACTTGTTCTTATATTGTGTCAATTTTATTTTTTTAAATTATTATTACCATAATTTTGAAATATTCTTATTGAAAAGTGGATTATAACAAATTGATCTATATTTTCCTGTAAATTTGCATATGTACTTTAATGATTAGATTTAACAAAAAGGTGCTAGGGCAGGGAAAAAACGGTATGGGTATATACCAACATACAGCATGTGCATATCAGTAGAAAAAAAACAAAACACCAGAATTCTCAGCAATGATTTTCTGAAAATGGGCAAGTATCTAAGACAATGACCAGCAGCTCCAAAGAACACAGGATCCACTGATGGGTGAAATATTCACCCCAGCCTTTTAGTGTACATAAGAGTCACAGTGGTGCAAAGCAATCTGTACAAGGCTACTGACAAGGGAGCCATCCCCAGGGAGGAAAGACACATCACGTGGGTAAAAATATACAGCCTCTTTGGGATATCAGCTGTGTGTTTCCACTACAGCAGACACAAAAATTAAGGTGGATTTGTAACTCAAATTGGCCTTTAGTGAACTCAGAGCATCAACCTGACTTTTAATCAATTATGCTTTGTAGGTGTTTACACACAGACGTGCCATTGCATAAGTGCTTGCTTTGTAACAGAAGGAAATGAGACTGGGCCTCTGGAGGGACTCTAAATGACATCAGAACTGTCTTCTGCACAGAGGCACAGATCCTACAGTTCACCATCTTCACAGCAGTAAAGATCATGGAGCTGCACAACAACTTGCTCCAAGAACTTCTTTAAGGCAGTTCCTAGGTCTTACTAAAATCATGTCAGGAGTAACATAGTTGATCAGAGTATGGAGGACAGTGCTGTTCTCCAACTCAGCACCACAGACACCAAATAATCTAACAGCCACTAAAGACTTCAGAGCAAGAGTGCAGAACTTGGAACATTACTCATGGCAAGCTTATGAGCTGGCCATTCATATAAACATCTTTTTATTTTTACTATAAAGTTTTCAGACGTTAATTTCTGCTTCTTTTTTGAAGACTGGTAAACAAGACTGGAAAAAAAAATTGTTTTTTTTCTGCAGGACCTATGTGTAATGTGGTCCTGTAACTTTTTCTAAGCTACAAGACGTCACAAAGAAGAATCACAGTTTAGTAACAAATTACCATTTCAGCAATATTTTCACAATCACAGCCAAGTCATAGATGATTCAGTAAAACAAAACACACCTAACACATTCATCTTTTAAGAGATTAAAAAAACCACATATTTCACTGAAGTATAATTAAAAATTTTTTTTATATGTATTATATGTACGCATAATACTCTAATGGGTAAGGAAAGTCAATTAATATTTAAATTTTTACTCGATTCTCCTTCATATTTTATCAATGTGACTTTGTTACAATATACCAAACAGTTTCTATGTGAATTATCCATGGAAGGATATGAGCTACAGACATTTTATTTTATTTACCTAGGCTCTTCTAATGATTTATGTCCTTTAGTGTAACTTTGCACTCCTATCCTTTCATCAGGAAAACTCCTCTGACATTACTTTCTGTATTGACTTTATGTCTCTGCTCTCTAACTCCCTATACCACTTGTATGTATTTTTCCTGATACCGGTAGTTTCTGATATCCTCTTTTTCTCTGAGCTTATCACCCTTTTATCACTGTATGAAGTCTTCTGACAACAATTCAAGAGATATCAGAATGGTATTTACATAGTTCCTATGACAGTGTGTGTATAATTCCATCCTCTACCTCCCTTCTCCTATATTACCATCTGTATCTCGATAACAGAAACAAAACCAGTTTGGGAAAATAAGAATTCATTTATATTTGTTCCTGAAATTACCCTTGCTGTTGTTTTCAAATCAACCATTACTTTCTTATGAAGTATCTGCAGATTTCCAATACAAATTTTTTTCCTTAACTTTGTCTTCCAGCCTGAAGGAAATTCTGCTTCTTTTCCCTCAGTTTTCCTATGCACTCTGATACAACCAGATAGGGATGGTAAGGGCTTTAGAACAGCATTAGAACAACTTCAGGTAACATCATTTCCCACTCTATTCTCAGTGGTTTCCTGTTCTCTCTGAGATAACTCATTTCTTTCATGACAACATCTTTACATAAGCACTCCTAGAAAATGCTTATTATATTCCTGCTCTATGAGAAATACACTTTTGTTTACAAAACTTTAATTGTATTTCCCATTTTAATTACTATTCCATATTACAGCCTTGATGACTGATTTTTTCTGTCTGGAAAGAGACATGCTCAGTATTTACTTCAGTAGGAATGGAAAAGTAATGGTATCCAGGATGAAATAAAATACACCAAAACCAGTTTTGGCTGTATTAAAATGTTCCATTTCTTTGAGGTTAAATAAATATTTGCCTTTGATAAGGGCATCAGTATTGTGTTCTGATATAATTTCTTTTGGAATTGAGTATGGTATAGTGAAAGATAAATATTCCAGTGATTATTCATTGCATTTTTGGGTGAAAGCTATGTTTTCCTGCAAAATGCTTTAACTTCGTAGGAGTAGCACTATCTGACAGAAAACAATTTCATGGGGGGATTTCTAGAGAGCTCAACCCTTTATGGAGTATAGAGCCGCAGCAATTAATTTCCTTGTCTTTCCTCTAATTTGGCTTTTAGGCATAGGGATTCAGTGCTAATTCAGCCACCACCTTCTTAGTGATTCCAGTGAATGCAGCAGTTGCTGGTTTGGACAGCTGTGGAGCGGTCTACTGGCTGAAGGATGATCTTCTGTATAAGCTGTTAAAATATGCTTATCGTTTCCTCACAACCTTGATGTCTTAATTAGAATACGTTTATATTTATGTATATACTCAACAGAGTTATCAAATTACAGACTGCAACAATACACTGGTTTTAATCTTTGTAGACTACTCTATTATTATTTGTTTTTATTTGCAGCTGCTCATATATTTAATTTTTTGAGAAGCTTTTTGCCCTAAGCTACTTAAAGAGAATGCTAATTTGCTGTGGCCCTAATCCTGCTTTTGATGAAACCACATTTCAGCAGCTTTATTTATACTCCTGTGTTGCATATTGCTTTTTATTTTTTGTGGAGTTTTGTCATAATCTTTCATCTTTCCTCACTATAAAGATTTGTGATCATAAGACTTATTTTGCATTTGCCTTTTTTTTGAAGGACATTGAATATATGCTTTTTAGTTGTAGTGTTCGGGATCAGACTTTTCTCAGAAAGTAAATTCATAGTAATTTCCAGAACTGAATTCTGTTATTTATTGATTGTAAATTTCACCACGTTAACAATAATTTTTAATAACCAATGGCATTGACCAAAGCTCTGTTTCAAACTAGTGTTTAAGTAGCACTCATTAACTGTATTTTATTAGTGTTCACTTTCTATTTTGCAATCTTTTTTTTTCTTGCTTATTTCCATTTCAAGTACATCTATTAGGAAGGACTAGGGTGGCCTGGGGAACTGGACAAGCAATGTGCTAAATCTGGCAGTAGGACTGACTGTGCCATATCTAGCCTGAAAACGATAGATGTGGCAGCCAGAAAGCTGGAAAACAGCAGGAAATAAAGAAAAATGCTGCAGGCTGATTGTGTTGGTTGTGGATCACCAAGGAAGTTTTATTAAAGGAGGAAACATTAGAAGAAAGTGTGATGTATGGAGAAAACTCTGTAATTGAACATTGGATATTATGTGTCATCAGTAGAGGAAAAGTAGAATAGGCTTGAAATTGGAGCTGAATAATGATAAATCTGTGTGAGAATCCCAGGAGGGGAAGGGTGAAAAGCAGAGTTGCTAAGCCAATAATGCAGAGATACACAGAGAAGAGGACAGTAGAAGGCTTTGTACTAGGCTGTTATACTAAAGGATTTTTGTATGCAAATGTTGGACTAAGAACTCAATGAAATGGATATTCTTATTATATATGATGAATACAGGGGAAGACTGATGAATACATTATAATTTTTCATGCTAGTGCCCTAAGACTTTTTTCTTTCTTAATAAAAGATAATTTCTTTATTAAAATTTAGTTTTATTTAATCTACAGCATTGGCTTCATCCAGCAATGTCTCTCAGGGGGAGTTATGACCCACCCCTGAAAGAAAGAGTAACTTTTTAATAGATTCCTGGGGACAGATTAGAGTGAAACTGCACTGAACGACCAATTTTTATACATGTGTACACATACATACATACATATCTATTTATATATATATGTATTTATATGTAGGGTTTATTTTACAACAATTTGGCTGCAATGGATAGGAAATATATAGCCATTTTGGTAATCATTATCTATAGTAATATAGCAATATAAAAGTATAAAAATATAGATGATTTCATTATTACCTATAGATACACAGCAATATCAATGTATGGAGATATCGCTTAAGAATATACATAAGGAAAAGAAAAAATAAAGAGAAAGAAAGGTTAAACGTAAATAACAGGGAGGATATCACCACCTGTAGATCTAGCAATGAATCTTTGTTATTACAGTTCCAGTGTTCATTGGTTGAAGTGATGGCTGCAGGCCTGATCTGCTGGAAATGAGGGAGGAGCCCAAAACACAGATTTCAATGGGTTAATATACATTCAGGTGGGAATGGGGGCAGGGGGGCAGTTTTACACTGTTTCTTGCACTGTGGGTCATGTGCAGTCAGATGGAATGTCGCAGAAATGAGTCTGGGGGGGCTTTGTAAGACACAGCAGCTGCCTCTCACATCAGTGAAGCTGAGCCAGTTATGCCCCATCAGAAGGGATGAAAACCCTCAGGCAAATGTGTGAATTTCCTGATATCTTCTCCAATGGGGAGGGAGGAATACTTCACCTGAAAAGGCTGTGTAATGGAGGACATTTACATTATAAAATGTATATGTACATTTAATATGTAAAACCCCTTCACAGGGTCTTCGTCCTTTTTCCTTACCTGGCTCAAATCCAGCTTGCAGCACCCAGTGGTGGGTGCTCACCCTCTCTGCATGTGGGCAGTTACTTTGCAAACCTGGTCTCAGAAGAGCACCCGCTGCCTTTGCAAGGGTCCATTGTGAGTGGTTAAATATCCACATTTCTGTCTCCAGCAAGAGGCAATGGAAATTTGCCAGGCAATGTCTCACATTTTCTAGAGATGGAAAAAATTTAGAAGAGAGATTTCTTACATTAGGATTTTATTTTGTGTTTTCAAATCAAAATTTGTTTGCAATCAGCCCCTTGCAGATCCCAATGTGCTGGATTTTGTGGATATTTGCTGCTCTCCTACAAAAGATTGCACAGAGAGAAAGAGGCAGCGTTCCACAGCTAGAAACTTGCCATAAGCCCTCCAAATGCTGAAGGAATTAAAGGTAGTCAGGAACTCTGGGGAAAGTGCAGATCTCTGCCTTAATATTTGAATGCCACAATAAAAGCAAGTCCTGGTACTGGAAATGCAGGATAGATGCTTCAACTGTTGGCAAATAGGAATAAGTGGTAGTTTAAAGTATGGATCTGTATCACCATGGGAAACTGAGATTTCAGTCTGCTCTTAAAAGCATCTCACATACTGTGGGACAAAATATCACACTGTGTAATATTGCCATAAAAATATATCTATTTATGTATATTACTGTGTAGTTAATCAAGAGGTGTTTTTTAATACACATGTTTGGAAAAGATTGATTTCTAATATAATATTTAACACTATCAGATCTTGGAATCGTTTCCTACTGTAATTGAAAGTAGAACAGGTCCAAGTTGAATAGGTATAAATGTTATCCATTGAAATCTGAATTCAAACTATAATTTATTCTAACAACAGACTAAAATTTAGTTCTGTGCATGTCATATTTGAATACTATCTGTGCAGATCATATTCTGTTTATCTAGCTGCCATCTATGGTCAAGCACTATTTTAGAATGTTTGTAAGTTTCACAACTACTTAACAACAGAATTAGCAAAATAGAATCCAGTTAATTTTATTTCAGAGTCTGGGTACACTCATTTACTTCTGACATTTTTGATACAGTAAAAATATATTTTGTAAATTCTTTTTGTATAAATAATGTTATTATAAAGAGTCTTGAATTATTCTAAGTCTTTTTTTTGCTTTTGTGTGCTTCAAAATTCATGATAAAAAGAAAACAACGAGCATAAAATTGAAGAATCATGTAGGTAAATAGCACTTATGTTACTGGTGTTAAGAACACACTGAATAATCTGCCATATAAGTAAAATCCACTCAGTTTACAGCTAACCTGGTACTCAGGTGATCTCTGTTTCTTATCTGCTAGTATCCTACAGGATGCTGCCCATTAAGTGTTCCAACGTGATGAGAGGCTGATGTCAGGGAGAGAACAAGCAGTGCAATGCACACAGCCTATTAGCTTACTTCTAGCTCAGTTTATATTATATGGACATGTGACTGTTGAGAACAAATGTTGAATGAAGAATTTCAGTTCAAGGTGTTGATATTCCACAGAAATCTGTCCAGAAGACTGTTTCCAGGGTTGAGAATACTATTCATGATTTAGTTCATGACAAACTGCTAGTATTCAGCTGTTCCTGACAGATGCCAAATATGTTGTTATGAAAAAAGTTGGTGGAGTTTATCAAGGTCATGTAGGGTAGGTGTACACATCTTAACAAAGCCATGGCTTGTTTTAGTTGGATCTTGGGTAGACAGGTTTGACAAGAAACAAACTCAGAAATTATGGTAGTTCAGCAGTTTCCCTCCCTCAACCGTGGGTTGCAAGGCATAAGTCTTTTAGTAGGCAAGAAAATAAAAGGCTTTGCCCATCTTCTATAGCAAGACAGAGATCTAGTAGTCTTGTTTCAATACTATTTGTGAGCATTAAAATTCCTGTAAACTCAGAAAAGTAAAATCATGCAGCTTTATGTACAACATTTTCAGTATTACATCACTAATCAAACAAGAAACAGTATGTACAAAATTTTTCCTTTTGTTTGCCTGCAGAGCTTGTTAACATTAGTGAAATTCACAAATGTAAACATGAATGACTACACCAGTCAAATTAATTCAGTCAGCATTTGCAAACTGATATCTGTCAATTTAGATTTTAAGGTTAAATTTTGCTGTGATTATTTTAAGTCCTGCTATTGGAATTCATTGCTTCAGCTCACAGTACTTGAAGCTGTGTGTTAAGATTCATCTACCCAGAACTGATACATGTGGAGAATAGTAAACATATTTTAGTCACCCAGAACAGGGGTTAAGGTCTAGTTGGAAAGGTCTAAAGCTACTTGAACAATTGTTTCCTTATAGGCACTTGATATATCAGGAAACCAAAACACATTACTGTGAACTATGGCCTTATGGGAACAAAAGGTACTTGGAACATAAAGGGATTTATGAGTAGCAGCAGGATGTCAATACCTAATCTGAGGTATATTTCCAGGTAGTAAAACTCACAGACTGAAGGTTTTTCTGCTAGAGCTATACATTAAAATCCATTTACTTGAAACATAAAGTAAATTGTGTTTCCATTTTTAAGGATATTCAATTTTTCTTAGTGGTGCGCTTGGGACACCACAGTGCATGAACCAAACACTCAGCTACAGGTGTCATGTGTTGGTTAGACCATTTCCTTGTCAATGTTAGGATGTATTTATGCAACCCAGTGGAAGGGGGCACACAAAACTCTCTCTTAAGCTGTCTGGAACTTCTGCTTGAAATACATGAAACAATATTAAACTAGTCAGGGAATTCTATGTCAGCTCAATTAGCAGGCTTACATGGAGGAAAAGAAAGATGATTTTCAGCTCCAGCATTTTGTCCAGCTGCAGAAAAAAACACCTCTCAGAGAGGATGAGACTGTATAATATTGAAATAAAATTAATTACAACTGCAATATTTTGAAATGGTGAGATAGATAACATTAAATTTGGGATATTTTTCATCTTTTGATTGAAATTAAAAATAAATTTAAATTTAAATTCAGCATGTTCTTGATATGTAAAAAAATGGAGTATGCTTGAAATGCTGTGTGACATTTTCTAATCATCTTCCACTTATTTTCTCTATTTTTTGTTTGTTTTCTTGTTTTGTTTTTTAAATTGGTAATTTTTTTAAGTTTGATTTTCTTGACCAGTCAAACAAGGGCAGAATTCTCTTGTGGAGAATTTTTTGTTGAATTTGCTTTTGTCTATCTCCTGTTTGGTCCTAGAAGTATCCTTAAAATAAGAGATATTATGAATACCTTTACCTCTGAGTTCTAGTTTAACATCTTCATTCAGGTACTAAAAGAAAACCATTGTGGAGATCCAGGTTTGCATTCCAGAAGTGTGAAAGTATAAATGGAAGGAGGGTTCGTGAATCATTGTATTGCTCCTGGTGACATCATACATCACATGGAAGTGGGATATATTCATAACTCTTGTTATATTTTCAAATTAGAAATTAAGATAAAAAACAGAGGCCAAGGAGTTTAATCAGGGATGTTATAACATCTCATGAGAATTAACTAATCTCTGCTTTTTTCATTATTATTATTTTTTGCTGAGGTTTAGCAGAGGAAGTAATTTGAGATACTTTTCAAATTTATCCTATGACCCCTGTAAGAGCATAGTGCAATGAGCACTGTCAGCATAGTCACTTATGTTCTATTTATTTTTTCAAAAACACTTTCATGATCACGAAGGCTGGTATTTCACACTCCACAGACTGGGAATGGTTTTCCAAGCACTTAGAGCACCAACACATTACTTGGAAGACCCACATAAAGTTCACAGCTCAAATGCAGCCACTGGCAAATGGTTTAGTGTCTCTCTTTCATTTGCAATTTTGTAGTAGGAGAGAATAGCACTCCACAACTATAGCCCACTTAGTAAAGAAACAAGGTTTGTTAAAGCATTATGCTGTGTAAGATTTCTATTAAAAAAAAAAAAAAAGATACAAGAAGACACGTGTATCCTTTTGATTTGTAAATATATGTGTTTTCAATTTATTTATAAATCTTAACCTAAAAATTATAGTTGTTTAGATAACTATGTAGGATTACACTGTCTGTGGATGAAGATGCGATTCAGTATCCTTTAGGAGAAAATATTTGTTTTCCTTTCTGCAGAACTCCAATTAGAAATATGATTATTTTTACAAGATTATTTTTAAATAGCTGTTGTTGTATCAGTGTCCAAGGCAACTTAATTTTCCAGGTATTTTCTTCCTATTTATGGTAGAATACACAATATGCAACTCAACAGCTGAGATACTGTTTTGGAATATGAGTGTTAGGCATCTTGAGTTGATTATATTTTTTTTGGTATTTGAAGAATTGCAGTATTATAAATGATTATATCATACACTGACAAAAACTATGAATGTTCTGACACGTGTGATCTTTAGCTTTGAGTGGAATACTGTCTTTCTGCTCTGTCCAGGTACATTTTAAAGTCCAAATTACAGCAAAAAACAGTACCTGTAGGATATATGTGTCAGAAGTATTTTACTTCAGACATACCAAGCTCTACCAATTTTTAAATTTTATATTTGCAAGTTTTATATTGTGTAAAAGCATTAAGCTTCTTCCAGCTGAAAGTAGGAGGCTGAAAATATAAGTGAAATACCAAGCATTTAGGACAAATATTTCAGTGTCTTAGCAAGAAAATGTATAATTTCTAGTGTTAACCACATCAAATGTAACAAAGATAGATAAAGAATATTTTGATCTGAAAACATTTAAATACGGTAAAGCCTTACTAATTTGCACTTTCTTAATTCAGATATCTAGTAATTTGTGCAAAAAAAAAAAAGTCATTAGCCTCTCCACATTTCTACAAAGATTAAAAAGAAGAAACCTGTATTTTAAGGTTATTATAAATCACTGTAATCAGTAAATTCTAACAGAATATTTGTTAATGTAGTTTGAAATTTTATTATAACAAAAAACCCTAAAACTTACTTGCTCCTCACAGATGATGCAGATGAGATACACTGTTGCTCTGTGTCTTATTACATTATTTCTTCCAGAAAATTAAGCAATTTTCAGTAGTTTTCCCGGTCTCAACAGTAATGAGTGAGAATAAAGGCAGAGTGCTGTGCTCACTGGTGGAGAAAGAAGGTTCATCAAGGACCCAGTTATGGTAAATTTAGAAGGCATTTAGAGTAGACAGAATAATTCTGCTGACAAATCAACACTAGGGTCTGAATCTGCTCTGCAAGGGTAAAATTTCAGTTTAATATCACCCCTGGTACACCCTTTGGCATTAACAAATTATTTTGATAACATAGTGTCTGCAAACCCTGTTGCCTTATTTGGTTCCATTTGCCCATTTCTATCTCTTTGACATTCATTGTTCTGAAGAGCTAATTCTTTTTTAAATTAAATTAATTGGAAAAGAAAAAACCCAAACAAAACCAAAAACTGAAAGTCTACTTTCTCATTATCTGTAGGTGGTCTTCACATGGGAATTGATTTGATTTGATATTTAGCATTATTGGTAATAAGGTGCAAAGAAGAGCAGGTGAAAGGAAATGCAACACAGTAAGTTTTCCTGACTTGGAATGTGGCTAATTTCTGGAAGGTAGGCCCTGAGCTCATCCTGAATTTCTGGATATTAATTCTGTTTTTTTTATGACTGGGAGTTTTTGATATTATTAGTCTTTGCAGAAGGAGAACATGATGTTAGAACCATTTGCTATAGAGGTTGTTAAGCCTATTGATTGCAGTAATGGAAAAAAATTATATGTGTGCCCTCTTTCACATATACTTTGGCCAAAGTTTTTAAACTGATTTTAAAAAAATGGATTTACTTATACGGAGTTTAAAGCAGGGACTATTGTTTAACATTTTATTTAACTTCTGTCACTGAAATATATAATTTTGTTTTCCAGACATGGACATCTATGCCCACTATAGTTGAAGTGCACAATTTATGTAGCCTAAGAGTTGTATTTTCTATAAGGTTAAGTATGACTCATTGGAAACATCTAAATCCTGGGTGGTGATTCACCAGAGTAGTGAATTACTGCTTTTGGATACAGAGTGACCAAGGTAGGTCATCAAAGATAAGCACAAAAAAGAGAACAAACAGATGACTCATTGCATTGAAAGCAAAACAAAAAAGAATCATTCAGGATTTCGTGATCAGTTTAACAATGTTTCTCTTGAGAAAACAGAACAGATCTCTCATGTCAACTGCTTTTTCCTTCTTTCTGTTGTAATGATGTCTAAAAACTTAAATAAAGTTGTAGTCCCAGTCAAAACTTCTGCTTCAAGGAATTTATATTTAATTTTAAGTAAGTGAATGAAATGAGTGAAATGGATATTGTGAGAGGATGAGTGGAACATCAAAATAGCAAAATTATGTAATAAACTGTATGCACTGAGACAAACAAATGAGAAGCATTTCTCATACATCTAAACAAAAATTAACTTGCCCCAGCTACCTCCATAAACAACAATAGATTTTTGCACACATCACAGCAGAATATGGTTTCATTTTGGCACAGGGTGGAGGAAGTGTTAGACTGGGACATCAGTTTTCAGAAAGTGGGTAATGGAAATAAAAATGTTGCTATCAACAAAATATTTGCAAGAATAGATTCTCTGTGTGATATGTTTTTTTCTGCTGATGCAGTTTGCAGTGGACTAGTAATAACTTTGATACACTTTTCTAGAAGAAAAAAAGTATGTGAAAATCCTTTCATTCCAGTGTAATGTTGTTTGAGATAAGCTATTAATTGCTTCCTGCATCAGGATTGTTAAACAGTTACCTTATGTTCCCCAAAACTACCTATATTTTAAAAAAAAATCGGACTGATGAAACTGTTGCTTCAAATCAGGCTTGCCTCCAGAGGTTAAGGTGGAAGATAATTATCTTAGCATTGCAAATATAAAAATATATTAACCGTACTCTCAGATTGAAGACAAGTTTTATTCTCTTTCTGTAAATACCTAAGTTACTATGGAACAATGAAACAATGTCTGCATAATAGCTCCTATCTGTCTCTGTATGTGTCTGTCTGAAAACTTATGTCTGGCACCATTGTTTGGTCTTCAGGAAAAATACGATCAACAGAAGTGCCTGAATGTGGGTTAGATGAATTATTTGCAGATGGTCCAAAGACAAAGGGTTTAGTACTCTATATGAACTCATGTCCTGAACTGAAGGTTGTTCCAGTAAAGTAAATTTTAATGAGCTAAACAGGCCTTTACCTTAGTAGGGTAAATCCTCTTCCTCACTAACACACAGTTAAAATATTAGCGAATTTTGTCACTCCACCTCTACTCATTATTGCTTCAGTAACATCTGAAATGTCTGAAAAACATTTGCCAAGTTCATAACCAATATTGCAAACTGATTTTCCTAAAAACTTGTTCTTCCACAGCTCCTTTGTGAGTCTTTGACTGTTTTGACTTCTAAAGTATAATAAAGTATAGCTACAGTGTAACCACAAAGCAAAATGTGGATTCGTTCCTATTGTCAGTGATTGCTGGGTCAGTTCAATGAATGAAATGGTCATGTGTTGCTGATTCAAAAACCCCAATCAAAATGCAAATTTGTATAGACCTAATTAACAAAGCCTTGTTTTCATGTATGAAATGGGAATCAGTTTCCCCCTAATAATTAACACAATTGGTACAGATTTAAATTATAGGAATCAATAAATCACACAAAGCATCAGGTAAAAATACTGTTTCTATCTTATAAATCTATCCTGATAGTCTTTATGGGGTTAAGAAATGTTCATTGTGAATGTGAAGGAAAGTAGCAAATAAAAGTGGGAAATTGGCTCAATCAATCTTTGCAGTAGTGAAGCTAAAACTCAAAAATATGATGTCATATAATTAGCAACATTGTTGCTAATTGCCAAATCAGTTATGATTATTGGTTGGTGTAATCTACATACTTTTTAGCACAAAAAATTCTAATATATGTTTCTGACTATAAACACATGGGGCATTATTTTAAGAAAATTAACAGCTTTCAAGACAACAGTAAATAACATGTTTTATTTAAAGCCATTGACAGGGTTTGTTTAATTATTTAATGTTTAATTACATTTAAGAGTATTGAGATTCTTAATTCTTATGATTTAAAATGGCTACCAAAGGCTTGCAATTGCCAATAATCTAGGTAAAATTTTCTAACAATTCATTCAGATATATAAAGAAGGGAGAAATTCTACTGGATTTTAAAATTCATCAAGTGTTCCTTTGCTTAGTGAATGAAAAATGTGCATATCCCAAAATTTTTAATCTTTTCCTGCTGTGAGTTTTTTCATGAAGACAGGCAGTCTGAATGATTTCAAAATATTTTATCCAAAGATAAAATATTAACAGGAAATTTGAGGTATCGTTATGGTTTTTAGATGGCCAGGTTTTTGACAGGGCCAAATTGGCACAGAATAGTTTTGTTTAGAACTGAGTGCACTAGCTGAGGCTACTTTGTGGCCACAGAAGCATGAGCTCTTACCATTTGTGCTGGAGCATACAGCTAGTAAGGATCAGATTTACTGCCTCCTACCTCTTACACAGATGTTGCCCTAGTTTATTTATTATATGGATGGCTTGTTATGACTTGGCATTTACTGTGGGATGCCTTTTGCTAATGTCACCTATTTGAGGTACTTGACTATTTGTTGTCTTTTTTATTTTTTTTATGATTTCATGTTCCTTTGAAGCTATATTAAAACATAACAGTAGAACTTCAATAATTTCCTCACAAGCCCACTTGTGAGGAATCATCACAATAAGTGAAGGTAAAAAATGTTGTTTGTAAGATTCTCTTTTCCCTAAGAAATTGAAATTATTTTTCAAAGGTTACTATAGCAAAATTATTTATAATTGCACAAACCAGCTCTTTTTATTAAATATGATGCAGATTTATTTTACCATTCTCTTTGTATGTTATAACATGCATTAGATAAATCATACAGTGATCATTAGAGATGTCGTAAAGACCAGAAGGATTATCAACATATTTTTTTGATGCCTGCCTTTTGCAAAATGAATCATGAAACAGCCAACAAAATATAAAATTCTGAGAGAAATGAAGCTGTAATATCTGTTTACAGTGTGTTGCTAAACATCCTAATGGATAGAGGGAGGCAATCAGGGCTGTGAGGTTGTACAGGGGTCAACAACCATCAGGGTTACCCTGGCAGTGCAGAGACTCTGCTGTGCTGGCTGGGAGGACTGTGCTGTTCTGTGTGAGCTGAGTGATGCTGGTGCTCCTGAGGGCTGAACAAGAACTGTCTGTAGGGCTCTAGCCTAACACTCTTCTGAATGTCAAATGGGTTTGCTAGAGACATGGAAATAGAAATTTCTCCATGCTAGGTTAAATTGCTTACATATGAAAGTGTGTTTTATGTTTTGATTTTCAAAGCCAAGAGCAACTTCTTTTCCAGTGGCTCACCCATTGCTGGATATGTCTGTAATACCCTGAAGGTATCATATTTGGAAATGATTTGAGGCCAGGTAATTTCCCTAAATACTTGTTGTAGGTTAGACAGCTATGAGAACTTCTGCTGTCTGAATTTGTTCTATGTGTAGCCAAATCCACAAGAAGTCCCCTCTCTGAGAGTACCTTTGTATTGTGTTAATTTACAGAGATATTTACACTTCAGCATATATAAATTGAAAGAGAAAAGCATATTTATGCATATTATATGCATATTCTGAATTACATAACAAGTTGTGCACAATCAGCCAGCCCGGATGTGTGTGATATGTATGTGCTTACAGCTTCAGCTTGTTTGGAAAACTGTTGGCATTAGAACACTTGCAGAAAATGGGTCTCAAGTAAGAGGTCTGTGAAGTTTCAAAGAAATGTCAGAGTAAAAGCTTGCCAGACACTTTGGAGTGATAAAGAATCAGAGC
>VZTB01013204.1:103520-121293 GCA_013397245.1 Thryothorus ludovicianus
GGGTGCATCTCACTGGATAAATACTTAATTAAAAAAATAGTCTCTCAGTTACAACATTGAGGCGAACATTAGGCACAGCATGCTCCAAAGGCCAGCTTTAACTAAAAGCCAATTTGTAAAGAACTTTTATGTTTTATAACTGCCAAGAAGTCCTTATCACCTTGTAATCTTTTTAGATTGCCATCCTTAAGTAAAGTGAGCGTGACTTTTTTCCTTCAAGTCATTTGTGATAAAGAGGAGTCTGATTTTCCATTAGTAGAGTAGTAATTTGAGCATTAGCACAACTCTCTGGAAATGAATAGAGTCATGATGTCATGAAAGCATGACAGAGAATAGAATCTATACAAATTCAGAGAAAAAAAAAAAGGGAAAAAAGGGATAGGGGATGTTTCTACCTCTCACTTCCTCACCTGCACTATCTGTACAGAGAATGTGTAGATTTGGGCAATTTATGACTGTGGATATTGATAAAAGCTCATTTCAAAGAGCTAGTTTGAGATTTAGGTTTTGATGTTGTATAATATGAAAAGCAATTAAGATGAATTATGCTGGGTGATCTTGAAATGTCACAAAACATTGATGTTCTTAAAAATCTTTGCATCATGTTTTTTTCCCTTTATATTTCCAGAGTAATTGGTTAAACAGGTATGCAAATCTTGTTTGCAAAGAATCTCTGAATAACCACTTCTTTCTTGTGTTTTTAACATTAAAAATTCTGCAAACTACACAGCCTATTTGCTGTCATTGCTGGCATTGTTCCTCTGGATGCAGGGCTGGAAATATCTCTGAAAGACAATTTTTAATTGTGCTAGTGTTGAATATTATGAATATTTCAAAATCTATTAAGTGTGACCTTTCACTATCATGACTTTAACTATGCTGTTTTGAGACCAGAAGTTGTGCAGAAACATTTTGCCTCAAGTCAAATAAGGATACACATAAATAAAGGCTGCCAGATCTCCCAGGCAGAAGTAAGTGGCCTAATGCTTCCACTTCTTGTGAGATACATCCAAGTGCTGCTGTCATCTAGCTTTCTGTGGCCCACTTTAGGACATTTTGCATTGCAGTTTCTCACTTTACGCTAGCAGGAAGTAGGATCTCTTTCTTACACCACCCTTCCCTCAACAAGGTGCCTCTGGGCTGTGCCAAACCTGGGTGTCTCTTTGCAAATGTGTCACTATGACAGACTATAACATGTCAATGCAGTGCTGATTTTAAATACGGACTTTTTCCCTGCAAGATCTTTCTTGCTGAGCCAACCTTCCCTTGCTCTTGCCAGTTCAAACCTTAGGGGAATTCAGAGCTGAAGCTGATTAGGATTGATGAACCCAGGTTACACAGCAGCCCCAAAGGTTATTAGTACCTCTCAGATGATGGGTATAAAATGTCACATGATTTCCTTCCTGCAATCTTTTATTGTTTTGTAGATTCATGTGAAAAGGGCAGTTTTCACTGATATGACTCATTCTGACCAGTGTTGGTTGAACAATTCAAATTTTTTGAATGTGTGCCAACTGCTTATTGATCATCTTTCATTAAAGATTAAAGATAAAATTAATTTTAAAGAAAATTGTTGTTGATATTTAGGCAGTCCTCTCTGAGGTTTCAGGTGTGTAACAAAAAAGGAAAAATGCCATCATTTGATGCTGCTCTTTGTAAAAAATTACTCTTGTGACAAAGCTTTTAAGATATCAAGTCTTTGTATGGCTTCCTGGGGTGCCTGAATTTCTTTCATCCCAAAGGGTAACAATTTGAGTTTAGTCACTGGATTGCTGTTGAATGAAACCTGTTTTCCTCCACTCCCTATAAAAAGTTTGCTAAAATTTTTAATAAAAGCAGTACAAAGGAGTAATAGGACCATGACCAAATTGTCAGAGAGTATCATTTTCTTCTGTGCTTGAAGCTATTAGTGAGGAGACAGAAGTAGTTGTAAACTGGTAAGATGTTAAAGTTATGGGCTAGAACTCTGTGTAGTTGAGACTGCTAATAAAGGCATGGAGGCCAGGAAGATGACTTGCATTGAGGCACCACTTAATGCCCATTTTTCTTCCTTTGCTTCTTAGCTCCTACAAAGAAAGGGTTTGTTTGGGAATTAATTAAACTCTCATAGCTGCTAATGGTTAAAGTAATTTCAGAGAATGAAAATTATATATTTCTCTAAGGAAACAGGAAAGCAATTTATATGAAAGTAATTTTGTAATGAACTATTTATCAGTTGGAGAGAGAATCTACAGTTGCTAGATTTCAGTTGACTCAATTGAAAAAACTGGCAGAATTCTGTTGCAGCAGTTACTTTAAAAAGAAATTTGTATCATTGTAGGATATTAGCTTTGATAAAACTGTGTTTTCTTACAAGTGAAGAGAAGATTTATTTTTACATTTTGTAGTTCATAATTACCAGGGTTTATTATCTGTAATCTGAGTATGGCCATACCATGCTTATTTCTTATTGTCTCTGCTTTGTTTTACTGATTCTTATTAAGACCAAGCATACCTTGGTCCTGAACACATGCTGGCCTCAGAGCATTTTAATTTTAATGCTGCCACATTGGCAAATGTCACTTTGCTTGTGTCATTATTAATCTAAACTGTTCATCATAAAGTTAAGTTAGCAATCACTATGGTAAATGAAACCTGTCAATAACAAATACCTCTATTTTTGAGTAGATTGGATTAGAAACAGAGAATCTTTCAACTTCTTTAGCTCTGGATCACTTGTCATTACTTGTGAGGAAAAGAAACCTGTGAACTGCAAAAGGAAAGGAGAAAAAAAGGAAAAGATAAACTTCTGGAAAATTCCTTAGGTACTTCAAAATGAGATATATCCTTACTGGCTTTTAAAATTCTCATCTTAGAGAACTTTTTTGCAGATGGAAATAAATTTGAAAATATATATAACTGTAGTTATTCAAGAAATCTAAAAATTATTCCTGCTGCATATCAGTGGGTAGTATGCTGGCAGAAGACCAGAAAGATTCAGAGAGGAAAAGTTCTACTTAAATAGATACAATGGTAAAAAAAAATAGCACTGAAAGAAAGTCCTACCATAATTACCTTCTTTTAATTTCCTCCGGTGCTTGAGACCCTTATATTTGAAAAAAAGACCAAAAAGTACCATCAGCTTTGCAGCCATTCTATATTCTTTGAGGAGTTACACACAACTGTGTTTCACTTCCTCACATCTGCCTCTGTGCAAACACAGAACTACGTGCTCCCATGTAGCTTTATCAATATCCTGGGCTGTCTGGAGTTTGAATCTGCTGGTCAGTGAAGATCTGTGCCATCAAGATTTTCTCCTACATTTGGGATCCTGACTATATCAGAAAAGTGTTTTGTAAAAAAATGTCATTTTTCAGCTATTTGATATAGCATGTCTGGGACTGCTCTTGCATATCTGTATAGATGTTGCACTGAATTGTGAAAAGTCTTAGCTTCACACCAAAATATTCACAGTGTAAATAATTAATACATATAGTATGCTTCACAATGAAAAATATTGTGAAAATGTTAACTTTATTTTTCATTGTTGGACAATATGTTAAATTGCTCATCCATTAGGCAAACAAAATTCACATTGAAGTTTTAAATATTTTGTTTATATAACGAATTATTATGAAACACAACATTTGACCTTTTTAAATCTCTCTTTTGATGGGCCTTTTAATTAACATTTTTCTAAGTTGATTTGATGTGCTATTCTATTCTTGCACTATAAAGCACACCAAAGTAGTTGGATTAAAGGCAATACAAACTGAAATGATGTTAACACAAAATATCCAAATACTTCAGTCTAATATAGCAGAACACTGGACACCAAAGAAGGCATAAAAACCTGACACCGAACCTTGGCTATCCTCTATGCTACTTTTATATTTGTTATACAACTTCAGAAATGTAATTCCCCTTCTAGGCGAATTACTTATTATTATTCTGTACAATGTGTAATGGTTTCTGTAACCAAAACATGACTTTAAATGATATCAGGAAGTGCTTTGATGCTCTGATCCCATTAGATCAAGACTACTTTGCATTGGCTCGAGTTGTGTATTTCTATTTCTTTCTTACTTTGGAGGTGGAACTGATACAAGAGAACAAATTCATAGTCATGTCTTCATAATCAGTTGTAGTGAGACTGGCATGTCCTGGAAAGTGAGCATAGCTGAAGTACACAGCTGTAGGCTGCTTGAGAGAGAAGGAAGTGAAGATTGATATTGAGAGGATCTGAGTTCATTGCTGTCACAGGTCCATGAATGTCCCATGGAGGTTCCTCACCTGGACCTCCAGGGAGGGGAGTGCCATGGAAATGCAGGCTTTGTGCTGCCCTGCTGTACAAAACTGCTTGTAGGGCCCTAATGCTTCTGTAGTGCCGTGCTCTGCAGCACTTTGTCTCAGATTCTTCCTCCTCTACACTGCCTTTGTCAGAAGAAATAAATTATTTCCTCAGCTGCTTGAGTTTCAGCATTTCCCCCAAAGAACTCTTAACTCATGTCTTTTTTGGCTCCTCACTGTTTTAGTTCTTTCTCTTTAGAGCCCTTTAATTTCCCACCCATGAGTGTTTTTCCCCTCTTCTTCACTCATTCCTCACATGGAATGTCTTCCAAACTTGTGCTCTTTTAAATATTTTTATATTGAGTCCTGCTCCTCTCTTCCTCTCCTCTCCTTCCTTTTTTGTTGGACTGTATAGTTGAGGTGTTTGTTGTCCTATTGATAGATCCAGCACTTCTGTATCTCTTTTTTTAATTTCCGCTTCTCAATGGAAACTTCTTGCACTGAACTCTGACTTCACAGCAGATCCTGTCTGTCTATGAAACAGTGTGGGGTTGAGAATTCCTTAAACTGCAGTACTGTTTATTTTTTCCTTTGGTCTTCTTTCTTTAGTACTGCTGAACAACAACAGCAATGTGGCTTGTCATGGGAATGTAACTTTCCTGCATACTCTGCATTGTTTGAAAAATTAATCACATGAACTGTTGCAGAAGTCATTAAGTACCCACTAATATGAAATACAAGGCAATGTACACAGCTCTTCAAAGAGGCTGCAATTATCAGCTAGAGTAAACAATTTGCATAACTTTCCCATAATTATAACAAAGCCAGATCAGTTTGTGTTCTGAAAGTCCTGGTACCGTTCACATATCATCAAATACTAGGATTAAAATGGTCATACATGCCTTTCAGGGCCAGCTTAACAGTTTTTTTCCTTTCCCTCTGTATAAATATATGAACAGAAATGTGCAGCATTTAATTTTTGAAATTCTTGATACTTTCTTTCTGCTGCTATTGTTTTTTTCTCTATTAATTTATTCTTGCTCTACCTAAATTGTGGTATTTGTTCCTGCTTCTCTGCAGTTCCAGGAAGGTGCACTTAGTTATCTAAATCATGCCCTAGCGTCAGTCTGAAAAATGTCAGGTGCTGTTAGGGGTAATTAAAGAAGTAGGTAATTACATGCTGGATGGCACGTAACAGGCTTAACATTGGAAAACCCTTAGTATCTAGCACTACAACTATGCTTTTAGACTATAGAAGTTGGTATATTCTTTAGGAAGGGGAAAGAAAACTTTCTGATTCTGACTGTTTACTTTTACAAAAAGCAGTCAGAGGTTGAGAATATGACATTCTGGTAGTTAAGCCTTCCTTACAATTAATAATATGTAAATAAAAACATAAGAATAAGATAGGAATGTGGCTTCATACAGAGTTCCACTCTACTGTATTTGTCTCTTGTAGTGTGTCAGTGGGTATTAAATAGACATTCAGTCTTATGCTTATTATAATGAATTTCTCTCTCACAGATATTTTCATAGATGTAATGCTCTGATTTGTCTATATTATTAAAATTAGTGAATTGACAGGAAATTGCAAAATATGACACTACAGTGGAGTTTCACCTTTCAATTGGATTACATTGAATAGTTTGAATATTTCATATTACTTTGATTTATAATGCTTACAGAATACTACATTAAGATCCAAATGAACTATGTGCTTTTCTGCCTAAGCAAATGTGATAATTCTCTTAGGATCAAAATGAAATCTAATTAGTGGCATTATTGTTTAATTACATGGAATAGTGTAAGACTATTGCATTTTGTTTAACATATTAAATTAAGTTCTGAAGTACCTTCTTTTGCTGGAAAAGAAACTTTATAGAATAGAAATCATGTAGTTTGAGAATTCTATTTCTATGTAATTTTCAGACACCATGTGGAATAACTTGAATACAATTATAATATTCGTAAATATTAAGAATTTTCAGGGATAGTAAACCATGTTTGATTAAGATGGATGTTTACCATGTAGTTCCCTGTGTGAAGAAATGAAAGTAGTAGGAGGAAATCATACCCATGAAAACATCTCTGTATTCTTTTGAACTTATTTTTACAGCAGGTAGAAATGTTGGAATATAAGATTGTATTTGGAACAGCTCTTTAATCAAATTATTCTTTAAGGCAACAGACACAACCCAAAGCACAGGAAGCTCTGTGTGAATATGTACAACTCAGAGGGACAGAGCACTGGAACAAGTTATCCAGAGAAACTGTGGTCTCCGTCTCTGGAGATATTCAGACTCAGCCTGCACATGATCCTGTGCTATATGCTCTGGGTGAATTGGTTTTATCAAGAGGGTTGGACTAGACTACCTCCAGACCTCTCTTCCAACTCCCCCAACTCTATAAATCTGTGATTCTGAGAAAGTTTTAAAGACAAACTATGAAGGGACATGTTTGACCGGCTTGATGTTTTTGATGTAAAACTGCAGACAAAAGTTGCATGAGCTACAATTCTGCACAGCAGCTTCTAATGTACCTCTTCCGTGCTTGCATCAAAATTACAATGGGAATGTTTTTGCTCTTCAAAATTGCTACAGGGCCAGCCATGGGCTCCTACAGAATTAAAATGGCTGTACACCATATTCACCTTGAAGTCTTTCATAGCTGGTCACTGTACAAAAAAAGGTGGAATCAGCTGCAATCAAAGCTTCAAGGTAAAGATCAGGTCTTGCTTTTCTCATCACTATTGTATAACTTGTGTTTGGACATTTTTAAAGTTTAATGATAACCACTACTTTTAGGTTGCTTACTACCCTAAAGCTCTTCAGTCATGGAATTAATGGACATTTCTGCAAGGAATTAAGCCCTCTATATTTAGATTGGAAGTGTTTGCTTCAAAACATAAAGATATAAAGCTGCCAAGGTATAGCAAGACAGAATAACAGTGTGAAAATCAGGTCCTGAGAACCCTCTGCCCTTGTGTTGGAAAGTCAACTGTGTTACATTGAGTCAGCCAAAGCAAGACAGTGCTACCCAGGGAGAAAACTCTACAGTGTCAAACTAAATAACTAGAAGTTTTCTAAATAGCAAAATTTTTGGGTTTTATAGACATGTATTTAAATAGAAAATTTAAAAATTTCAAAGCGGTCTAGTACATTTTGACTTTTTGGCAAACCTGTAAGCTCTTGGCTGTCAATGTTTAAAGAACACCTCAAACTAGAAATTAGTCCAAGCAGTACATTCATTAGAATCACTCAGGGGTGTTGCTAATTCTCAGTGGCCTTTTCTTTCCCCATGAGTTGCCAACCTTTGCATAAGTGGGAAAAAAGAAAACATTAGACTCATAGTATGAATCATAATATTTCTGAGTAAAAAAAAAAAGGCAAGCGGACATTTAGAAGTAAGAAGAGTGCAGATATGAAGCACAAATATTCCACCTTAATCAGCCACTGCAAAGAGGAAACTGAAATTATAACCTCCTCTAAAAATGTGTTTATCTGTCTGGTTATTAATGCTGATAGCAGCTTATATAATCACCAGACATTTTCCCTGAAAAATGGATGAAGTTAAATGAAGCCTTCCTTGGAGTCAGCCATCCTTCACTGGCATGCTGCTTAAGGAGTGTATTAGGTGTAGATTGAAAGTGATGTACTGCTTTTCAAATGACAGAAGTTTCTTAGCTAGTTCTTTTGAAAGAAAAATTAAGACAGATGAATATTCTAGTAGTCTATGAAAACGGCATAACACTAGAAAGTGACTGGAGCACTGACAGAGACAACATACACCACTTTTATTCTAGCACTAAGTAGCAAGACTTTTGCATTGTGAAATTACTGTTTTTACACAGTTACTTATCAGTAAAATAGTATGAGTTTTTTTTTCTGACTTCCCACTGTTTATTATGGTTCTCCAAGGACCTCCAAATTCTTTCTTTTAAAAATATGGAGAGTACAAGGTAGAAAAAATCAGTTAGAACTATGCTTGAAACCATAAACCTATATTAATAAAACCAGAAGAATTTTTTGGCATTTGAATTCCTGTCATTTCAGTAGAATTTAGGAGGTGGTGCCACTGAAAGTATGGACTTGGAATAATTGGATGACTTGAATTGAAGGAGACCTTAAAGATAATCTGGTTCCCAACCCATGCTTCATGTGTTTTACTGTTCATGAAAATTATTAATACAATATTTTTATAACATGTATTTCATGGATTACACATTATTCAATGTTTAACAAAAATTAGTGTCATGCCTGAGGGAAGCTGGTGGCATAATAACAGTCCTGAACTCCTGTATATTTGACTGAAAACAGTCTCAACAAGAAAGAGATTAGAAATAGGCAAGAAAATGTGAGAAAATACGTAAGATGGTAGTACATTTAGGCAGAAGTAGAAAATTTAATTGTCAGAAAAATGTATTAAATCTTTGCTGCCAGACAGTTGTTCGTGCTAGACTAATAGTTTTATTCACTTGTTAACTTGCCTCTCTTCCTGTATTGTGTTTTATTGAATCTGAATGAAGTTGTATTTATGCCTTAGGTCAACAAGAAATTACATCAAATCTTGTAAACAGGATGTCTTTACAGGTGAATTTGGGACAAATCTCTACTGAAGTGGCCATTAGTATCTGCTTTCTTGCACTTCTCTCTTGTGGTCTCTGCAGTATTCAGTGGACACCTGATGCCATCTTTCTTGACACAAATGTTTTCCATTAAATCTCTCTAAAGGGTGACACAGTTGCTTCTCTTATGCTGTGTTCTCTAGTTCTCCCAGGTCCACTCTTCCACTCTGAACTCTCAGATGCCAGCTTTTTGTCCACAGCATTTTTATTTCCCTGGCAGCCAGCATAAAAGGATTCCAACCTCTAGGGAGGAAGGCCAGACTGGCAGCAATTAAAGAAAGCTTTCTGTGAGGTGGCGGTGCATTTACCAGTCTTGCTAGGTAGTGTACAAATATTGTCACCGAATGTCAATTGCCATTACAGTACAGTACATTTTACAGCAGGAGAAAGGAAAAGGTTCAGTCTTTATCTTATTGTGTCACAAATCCACAGTGAAAGGCTGAGGCTCGTGTAGTATGGGGCAGCTGCTGTTTGAACAAAAGTCTCTCTTAATAATTCTACCCTGAGCAAGGACTCGAAGTGTCATCAAAGGAATTTATACTATACTACACAAGCTAATGACAGCAATTGCAAAACACTAAATATATTAATTGCATTTCTGTTTTGTATTGTATCAGCTGGGTTTATTATCCTTTCCGTACCTTTTACCATCTGTACTTTCCATGGAAAGAGAAAGAAAATGATATAGAATCTGTGTGTTTCTTTTTGTTTTCAGGGCAGATGAAAGGGAGGTTATAGAGTGTGCTCTCATGGTGCATGGCATTTATGGACTGAAAAGGTGTAACCTAAACACTTCATAAAACACCTCTTATCAGTTTTTATAATTTGGAGTGTGGTTGGAGGAATCTGATAGATTCATTCTCAGTTCACATCCTTAGGAGAAAAATACCGTGGATTTTAATGAGAACATGGATCGAAATAAAATTGTGAGAGATACAGTTTTATTGATAATTCTACTCTAATAATAGCCTTAGGAGAATTCAGAGGGGATTCAGAAAAATATCTTCTTTGAAGAACTGCTTTCATCCAACAAGACAAAAATTTATCCATTTGGTTGAAAATTATTTATTGATTTATTTCAAAAGTTTTCAACATTATAGTTTGCATTTTAAGAAATATGATTATGAACCTGAACAGTGATGCTTTAATTCCATTAGTGCTTAAGTTACTTAACATCAAAATACCTCTCTGAATTTGAATCTAATGTACTGGAAAGAAAGATAAATGTAAAAATGTTTGTTTCTAACAGCTCGGGTATTTAATGACCCTTTAAATAAATATTCTCAAATTATTTTTTTTAAGACAGAACACTACACATTTGTATTACTAGATATGAAATTATATTAAGCAGATGGAAAGCTCCATACTCTTGTTTACGTAATTATGATTTCTTTTTCTGTTCTTGAAGATAATTAATCTTGAAGATAAAACTCTTCATATTTGACATTTTCTTTCTGTACACTTTCTGCTCGATTTTGTCACCTGTTCTCTATTGCATATATATATATATGCCTGTGGTTGGTAGGTGTTTTGTTTTGTTTACAGGTGTGTTTTCTTATTTCCTTTGATTCTTTAATTAGTTTTATTTTGTACTTAAATCAATGTGAATGTTAGGTTTTTTAGAAATTTCTAGGTGTATTGTACTTGCTTTTCTGTCTATGAGATATAATTCTTCATTTAGTATAAATATACTTTTTCATTTAGTATAAATGTATCCTTTGAAAGTTCGCCTATTCTTGAATTCGTTTGGACTATCCTCTGCATAAATGACTTACATAATTTGATTACTTACTGGTGTTCTTTTATTATTGTTGCTGTCACCAAGTGAGTTTCATGTATCACAGCTGCCTGCAGTAGTGAGGTTTGTCCACAAAAACATTGTAATTAAATTCTTCATTGTGCAGGATCAGGGACAAGAGAGTCTCTACTTTGCCCTAAAATATCAACAAAAATGATAACCAATTTTTGTAAGGTCTAGGACAATTCTAGCCTGCTATGGGGTAATTGAACTACTTCTGCTGTTATTGTAGCTTTTTTTTGTAATGCCTGATATATTCTAAAGCATCTACTGATCCTTTTCCCTAATATTTAAGGGGTAAAGGGAATTTATCGGTATCCAAAGGGCAAGGCACAAGTAATTGTCTATGTCACAAGAGCATCTTCTGGGGCAGCAGACGTGGGGGGTAGTAAAAGCTGTAGACATTTTTTTGCTGGAATGAAACAATACTCAGAATACCAATAGGCAGCTCTGCTGTCTCCCTGGTGGCATGTCAGAGAATTATGGAGATGGAAGAATTAGTCATTGTCGTATTTACGGGGCCTTGGCCAGCAAGCCTTGGAAAGCTGTCATTATTGTGTCAGTTTTGTTGTTATTGCCTTGAACCAGAGCCTATTAATAACTAAGAAAGTGAATGTGTTCACGTTTTCTGTATTCCCCTTAGAAAGAATTTCATTCTGTATTCTCACCACAAACTTTTGCTTTTCAATGCCTCTGCTGTCCATGAGGCATGTGAATCAGGAGTGGTTATCTGTTTAATAGCAGGCATCTAGGTTTTCCTGGTTTAGTGCATCTCTTTGTATCATACAAGTGTATGCCACTTCCCCCTCACAAAGCAGTCACAACAGGGTGAACTGCAGCTGCTTGTCTACAACTGCACCAACTCCAAATCAAAACTCAACTTCACCTTCTGTCCTGGTGTTGGGGATGGCTGTCTACTTCACAGCTGTGAAAACATCCTTTGACAAGAGTGCCCAGTGTATCATGAAGAGTCAGAGGCAGTTAAGTTGATCTGGACCTTCCCGACAGTGTTCCTGCTGCTGACCCACACAATGTATACTGTTCATGCTTTATTTGCTCTGCTTCAGGGGAAAATTCTCAAGAGCCTCCTTAATTTTAATCTCAGTTTAGGGAAAATTTATTTCTTTCTCTTGGCCTTGTTAGGGTACATTTGATGCTTGCATCACACATTTTAAAATTAGTAAGTTCTACCCTCAATTAATTATCTAATTTATTTCACCCCACCTCACAAAAAGGACAAATTTTTAGCAAAATGCATCCTCTATGCTATCTTAGATAGGTACAGAACTAGCAACACTTTCATGAATTGCTGATTTAATTTTAAAATAGATGTTGGAAAGGGCTGAAAGTTTATTTTACCTCTTAGGTGCTATTTTTTCTCTGCTATCATTTAATTTCCCAGTCACTTTCATTCTTTGTAAAAAAAAAACCCCAATATTATATTTTCTACCACTGGGTTAAGCAAATGACAGAATGCAATCTGAAATTATGCACAATCTGCAAATTTAATACAATTTATTAGTTAATTTATTATATTCTAAAAGAATTTAGATGTTCTATTAATTCTTAAATTTGAACATGTAGTTGTTATGAAAGTGTGGATATTTCTATGACTTCTGATGACATACAGCATTGCAAATGTCATGTATTTACAGAATCACAGAACAGTTGAAGTCAGGTGTTATGTCTGCTCTGCTTGGCAGGTTTAGAGGGAAGTGGTTTCATTTACTTTGGGTAGAGTGAGGAAGAAACAACAAAATTTTTAGGAGGGTCAATACCAAACTTTTCCTCACAAACTTTATGTCATTAAGGTAGTGTAAGACACTTGGCAAATTTTATTATGTACCCATTTTGGTTAGAAATTCTGCAACATAAAAACATGGAAAATAGCACTTAAGAAAACGTATAAGGGAAAAGAAAGAAAAAAAAAGAAAGGGTAAGAGTAGTAAGGTACATGGTCACCACCTGTGGATCCCAAAACTTGATTAGTGTCTATGTCAGTGTCTACTGGTTGAAGTGAAGGTTGATGATCCATGGGGAGTGGGGCAAGCCCACAGAACACCATTTCCATCCTGTGGGGTTACACACACTCAGTGGCTCAGTGGGAACACCCATGTCCCTCCCCCATGGTGGGGAGTTTGGCCCTGGGTGCTGTAGCACTGTGGATCACAGGACACTATGGGAGCCGTCGATGGGTTATGACACCTTCTAAAGCATTACAGCTGCTTCCCAGCAATCCTCCAGTTCCTTCAGCTCTTTGGGCCTTCACTGGACTGTGTGCAGAATGTCCATGTCTCTCTTGTACTGAAAAGCCCAGAACTGGACACGGTAGTCCAAGTTTGCCTGCAATAGTGCCAAGTAAAGAGGAAGGATCACCTCTTCCATACTGCTGACAGCATTATACCATTAACACTAACTGAAATAACACAGAGATGGCTGATGTTCAACTTTCTGTCCCCAGGTCCCTTTCTAAAATGCTGCTTTCCAGACAGGTGGTCCTAGTATGTGCTGGTGCCTTGAGCTGTTCCCATCACTGGAAGGATTTTTCACTTCAACTTGTTGAATTTCATGAAGCCCCTGTGAACCCATTTCCTATTCCTCTGACAATCCTGTGGTCTACCAGTCATTCCTCCCAGTTTTGCACCTTCTGCAAATTTACCGAAGCTTCACAGTATCCCATTATCCAGCTCACTAATGAGGACGTTGAACAGCAACAGACACAGCACTGACCCCTGCGTTGCAGTGATTACTGCAGTACTTTTACCACTGTTACCCTCTGGGTAGGGGTGATTACTGGGGTGATGCTTCATAGTGGAGCACTGTGGCACACCATGTGTTTGCACCAGCTATTAACGTGACTTGCCTCATTTTCATGTATAGTTGCCTTCCTAACACATATGAATATTACTGAAAATCATAGGTTTGTGTCAGGGGCTAAAACATTGGAAAGCTTTGTTTTACAGTGTTGATGGTGACTTTTGTTTACACACATAAATTTCTTCAGGCTTACAAACAAACTTAGTTAAATTAAATCACATTTCTTTACCACCAAGCTTCTTTCATTTGAAATCAACTTTAAATTAAGTGGCATTCTTTATTCTTCCATCCATATAATACTGGCCTTCTAATTCATCAAAGACAAAATGAATATACATTTAAACACACACTGTTTCATCTTGAACTGAAATCTGTCAGAGTATATTCAATTCATACTAAGGTCTTGTTCTGTCTTGAAGTATATGGAGTGATCTTGAAACTACGATGTATCAGGTGTATTAATCAAACCTGTATCAACCTACATCTGCTTTGTGTTTATAACAGATGTCCCAAGAAATAAGATTTGTTGCCCTATGTCTGCTTAACCAGAAATCGTTACCCATCCATAAAACATCAGCAAAATACCATACAATGTATTTTTAGGCTAAACATATATGGTTCAACTTTTAAGAAGAGCTAAAGATCAAGGAATTAGCATGTAAAAGTTCAAAATTACATCATGACTGAAGATTTTGCAAATTTCCTCCAAACTTCAAATTTCAGAAGTCTACAAAATGGTGTAAATCTATATATCTATATATCTATGTATCTGTAGCTAATATATTTGAAAATACATTTTTCATGCTAATATTTTAAAAATATACTGACATGATTAAATTCTTAGAATATGTTATCTTAAAATGGTAAAAAGATTAGGATTTCCTGATTTGCAAACCTATACAATTTAGCAGCTCAGTACAGACTGAATAGAGAAAAATCCCTCTATAAGGTTTTGGCTGTAATTTCTAAGTAATCTTTCTATATGAGTGATATTGTGGTTAAAAATAGAGGGAATTGCTAATCAAGTAAACCTGCTTTTGGCTACCTTTTGAAATTTAAAACTCTTGAGGTGTTCCCTCGACTAATTAGTTCTTATTCTGTCCCCAGGCTTGCTATTGTCATTTTGCATTCTGCTGAAATTGCAGGGAATGTTTTGTTCCATTGCTTCTGCAGAGAAGAGCTCTGAAAGAGCTGTGCCATGGCAAGTGTCCAAAAGAGAGATTCCATATGGGCAATCTTCAATCCTAGAATAATGGAACATTAATTCAATTAACCCCTCCAAGACACTTTATTTCAGATGGTGTATTTAAAAAATTTGTTCGGTCGAACTCTATAATAAAATACAGGGTGGGAGAAACCTAAGATTCTGAGTATTAGTTATTATCTAACTCTCAGGGATAATGCAATTTTTAAATTACCTGCTGTGATTCAAATTATTTCCCTAGAATCCCTTTTCCAAGAAGACTCTCTAAGACAGTTAACATTTGCACAAATGACAACTTCCCAAAGCCCAACAAATTCAAGGAGATTTTTTATAAAACTTTAAAAATTATTTGAAGTGTATGGTGGGTGTGTGTATGTATTTAACAGCCAATGCCAGCTAAAAATTTTTACTTCCAAGGAAATATATTGCCTTGTCTAGCTACTAATCTTCAAGAAATATAAAATATCCCAGTTTTAGTTATTGCTTCAATAAAATTTGAGCATCAAAGAGCAGAAACATGTAATGAAGCAGGTGTGTTACAAAAAAGAAATAGAAAGTGGTATAAATTTGCAAAACCCTTGAAGGAAAGGAATATATCTCAAGTGATAAATTATCTAGAATATAAAAGATAACTGAAAAAGTGAAATATAATAGACAAAAATATGAATTTGAATTTGGATTCTACATTAAAAAAGAGATATTACTAATCTGTTATCATTTACAAGACATAAAAAGACAGTAATGGAATTAAAAATATATACATGGATGGAATCACAAGAATCTTAGTTTTACATATAGGAGCAAATCCCAGAGGAAGATGGAAATTTACCAGTCTTACAGATCTGCTACATCAGAATTTTTAAAGCTCTGAATACAAGTTTTCTTGACTTCTATCCCCATCAAAAAATACTAGCCTAAATTTGTGTGTCGTGCAAAGGTATTGAAGACATTTTAAACCACATGCTAGAAATTTTTCTATTCCTAAGATCTTTCATATTGTGGATTTTTTTTTTTTTAAATTACAAGAGAATTCGTTTTCTACTTTTCAGAATATACCTATATCTGAACACAATCAGAAGAATTTCATATTTTAATTTCACACTTAATTTTGTTAGGCATTTGAAGACATTGTTTATTTGCTAAAAAATTATTTATTGAAGAAAGCAAGAAAGTTATAATTGCTGTCAATGCATGTCCCATGATGCAGGACCCTTCACCACTCCGAGGTGTTCTGAGGTGTGGCAGTATTTTTTAAAGCCTATATTTTTAAGCTATGTTTAGTTTCTTCTGCTTGCTTAGAGATTACAGGATTTGCATTGTAGCCAATTCAGCTTCTTGAAGCCAGATTGTGTGTTCATCCTGCTTTTGATGATATTAAATACATAAAGATTTGCAATTAATTCAATGGCTCTGTCATTTAGCTTCACAGTTCATTGCAGATCAGTATTCAAAATTAGAACACCTGTATACAGTAGTAGCACTGACTTTTACAATATTTAATGGGATAAAACCTTCTTACCTGAAAGCCTCTTACCATGGCACATTGATGTAGCTAAGATCTACAGTGACACTCAGGCTAGAAATTTTCTTATCCCCTTTCTTTTATCCAGTGCTCTCGGTGAGAAGTTATTTGATGGGGGATTTTTCTGCAATTCCCAGATTCACAGGAAAGCCTGCTGCATTCAGAGACTGCTGAAAGGCTCATAGCCAGAGAGTTGAAAGGGAATTCAGCCTGGTGGTCTCCAGTCTGGAGCTTCTCTAGCTCTCCTTCACCTCTCCCTTTTTTCTCCCCACAACCCCTGCTCTGATTACAGTCAAGTTTTAGGCACAGGAACACTGAAAGAGGTAAGCAAGCCACATTTGTGGCTTTCCCACAGCACTACCAGTACATTTTAGGTGTTTAGTCTGGCAAGGCAGATGGGAATTTAACTGCCGTTTCACCTAGCTATGCTGAAAGGTTTGTTGGCAGCGTTCAAGAGAACAGAGCACCCTGCCATCCCAGTTTTGCAAATTTAACTTAGGTTTTCTGGAGGAAACTGTTAGGAATAACCAAACTGTATTTGGTAAATGGGATGTTTATTAGGCAATAGTTAGCTATACTTTTTTCATTGATTTATAGTATTAATATAGAAGTGGTGTTTTTTACAGTGTTCAGGTTAGCACATCTCCATATGAACTCTATTGAATTGAAATGGAAATAAATGATTCAAAAGTTAAGGAAAAAAGGTTCAAACAGTGTTATTATTTCTAAGTAGCGTAACCAAATATCTAACCATGGCTTTTTCTAAGACATCTGAGATTTTTTTTTAAGTACATTTTTAACTATTGCACTTGTATGATCAAAGACACAGCATGATAACACATAAAGTTTTCATGAATGTAGACCTGGGGATGCACTTTATTAGAATTCTAAAGTTCTGCTATTATTTAAAATAATATTTACATGCCTCTTGCACGAAAAGGTCAGCATTGAGCATTGAACAATCTGTATTAGTGAAATTCTCATGCACCTTACCTGAAGAAATTTAGAGACAGACTGCATGGTATCTGCCTTGTATTTCAGACATTAAGAGTTCTATAGTTCCCTGGTCTTTACATATACTAACGAAATGTGATTTTCTGTATTTAAAGAACTGTCTCAAACCATACCATCCTAAAACAGAAAGGTAACACTTCTTAAGTGTTAACACTTCTTAAGTGTTAAGCATTGTTTTTTCTTTTTAAAGTACTTTCATACTGCTCAAAATAAAATTATACTTTTTTTAGTTCTTTTTTTGTTATTTTTCCCTGAAGACTTGTCTTTTATATTCCTGAACACACATTTTTCTTACATAGTTCATGCTCTTTATCTAACCATCTGTTCTGCTCTCTGAGATCTGTTACCCTGTGTGTCATGTCATAACACGGAATTTCTTGCACAGCTGGGCAAACAACACAGGACAAAAACGGTGTTTGGGTGGTATTTTCCACATATTTGCAAAGACTCTTGTGGTAACTCACAGCAATCCTGAAATTCATAGTACATTTTCCTTCTTTTCTTGTGTGTGAAAGCAGCAAAGAC
>VZTB01013205.1:0-12427 GCA_013397245.1 Thryothorus ludovicianus
ATCTCTCCATAACAGCTCTACAGGAAGTGAAAAACTTTGGAGGTGGTGAGTCTCTTCTGTGATTACATGGAAGAAAACAATCTTTTCATCCCAGAAACACATTCCAGAGTATGTTACACCCAAATGAATCATGCACTTTCATCCCCACACTGAACTTCTTGTTTGCTAGGAAATCAATGGAGAGCCTGATGTGACATTTCTTGAACCAGCTCTAGCCCAAGATCAGGCTCATCTGAAGAACAAAGATGTTTTCTTTTTTTATTACTTTTAAGCTCCAGAAAGTTCTTTCTCCTAGTAGGACTTCCTGCTGTTAAATGATTAATTGAAACCATTCTGGAGTCAGCTGCAGTAATAAATACTGAGACAGCCAAAATACCTGTAAAGCTTTCCCTTGATGAGTCTGTCTGAAATTTTCACAGCTTATTTCATACTGGAGAAGCTTCCATATAAGGATTTATTTAAATAGGTAATTATTTATCATGTTTTTCACACCTCAGTATGTCAACTCCAACAATTTGACAGGGTACTTTTGATTCAGTTCATTGTTCAGTGCTTCTATGTTATTTTCCTTTGTTTTGTGGTTTGGGGTTGGTTTTATTTTTTTTGTAAATTCCAGTGCCTGCTTTCAGGAAGAGATTCAATCACTCGAGCATATTTCAATGTGTACCTGGTGAGTTAATAAACAGATGGTGGAATTACAGAGACGAGCATCACACCAGAAGAGACCCAGGGAGAGAATGGTAAACAACTCTGACAAGGAACCCACCTCTCCCTCTGGTGTCACTCAAGGCATCAGCTCCTCGTGTGACTGATAAAAGCCTGATAAAAGCAAAAGTGAGCTGGCCCAAATATCACAGCGATGACAGAAAGCCTCTCAGGTAGGAGACAGGTTATTTTTCCAACCAAGCACTTTGAAAATCAACTAAGACAAAACTGAAGAGAGGTAGAACATACCCTTGGAGGTCTGTGGAGAGGCTGTGCTGAGGCACAGGCTCCTCCTACCCCTGGTAGTAGCAGAACAGACCCTAAGAAAATGCCAGGAGCCTTAAAAGAATGTTAAGGTAGCAACAGGTAGCAGCAAAGTAATTTTGAGAGCCTTCTGGAGAGTGAAAATCTCAGAGACACTGGCTCAAAAAAACAGGTTATAGATGCTCTAATAGTCCCTCTTTATCAGCTCTGCATGGATTTCATAATATACTGAGTGATTAATTTAGGTATCCAGAGTACCTGGAAGGGATCAAGGAAATAAAAAAACCAACTGCAAACAGTCCTCCATACACTCCCAAAGAGTTTAAAATGTTATTCACAGCCTTACCTAATGTGACAAGTGTCCTGGGAGGACACCAGCATTAATACAGACCTTAAATGATAAAATCCTAGCCAATTTCCACAGTATTTTAAACAATCTTTACACAAGCAAGGCCTACATTTTGCTCAGAATACGAGTAACTGCCACGCAGCTTTTACTTAAAAGAAAATTACAGGCAAGAAATGTTCCATTCAGGTGTGAGCAGTGTAGCGAGACAGAGAATCTCTGGGGGTTTTTTAAACTGCCCTGTACAAAATTGTATTAAATTACTATATGTGCACCAGTGAGAGAAAAGAAATAGAGAAGAGCTATTTCCACTGAAGCACCAAAGGATGGCAAGGGGTGCAGACAGAAATGATAGGTTTTTCTGGCCTGGCTATTATGATTGGAGAGAGCAAAGAGAAGAATAAATGTATTGTCATTTATACAAGCCAGAAGACAGAGGAGCATTAGCAGATGCAGCAAATAGCTGCCTAGAGAACAGCACTTTCACAGGATTACAAATGTATCTCCTGCCACAAAACATACTGGAATAATTTGGAACTAATACTGTTATATTCTTTTGTATAAGATTGCCAGTAATTTCTTTTCAATAATGCATTGCTCTTAGTGAAGGTGCCCACAGACGAGCAAGGTAGTGTGTGTTTAATTTAATTGATTATTTCATTTGTTGAAACAGGTATTTACTGTCCAATTTGAGGTTTAGGAGTATGCACATTTCAAAGTAAAACCTCTATTTTGATATCCACCAAACTTTTTCATTCGATATTGAGAAACGTAAACTACTTTCTGTTCTAAATACTCCAATAAAACTTCTTATGCATAGGGAAGCAAATAGATCTTTCAATTAAAAAGATTACACAGACATGCTTTTAAATTTTAATCTTTGTTAAAGAAACACTATGATTTTATGTTCCTCTGATCAAGAGAAAGCATGTGAGAAGCAGAGATTCAGCTTGGATTTTAGCAGGTTTAGGAGCAGGACTGTCAATTGAGCAAAACCTCAATTACAGGCTAATTGAATGTATGCTCAAGTACATTATTACAATTCAATAATCATCTCTTCAGAATTAAACAATTCCAATTAGCTTTCATTTCTGCCTGTATTCTTTTCCATCCATTACAATTTTGCTATTATTCACACTAAAATTAGCTGGGCTGGTTGGAAGTCCCAGTGTGTCACAGGGTGGCACCAGACTGACCTCAAATGAGCCCCTTCACCTCACCTGCTCCCTAATCAGGGATGAGGAGCAGGACTGCACCTTCCCACAACAACATTGTCCTGTTAAAGTTTATTCCAGGTAGGTGCATTGCTGAGCAATCCAGCAGTGAAACCATCAGCACCTTTCCTGCTGGACATGCAGCCATTCATGGTTTTAATTTATTCTTCTATTTTTTAAACTGCTTGTATCAACAAACATGAAGCTCCAGGCAGCTAAGTGAGCCTGGAATGTTCTGATACCTGCTTGCTCTGGAAGGATGCCTTCCCTGTATTTAGCTGTGCTACAGTCCTAGGTGTGCCACTCCTGGCAGCTCAATTCCCTTTTAATCATGAATTAATTCCTCCAGATTTGAACAAGATACAAGATCACCGGGTGGGAATTAAAAGCACTTGGATCCAGCTCAAGCATTCTGCTCGAGATCTGTGTCATCTAAACATCTGCACCACACAACATTCCAGGCATAACAAAGGCATCTGATCACCAAAGGCCAGAATCAGTTGGCAGAAAGCAGCACAGTGGACAGCTTGATCTCGATTCTATAGCTGCCCTACATTTTCATACCCTCCATTTAGATCAGTAAATTATACCCTCTGAGTACACCCAGACTACAAATTCCTCTCACCCCAAACACAGAGTACCTCAGGAACAACTCAGCCACTTTCTGAAATCACCACTTAAGAGTCACTGAGCGCTCCTGTGGTGCAGCCCAAGGTAAGTTTAAAAAATAAATAAATAAGAACCCAGCAGAGGTGATAGCACTTCACTACCTGCCTCATGAAGGTGAGATTAAGACACACCTTGCATGTGTCAGGCTCTTGAATCATGGTAATTAACATGGCTGAAATGCAAACACCCTTCAAGAACTACTGATGCTTCCATTCTCCAGGGTGTCAGCAGATCAACCCCAGCACTGTGTGCCAGCAACCCTGAACAGTCTCTCCTGAGCTGCACTGCTCCACCACGAGATTATTTCTGCCTGATAAGATACTGGGAAGGAAAGCAGGTGAAACTGACTGACAGACAAACTGTTCATCTGACTACAGTAAAAGTCTCCATAGCCACCATATTTTAACACAAAAGTTTACAAAGAGGATGTGGGAACCAGGGCTTGTCTCTGATTGCCCTGGAGGGTCAGAAACCCTGGAGCAGAGCCCAAAACAACGGAGGTTTGGATTTTAGCCCATGGGAATGATTGCCAACCTTAAAAGAATTACAGGTCACAAGAGTTTAAATAGAGTAATAATAAGTTTGTNGGGGGAAGAACCTTGTGACTTTCTAGGTTTCTTCCTTCTTCTTCACCTTCTCCACATCTGCTGTGATGGTGGCATGGGTGATTGGTTTAGAGTAGAGACTGTCTGTCTAACACAGATGATAGGTATTGGAAAGTAATTGCAAATAATGAAAATAATGCAAACATAGTTCTTAGTATAAACGATTAACACCGCCCAAGGGTGAAAAGAGATTGCTTTTTGTAATCCTGCCAGAAAGACCTTGGCAGGACAGAGAAACAATGTAATAGATAACAACCTTGGAAGCAAGAGCTGAAGATTCTGAACTCCTTCTTTGATCTCGGGCTGGGGAAAAAGAACTTTGTTATCTTGGGGAGTTCCTGCAAAGAATAGCAAACCGGACAAGAGGGCTGTGTCCAAAGTTTAAATTCAAATATTCAAGATACCGACTTAAACTCATGTCACTTTTACCCTTTTTTCTTATTTTAATACCAACAAAAGAAGGCCCAACAGGACGCCAGCTTTTATAGACAGTAGGAAACATTCCTCTGGCATAAAAGAGGTGGTTTGCTGGTCCTACCTTTGACGATGAGCTCGGCGTAGTTGGAGACCCCGGAGCCGCCGTCAGAGCGGATGACGCAGCGGTATTTGCTGATGCTGCGCTGAGACGTGTCGGCCACGCTCACCGTGGCTGAGAAGCGCCTGTGGTTGACCACTCGAGTGACCATCAGGGCTGTGTCCCTCCCGTTCCACTGCTGCAGAGGCAGAGAGAGATAATGTGACAATGGAGGGAGGCAGGTTATGCACTGGTGCGTCCCTGTGTAATTCACTCCAAGGGCAGAGCTCCGTGTTCGCGCTGCTGGGAGAGGTTTTGTGCAAGCACAGCTTTCAAGAGAATTCAGCCATTCCCTCAGGAAATCCACAGGGCTGTGTGGGCTGGGCCCTAAACATTCATATTCATAGGTGAGGGTGGGCAGGCCCTGGCACAGGGTGCCCAGAGCAGCTGTGGCTGCCCCTGGATCCATGGAAGTGTCCAAGGCCAGGTTGGACAGGGCTTGGAGCACCCTGGGACAGTGGAAGGTGTCCCTGCCCATGGCAGGGGATGGAACTGTATGAGCTTTAAGGTGCCTTTCAAACCAAACTTGTGATTCTATGATATATTTAACTTTGCATTTCTACTTAGTAAGTGAGATAAATCTGGGCTTTTGCTGTGTTCTAAGGATGCAAGGAGGGTAAAGGGTCTGGAAGGGAACCCATACAAGGGGCAGGACACTGAGAACACTTGGCTTGGTCAGAGCAGGAAAGAAGAGACTGAGGTCAGACCTTTCACCAGTCCTCAGCTCCTCCCAAGGGGCAGCTCTGATCTCTGCTCTGTGACAGTGACAGGACCCAGGGAACAGCTGGAGCTCTGCCAGGGAGGGTCAAAGGTTCTTCCCCCAGAGGGTGCTGGCACTGCCCAGGGAATGGGCACGGCCCCGAGGCTGCCAGAGCTGCAGGAGCCTTTGGGCAGCGCTGCCAGGGATGCCCAGGGTGGGAGTGTTGGGGTGTCTGTGCAGGGACAGGGGCTGCCCTGGGTGATCCTGTGGGTCCCTCCCAGCTCAGGATATTCCCTGACTCTAAGATTAGTTCCTGCAAAGGCTGCAGAGGGGCAGCTCTGACTGCCACCGTGCAGTTCCACACAGTGTAATTAGAGACCCAGCTTGGATGCAAAAAACACAGCAGCTGAAGGCTTTGTGTTTACCTGGGAATGCGCTACAAATGAACAGATTCTGTAAATTTGGCTTTTTCAGATGCAAAATTCTGATTCTGGACCAATTTAAATAAATTGGTTGGATGAGCAGACATCCTTGTATATGCAGCACTCCTCAATAAACCTCTCTACCAATGCCAGACCACATTTTTTCAACTGGAAAAGGGACAGACAAAGAATTAGGCAGAAATTTTTCTCCGCAGTATAAACACCTCAACTTGCTCATTTGTCCATTTTATTAGGAATTTCAAAGGAAAACACATTGCTGTTTTGGCAGATTCCACTAACCAGTTTTTAGGGGTGTTTCCAAGGCTATTTTCATTAAATGTTGCAGTTTTGGAGAATGGAAAGCAGGTTTTCATTAACAATAGCAATTCTTTCCTCCCCAAACTGTGCTTCTCACAGGGAAAGGTTCATAGTGCTGCAGATCAGAATTTTTACACGCATCTAATTGTAACTGGGGAAGTATTTCAATGAAAGAACCCAAAAAAGATAAAGGCAGTCAAAAATATATTTCACTGGGTGCTAGACATACACCATAGGTAAATAAATTTAAGCTAAAAATGTTATTTTTAGGAGAAGAGCTGTGATGAGAGCATAGTTACTAAATATAAAATCATTTTTATATACTGCCAACTACATGTCTCACCAACTTAAGCCTTTTTCCCAGTACTAATTTTAACTTTTATGATTAGATAAGATGATTCCTTGATTTAAATTCAATTTGAAAATGTTATTCTTAAATTTTATTAAAATGCTTGAATTCAACTATAGAATTTTATAAAATCTGGTAATTATTTGACTACAAAGGCCCTTCCTGTGTGCCCCAGAGGTTACAATTATGGGGTGGTCAAACCCTCAGTCACATCCAAGCAGAGAATAAAATCTTCCGACTGGCTTTAATGTTCTCCAAATTATGTTGGCCCTACATAATACATGCAACAAGGATCCTCTTGACTTGTTTAGGAGTTAAACATTTAAGAACTCAAGGATTTTAAAAGCTTCTGAAATGGTAATGCTGGGAGTCCACACATCCGAGAAATTCAAGGGGTAGGAGAAATTATTGTGTCCTTCACTGATGTTGGGTCTGGTGTCTGTTCCATTTCCAATTCTAACACTGACCAAGAATTCCCAAGATTTTTGCTGCACCCACTGCAAGAGCAGGACCCAGACAAGTTCGATCAGTAAGCTGCAAATAAGACATCCAGGGAGGGAATGTTTTGGTCTTTTAGTGAGTGACTAAAAGGAACAAGACCAAATCTGCTGTCAACGCTGCCAAGGGAAATTGGGAGCAAGAAGAACTGGGTGCAAACTGGGTTTGCCTATTTCAACCACCCAGGTAAGTAATTTCAGACCTTGGAGACTTCCTTCTGAGCAATAATCACTGACTTCAGGCTGAGAACATTTTTGGAGGGTGAAAGGAAAGCAGATGGCATAATAAAGCAGAAGAGAACTGTTCCACTTCCTCCATCTTCTGCTTTATGGCTGAATGTTTACAGGTACATGGGCATCTGTTTGAAACCAGAATTTTGCTGTCACTGGCCATTTTTTTCCTTTTTCTATCTCCTAACTCCATGCTTTGTCACCTCAAACTCTCACCTGGAAGCGATCTAAGGCAGTTCTTCGAAGGATCTTGACGAAATTATTTTGCCTCACCACTACCACCGATCTTCCTCGACCTATTTATCTCACTTGCAAAAGCAAACAGAGCCCCAAATTTAACCCGAAAAGCCAGCAGGGCATTGCTTTACCTGGAGCCAGAGCTTGTCGTGCTGTGACCACTTCCCCCCGGCGATGCACTGGAAGGTGGCGTTCTGCCCCACGTTCACCTCCACGTTCTGCAGCCGCAGGAAATGCGGGGCTTTCCCTGCAGGAGAGGCACAGGATTGCAAGGGCAGAGCAAGGCAGGAGCAGCTGCACCCACCCAAACTCTCAGCAAGGCCTTGGCACCCTGATTTTTCAAGTTTTCTGAGGCACTTTCTAACTTGATGATTTTCATAGTTCCTAGTTCTTTCTCACACACGGGTGTTGCTATCAGAAATCTGTTTTAATAAGATGAAGTTGTTTCCACACTTTCTCTTGGTGTGAAGAAGAACTGATGGGCAGTTGTCTTGACCAACAGGATGGGAGAGGTGTCAGCCTTCTTCTCCAATCCCTGGTCTGTGTAAAAATACTATAAATATAAAGTCAGATGTTTTAATAAATAGTTTTTTAACCTTCTCAAGAGAAAGTGTCAGTGTGTGTCCTTGCCTGTCCCACAGCGACAGTGGCTTTGTCAAATAAAGCTGCCCTGGGGTGTTCAACTCCTCCCTGCAGAGAGAAGTGGGGATGTGGCTGAGGGAGGGTGGCCTGAGGGATCTTAGAGAAAAGACACACTTGGATTAAATCACAAGTTCATGGTCACCAGCACAATTTCTTATTGCCTGCTATAAAGAGTAATTGAGTAATCTCTTTTCTTCAGAAAACTCTGTTTCTAAAAAGGTCAAAAAAAGTCAAATGCTTTTGTGCTTGTCAAGCATGACTGACCCAAACCCCATTTTCACAAGGGTCTTTTATCCTTTTTCTTTTCTTGACTATCAAATACGTCCTAGACCTTTAGAGTAATGCATCATCAATATCAAATCAGATATTAAATTCATTTCACTGACAGTATTGTATCACTGCTCTAGTTTAAGATCACTATTAGCAGCATTTTGCTGACACTAAATTCAGCATTAGTTCAAAATTGAACCAGTGATATTAAAAATGCAGATTTTTTCCAGAAAGAAATTAGATGAAAGTATTATCTTTTTGATTAAATATCAGACTGAGTTAGGTCTCTATTTAACTAAAAATATAAACAAGATTACAGCAGCAAATGCAACACCTTTAAGTGAACTATTTTCTTGCAGGACTTCAGAAAAAGCTTTGTGCGTAATTTGAAAAATTTTAGTATGACACACTGAAAAAACTTACATCTAAAAAGGTCAGTGTTTCTCAACATCATCTCCACATTTTCTAGTATGATTAGACACTGAGATACATAATTTCAGAGGACACTATAACCTCTCTTCTGCTGGAATCAAACAGCTTTAAAGGGATATGGGCATCTGTGGCTGTGCATGGCTGAAACTTGATGTACAAGTGTCTGACACATGAACAGAGAACGTGTTCATGCCATGTCAAATGGTTTTATCTGCTCCTGTGCCCCATCCAGCACACAGTTCACTGACAGTCCCTGAAGGACAGGGACTCTGTACCATCCTGCTTTCTGGGCACCAGGGATTTGCATCAAGGTTTACTGGAAAACTCCCTCTGGGTGACTTTCAGGGTGTTCCACATGGTATTTCAGGAAAATTCTAATATTTGTGCCTGCAGTTTGAAGTGTACAGCCACAAATACAAAGGTGTAGGGTCCCACCAGTGCCAGCACCCTGGTCCTTAGGTGTGCCTAGCTTCTGGAGCATGGGTTGTGTTCTGATGGCAAGGGCCAATGGACACAGAATCAATGAGCATTCAGCATAAGGAAAATGGATATTCCTGTGCACGAGCCCTTGGGCAGGACAAAGGAAAAGAAGAGGCAGCACCAGCAATATATTGCTTTTTCTGTATTGCTGTGTCATTAGGGGCATTTCACGTTTTTTGCTGACTTTGGTTTGTCTGCCTTTGTCATCTGTGAAGGTAAAGCAGAAATGAAGAAATAAGACCAATGATTTCAGTAACCTCCAGGGTCACCAGTTTCATGATCCCCGTGTTTTGATTTACAACAACTGTAAGAAGAATCTGAGGGGCAGAGGCTGTACAAGGAAAGGGAACACGTGGGTGACGTTCAGCCTGGTGACTGTCACTGCTGAACAACAAAAGCAGCACTGGGAACCAGACAGGAGCAGCATTTACAGAGCCTGCAGAGAAATTGCAGCTTGTAATGAGCTGTGTATGCTGGGGGTTGCAAACACATTGAAAAAAAACCCCAAACAACCAACCCTGTTTGAATCACTTTGTTGTTGAGTCACCAAGAACGCACTTAATTTTGAGGAAGGGCCTGTTTATATTGAAGAAATGGATTCAAAATCAGTTTTCTTAATTAAGCAAAGATACAACACAGCACGCTGCCTAAGTGCTTTAAATCCCATCATTTTCTTGTTGAGACTCTGCCCCATGGTTTGTTTAGTGGCCTCTTTCCCAGAGAAGGGACCAGCACCACCCAACACTCTGTGGAAGGCACAGACCATTTGGGGATTTGTCTGGATGCTGCCAGTTATCAGAACATCTGGTTAATTCAGACTGTAAGTATTCCTTAATGAAGTAAATGCACCCAAAGGCCTGAGCAATGAGCACATGGTAAATACAAATATAATTTACTTAAGCAGCAATTAACCATACTGCAGTTATCAGAAATGTCCTGTTAAACTTGAGCAGAACCATGTCTGTCACACTGAATGGCAGATGTTCTTTGACATTCTGATCACAGCAAAAACAGTTGATTTCACTCCATCCATACGATCCATCATTTTTTTTGTGAGCAGCTGTCATTGATTTACTGAAACCATGAGCCAGAAAGAGGGGCTGTTAAAAAAAATCCTTACAAGTAACTGTACACTAGATCCATAAAATATACAAAGTCTTCAAGTCCCATTGAAGGTGAGTAAAAGAACCAAACAACGGCAGACTCAAGGACTGAGGACAATGCTCCTTTAAACTTAAAAAAGCAAATAAATCTCAGCTTATTGCTGTGTCTGCAATAGAAGAAAGGCAGCACTAACATTTTTGAGTAGTGTAATGAACCTGCATTAGTTTCTACTCCTGTATAAGAGCAGTGTCTGAAGAAGATTCATTTTTAATCTCTTCCCAGCTTTCTGAGTAGGTCTAGTCTGCTGAAACCAACCAACCTTTAGGACAGGCCTCTTACCAAGGAAACACTGAAACAATTTGTTCGGCTGGTTTTTTTCAGAAGTTAACCACACAGGTTATTATGAGACACATTTTAGATTGTTATCTACAGCAATAAATAATAAAACCTTGAAAAGTAAAGAAGAGAGAATTCCACTAGCTATGAACTGAGAACAGCTTTGCCTTTTGCACAGGTTGCAAAGGTAGGTAAAGGTAATTAAGCAAGGCTGGCTGTCCTTAGGGGTCTTGGAGGGAGACAAGACATTTTAGTGCTGACCCAACTGGATAAATCTCTCCTTTAGACTACAAACAGCCTATAACACGCTGGTACAGTCAGAAAAATAAAGAGTGCTCACTGCAGGGATGGGCGAGGACTCTGACTTCATCCACAGCTATGTACCCAGGGTGTCCTTTCAAAGAGACAGATTCAAATATCACCTGAAACACAGAAGAAAAAAAGAATTCTGAGACAGAACATTTACATCAGTAATTTCAGCAGTCACCACATTCTGCTGATATTCCAAGCCTGAGTCATTCGAGGCATTTTTTTAACAGTGAAGGGATAGCAGGGCAATTCAGTGTGTGACTGCAACACCCAAATCTGTTGGGGAAGCAAAACTAAGGATGAGAGCAACATTCAATAGGACTAAAGACAACTCTGTGCATCTCTGATTTGGAAAAGCAAAAAGTGCCCTTGGTCTATACACACACCTATATTAATTTAAGCACCAGTCCAAGAACACTAAGTTGATAATAATTTGATATCTTGTTCTCAGTATGCCTTGGAAAACTGAAGAAAGCACTACATGAGACAGAATTCTCTTCCTGAATCAGTGACCATGCGTGGATTCTTCTGGAGAAAACCCTGATTTACTGTGCATGCCTTTGCAGAACTAGAAAGTAAATGACAAGCAAAGGATGACACTGGATTCTGGACTGAAATAAGATTTTCATAGATATAACGATAAATATGAGGGTGTTTCTGCCTCTCCCTGGATTCCACTCACATGATCTGAGGAGAAATATTCTTAAAAATCATGTGTACAATTTCTCTTCATTGATGGTCTTCATTGATTAACAACTTTTTCTTTTTTTTTTTTTTTATTTTTGTACCTGGATTATGAAAACATTGCAGTAATGTGGGTCTGAAGACACAGATATTCCACCACAGATAAATAAAAATCTCATTCTTCTCTATGGGTTTGTGGTTTTTACCTGGAAAACTGCCTTGAAGTATTTTGTTATAAAAACATATGGACTATCAAAACCAAAACCAAATAACAACATCTAAAAATCTGATAAAGCAATCATTAAAAATAAATTAATTGTTGGAAAGTGGGGCAGTGAAGAGGATGGTGCAGATCTTGCTCTGGGGACCAGCAGCAGGACAAGGGGAAATGGAACAAAGCTGAGTCAGGACAAGCTCAGGCTGGGCATTAGGAAAAGGTTCTTGAGTGGGAGGGAGATCTGTCCCTGGAAATGAACACAGCACCGAGCCTGGCAGAGCTCCTGGAGCCTCTGCAGGACACTCTCAGGCACATGGCTGAGTTTTCAGCAGCCCTGGGAGGACCAAGGAGTTGGAGTTAATGATCCTTGTGGGTCCCTTCAACTTGAGCCATGCACTGACTCCGCAAGGAACTGAAAGCTTCAAACCATAAATAAATAAATAAATAAATAAATAAATAAATAAATANTAATAATAATAGTAGTAGTAGTAGTAGTAGTAGTGCAACCTGTATAATAATGATCAGTGTTGAATAATCAGTGATGCTACCTCCCAAATTAGTGAATTAGTGATTCTCTTCCCTGAGGAACGAAGTGCAATCCTTTGCTACATTAAAAAAATGAATGGGTGGAGGTGGAATGGGTGCTGTCCTCTGCATGTGAAAGGGAAATTCCCAGTCTCACTCCACCTGACTAAACCCACGTTCACACTGTGCTGGATTGCTGATGTTTGCATGAGTAAATAATCAGGTTTCCAAGGTCAGAGTTAATTGCACGTTCAGCCAGCACAGTTACTGCAATTAGAGCAGTGTTCTGGTGCAGCT
>VZTB01013205.1:12700-85643 GCA_013397245.1 Thryothorus ludovicianus
GGCATTAGGAAAAGGTTCTTGAGTGGGAGGGAGATCTGTCCCTGGAAATGAACACAGCACCGAGCCTGGCAGAGCTCCTGGAGCCTCTGCAGGACACTCTCAGGCACATGGCTGAGTTTTCAGCAGCCCTGGGAGGACCAAGGAGTTGGAGTTAATGATCCTTGTGGGTCCCTTCAACTTGAGCCATGCACTGACTCCGCAAGGAACTGAAAGCTTCAAACCATAAATAAATAAATAAATAAATAAATAAATAAATANTGATGTTTGCATGAGTAAATAATCAGGTTTCCAAGGTCAGAGTTAATTGCACGTTCAGCCAGCACAGTTACTGCAATTAGAGCAGTGTTCTGGTGCAGCTCCTTGTGCCATAGAAGAAAGTATTCCAGTCATTTGCAACTTCTAAAATTCCCGACTAGAACACAGAGTTAGCTATTTAAAATGAGTTTTCAACAGTTCTTTTTGTACTAAGTAAAAGCTGGCATTCCCAGCCTGTCACTGTTCAGCCTCCTCCTCATCAGAAGATTTAATACAGTAAAAGGTTTAACTGTCCCAATGGTGCCCTGGATAAAAATAGACCAAAAATATCCTTCCTAACTACAGAACTGCTGTTATTAATTTTTCTTTGTGTTTGGGCTTCTAGAACAGAGTTTCTTCTTGTGTTTTCATGATTTCCTAAGATCTCTTCCCCCAGTCCAAAAAACAGCCAAGATGTGTACTCTCCTGAAATACATCCATAAGGAAAATAAGGCATAAAAACACATGGAACAAAAAAATAAAGAGGCAAAGACAAACTAAGAAAAGTTCAGATGCTAATACTATATGGAAATAAATTTCTCCCAGAGGAGAAGGGACAACAATTAGGCTGCCCAGGATATATAAGGAAAAAGCAAGCCACTGAAAGATAAAATAATCCAAAAACCATTAGCAAGTGTTTTGTGTTATCAGGGTCCTTGATAGCCTTTTTAAGGACTGTATAAAATAGGAGTATAAAATAGGAGTCTTTAGTATGGAAATGATAATTACTTAGGCAATTAAATATCATTAATGATAAAAATTTACTGGGAAGGTCATGCAAGGCTCTACTACAACTCCCTTCAGACCTGAATTCAAGTGCAACATTACAGCTACAAAACCTTATTTTAGTTTTACATTTGTGAAAAGTCATAAGCCACAACAAAGTGATTTGTAATTATCAAGTCATGAACTCCAAGGCTTTGGCATCAGGTATGAGTGGGTGGCAAAAGTAAGCGCGAGTACACAGAGAATTGACTTAGCTTAATTACCAACATGTGCAGGGTCTTTAACACAACAATATAACTTAATAATAACCAGCTCAGCCTCTAAAAAATCCCTGTCCACTGGTGCAGAATCCACTGAGTAAAGGACTCCTCTCAGTTCAAGCAATATTCTTTGACAATTTTATTCTGTTCTGCTTTACACTCAGCCATTCCTGCCCTTTCCCAGTTCAAACTTACACTTTATTGTCTTTCTGTGTATTTTGAAGCATCTCATCCCTGTCAAGCTGAGAAGTGTGGAAGCATCCAGGCTTTCCTGAAAATGGGGAATTGAGACCCAACAAGGGGAAAAGGCAGGAATAAATGTTTATGGGGCTGATTTCTGCAAATCTCACACTCAGAATTGCTCATGTCCTTTTAAATTCAGTTGGAAATGCAGCGTGATGGTTGAGACAGGCAATTCTTTGCAATTAATAATGCTCTGCATCTAAAGAACTCCACAGAAATTATTGGAGTTGGCAAAATAAAAAGCTTGACTCTTAAAAAAACATTCTCAAATGCTCCTGAGGCCTGCAAATACAGAGTCATTTCATGTTTCCTTCCCACTGAACAAGCCCCTTTTCAGTGCTGTGATTTACCAACAATGTCTGTGTTAGCAGCAGAGCCCAGCTCATCTGTTGTGCTACAACAGTTTGCACCAGGCATGGATCAATAACATTCCTTGCTATACATCAAAAAAAACACCTTCTTGGCAGGCTCTAGTGCTGCCCTTGGTGCATTCTGGGATGGAGTTCATCCTTATGGCAAGCAGTAATTCAAGATTACACATATTACCTTTCTCCAAGAGCCATCAGAGCTTTTTCTCGCTACGCTGGAGAACATTTGCTGGCTGGGAATCCAAGTACAAGTAACTCTAGGGTAGACATGACAAATCCCCCCACATTTCTATCTCAGCTAAGTGCTTCTGCAGCCAGATGACTCCTATGACCTTTACACAGAACTGCCAAACCTAAAACATGACCTCTGTTTTGGATACCAGTTTTCCACTAGCCTCACCCCCAAAGTTCTAAGTACTTGACAAAGCCTCAGACCAGGGCAGAGAGCTTCAGATTGTTCTGTCTGGCTGAATTTTTGATGCACATCCCAATCCAGGATGGTGTGGTTTCTGTGTGTTAGGAGGATAATCAACGTTTTGCCAGATGCAGATTTTAATATTTAGGGAAAATGTTGGTTTTACCTGGTGTTTTCACAATACAGAGCAGGCTGTCAGGCCTCTTATGCACAGAGTTGTCCAGGAATGTGATTCTGATTTAAAGCTAACAAAGAAATGGCAAATGTGAGGGTGGGCAGGCCCTGGCACAGGGTGCCCAGAGCAGCTGTGGCTGCCCCTGGATCCCTGGGAGTGCCCAAGGCCAGGTTGGACAGGGCTTGGAGCAGCCTGGGACAGTGAAAGGACTCTGCCCATGGCAGGGGGTGGAATGAGATGAGATTTGGAGTCCCTTCTAACCCAAGCCCTCCTAGGATTTTATTCAATAACACTGCAATGGCACATTCTAGATTGTGAGTGTGAAAAACAAGACACTCCTCCAGGCAGCAACACACCCAAGTTTTGTCATCCTCCCACCTCGGGACTTATTTAGGCAGAAGTGTTACTTTAGGCTGGCAAATATCAATAATTTTTCCTCTTCATTTTTCGAGCTTTAAGTTCTCTTTTTTCTTTTCATTTTTTCTTAAATCTTGCTTAAATGTAGAAACTCACAGGACTACAGACCACCAACAAAGTGATTTATAAAACCAGAGACTGAAATCAGTCAACATCAGAGCCCCATAATATCCAGGACAGATCTCAAATTTTAAAAGTTATGCTTAAGGAATGAAAATACAAGTATGACGAGAAGGAAATATCACTCTCACTCATAACAAATTTAAGAAGAAGCCCCTTGCATTTTCTTGGAAGGAACTACTCCTGGGCAGGTACTGCTGCCTTCCAATCCATTCATTTTTGTGCTTCAGTGGAAAATTCTTGTTTGATTTAAAGGATTTTTTTCCCAAGAAAAGCAAACTTGACCTGCCAAAGTACTTGTAAAAGACCTAAGTGATGCTCAGGAAGCCTCCTATTGATATATCTGAGAGCAGGATCTCTCTTAGTGTGAGATCAGACTGTCTTTTGCAGGTTTTTCAAGCACTGATTTTCTGGGTGAAAGATCATTTCTGTTATCTCTGGAGCACCTACAATGAAGCAAATTCTGCTTCATGCCCAGGATCACGTTAATATGAATGGAGCAGGAGCACTCCTGCTTGCCTTCAGAACAGCCACAAGTTGGGCACTGCCCTTAAAACACCACTTTCCACACATTTGCATCTCTTTATCCTTCCCTCTCTCCTGCCTGCTGCACTCTCTGGATTCTGCTGGTATCCACAACTCTTTCAGAGGCAGAACATTAAAGCATCCTCCTCCAGCTCAGATTTTACAGACCTCCTACCCAGTTATTAGAAGTAAGAAAAAGAGAGGCTTTTCTACCTGCTGTTTTTTATACACAGACTATTTGCTGCCTTTTCATAGTTCATTCTATCCCAGTCTATATCTCGTGCCTTTTTTTAGTATCACATGGACATCAAATCTCCTGCAAGGTTTAGGATGCAATTACATCTCAGGCTTTTTTTTTTGATGTGTGTCTTGAATATAAAAAAAGACAAAAGTACTCCTTTGACAAATAAAAACAAGTATGTTAGTCCATTGTCTGCAAATTATCTAACTGATTTTAAAACAATGGCGATGAAGTTGTCACATGAAGTTTGAAGCAGACAATTAATAAGTAGGTGTAAAACTAATGCAACCAAAAAATAGAGTAGCCATTACATTCCTTGGCTTTGTCCTTGTCTAAAAAACCATAATCTTCTAACAGAATAAATAAAGCTGTGCTGAAAAGAGAAGGAATTGAGGATCTAATGAAGAATATCCACATTTGATACTGTGATACAAGAATTTATTAGTATGTCCTTACACCTCTTGTATGGGCACAAGACGCAAAGCCAAGTCAAAAAATGTTCTTTCTTATGGAACCAGCCAAGGTCCAAAAAATAATCCAGGGAGATTTATGCAGAGTACAGAAAGTGTTTTGTTTACACAGTGCCACAGAAGGTGCCAATAAAAGTGGATCTTGTCAATAATTGCCTCCTATCCATTACTTTGTGGCCTACCAACAACTAAAGAAAAAAGGTGAGGAGGGAAGAAATATGTCAAGCTGTCTATATAACCACTATGGGTGCATTTATTCAGAGGGGAAAAATCAGGGAGGGAGGTATCAATTTTCAAAACTAACCACAGACATCCTACGGAGAGGGAGGTAAAAACATTACACACCCCTACCTGATAAAAATGTGGCCAGAAGGTGCTGATGGCCAGCTCTGCCTTCACCCAGCCTTCGGTCACCACTCCTGACACGTTCCAGATGGGGTTGCCCTGGGGGCCCCCGTTGACCTTGACGTAGACGTTGAGAGAGCCGGGGCTGGAGCGGTCGCGGCTGGACAGGTAATAGTGGAAGTCGATGCAGTGCGTGTCATTCTCCTTCAGCGTGGGCAGCAGCAGGTGAGCCTTCTGCCCCGAGGCTCGCCCCGAGCTGTTCACCATCATGAAGGAGCCTGCAGAGCAAAGGAGGCAAACAAAGAGTGGGTTTGCTGGGATTTCTGGTGGAGAGCTCTCAATTCGAAATGTCAGCGGTTCCCTCACAAGCCACAAAGCAAAACCATTCCTCTGAAGGAAGCAGCTGCTTGATGCCAATTGTTAGGGAGAGAAAGGATATTAAAATTGCAGCAGATTCAGGGCTAGCTAGAACCACTTTAATTAAATAACTTGCAAATCAAAATAGAATTACTGTCTTGCTTGTATTGTTTTATCACCTTGTGATCACACAGTCACTCTAAACAAAAGCACATTCCCACTTCAAGCAACAGCCAGGTTCTCCTGCTGCACATGATCCCCCAAAGGCACATTCAATACAAGGTAACAAAGGGACAGGATGAGAGGAAACAGCCTTAAGTTGCACCAGGGGAGGTTTAGATTGATATTAGGAATAAAACCTTCATGGGAAGCGTTATAAAGCCCTGGAACAAACTGCAGAGTCACTATCCTTGGAAGCATTCAAAAGATGAGTGTCTGTGGTGCTTGAGGATGTGGTTTAGCAGTGGGCATGGTGTTGGGTTGATGGTTGGATTTGATGATCCATAAAGGTAGTTTCCAACATAAACAATTCTATGATTCAAACAAAAGCTACAACAGAGCAAGGTCTCAGCTGATATTCACCTGCATGTCCCCAACTCCCTTCATGCCAGTCCATACCTGTGAACCCTGGCACCTGAAATCTGAAGGTTATGTTAAGAAACCCCAATTTTCAGAGCCCAACCAAGTGAGGGATGTCAACAGAACAGCAACATCTTTACTTGTAACAATACAACAGGACAATAACTCTTGTGGGAGGGAAGGGTAGGCTGAATTTAGGGAGGGAAATGCATTCTGAGGCAATTTATGAGTTTGTTAACCTGGGAGTCTGCATCACATTAACTGTGGCACTCGATGTTGAACTTGCATTTGGTTTCATCAAGCAGTTATTTTATAGCACATTGTGCCTCCACTCATCTCCTCACAGATGCATCAAGGTGACAAATGCCAGCAATAAGGGAGAACATGATGAGAGTTATTTGATTCAATTCTGGTTACAGGATCTCCTTTATGTGGGTGCAGATACTCACACTCAGAAAGAACTAAAGAAAACACCGGGATGGCGCAGAGGGAATCTGTGTGTCAGCAGCCAGGCATGATAATTTTTAATCAAACCCAGCCCTCTTGACACTCCTGGCTCTGCTGCCGCTGCCAAGCCACGCTACAGATGTGTTTGTCTGCTGGCCTCTCACAGTTCATGGAAAATTGAGTTTGAAAAGCCCTGCCTCACTTCTGACCTATTGACTTTCCCTCTTCCTCGCTGCAGCAGGTGACTCAGATGAGCCAGGCAAACATTTGAATCAATTCTGTGCAGTCATGTATTAGAAATTTATACCAGATACAAACAACCTTCTCTCCAAAGATTCTTTTACCCCTGTGTTTATATGATATGTATGCATTTTGTAAAGGATTGACAGGAAGAAGTAAATCTTTTAAAAAAACAAAAAAAACCCCAAAAATCTTACACACTCTAAAGACCTTGGAAAATTCCAGCACAATACAAGCATAGCTGGGGAAGAGGAAGAGATTCTAAGAAAATTTACAGGCAAGGCGGTCACTGCAATTCTACCTTTCTGTGGAAATGGAGGAAAAACAGAAAAAATGGTCCCAAGTCAAGAAAATCCAAATTCACAGCAAGGACTTGGAGAAATGTTAGGGCTGAATCCAAACTTTCTGGTTTTTTCTCTAAAAATTAGGACCCTGACAAATGCCCGTTGCTGATGTAACTCTGCTCCCAGTCAGCCATAAAATGCCCTTCTTCAGCACATAATATATACACACCACCCTTAAAAATCTACTCAGATAAACTAAACTTTGGAGAAATTGAAATGTGGGCTCTATTTCTATGACCTGAGGACATTTATCACCAGAAAGCACAGGTGCCAGCAGGCTTGGAGAGGCAGCACAGCCTGAGGTGAGGCAGCAGGCAGGGGATCTGACCCAGGCAGGTTTGGGAAGGCTGATTGTGACACCCACATCAGTGAGGGCTGGAGCCCCTCTGCTCTGGAGCCAGGCTGGGAGAGCTGGGGGTGTTCACCTGGAGAAAAGAAGCATTCAGGGAGAGCTCAGAGGCCCTTCCAGGGCCTGAAGGGGCATCAGGAGAGCTGGAAAGGGACTGGGGACAGGGGATGGAGGGACAGGACACAGGGCATGGGTTTCAGCTGAAGGAAGGGACATTTAGATTGGAAATTGGGAAGGAATTGTTCCCTGTGAGGGTGGGCAGGCCCTGGCTCAGAGCAGCTGTGGCTGCCCCTGGATCCCTGGCAGTGCCCAGGGCCAGGCTGGGGCTTGGAGGAACCTGGGACAGTGGAAGGTGTCCCTGCCCATAGCAGGGGTACTGAATTGGCTTTAAGGTCCCTCCCAACCCATTTTGGGATTCCAAGATCTCTGTCAGTACACAGTTGCAGGAACCACTCTCCTACAGAGAATTTGGGAGGGAACTCACTGTGAAACTGCTGAGCAAGGGCAGCAGGGTCTGGAGGAGCCCAGCAGCTGCTGTGGAATGCTCTGCCTGAAGCATCTCACAGCCACTGGAGCACAATGAAGACAAATTCTCCCTGTGCCAGATCCCACCCTGGAGGAGGCTGGGGCAGCCCAGAATCACTCCAAGAATGGCAGAGCTCCTGTGCATTCACAAGGCTTTTCACCAAGTGCCTCCTACACTTGGGGCAGACCAAAGAAAAGGGATTTTTACACCATAATTGACTGCACTGCACCTGGCACAGCATTCCACTTCTGGGCATGCCTCTCAGCTTTTCTCTTTTTAATTTGGATAAGATGTAGATTATCCTGCCCTAAAGAACTGCTCTGATCTCTGCTGTGTCTAACACAATACAGCCCTGAACTGCACTGGGGGAGGTAAGAGCTTCAATGACAGCAAAAGTTAGGGAATATTTCACTTTTACAGATTCATATATAAAAATAACAAGCTTTCCTCTGGGAGAAAAAACACCGACTTTTGTAAAAAGTTCCAAGCAATAATTGCAATTTTATTTTTCGCCACCCACAAAAAAATGAATCACAAGCTATTCATGGCCTTTTGTGCAACTGTTGACAATTCTGGGGAGAGTGGGGAGCCTGAAACCACCAACTGACAACACCAACAAGAAACATCCACCAAAAAGTACTTATCAAAATAATTAGTCTTAATAACTAAAAAAACAGCCTTGCAAACCATTGTCATGGATAAATTATTCCCAGCTTCCTATTTATAACATATTTTTAATAAAATGTGTGTAGAGATACAGGAGGAAATACTGTAAAGAAACACAACTTTCTCAGGAAAAGTCCTGATGACAGGTATTATTTTATGATAGTGGAAAAACTGAAATATTTCTACTTACAGGGCCATCTCTGCCACAGAAAAGAACTCACACCTTGTTTAAAGGGATTTTCTCCCTAGGAACTCTACCCCAGTCCTTTGTTTCTGCAGATCCTTGACGTGGCAGCTTCCCCCATAACCCCTTCCCTGGGATACCTCAGGCACAGCTCACCCCACAGGATCCAGAGAAACACCTCAGGTCTGGCCTTCCTAGGGGCTGAAAAATTTTAATTCCATCAAGAGAATCATTGACATCAGGAACACAAATAAATTTGATAAAATATTCATTCTATAAAATTCAACTGTGAATAAATGATACCCTGTATCCTGTAAATTCGCCCCAAATATACACATTTTAATTTTAGTTTTAATTTGAATTTTTTTTTTTTTTACACAGTGAACTTGAACAGGTATCCTGTCCTCCAGGACCTTCACAAAGTTTCTCTGCATGCTCCAAGATCAACAGATGAGTTCCCCTGTCCCATTACAAATTTCCATACCTATGGAACTTGATCCATCACTTAGGGGCGGATGAGAGAGCATGAAAACTGCTCCCACCAGGAGAAAATAAATAAAAAACAAGCCAGCATTTTACAGACAAATGTGTTTTTTCTCATTATTCTTAATAAAAATTGACATATTGTGATTTAGAGTCTGACAGCCTTCTTTAGGCTGAGCACAAAGCTGAAGCTGATGGGACTTATGCTCAATTTATAGGCCTATATATGCAAATAAAAGAGATACAATCTGGTCTGGCATCAACAAATCACTTGTCACAGATTCCACTCATACAAAAGACTAAGGAATGAATTAACATGTCACAAATGGAAATTATTGACTAATAGATGACTGAAAGCCTCCTGAATGTCTCCAGGCGAGAATATGAATAAAACAAAATGTATCTTGGAGAAACTCTTGTTTAGACTGTTGCAAATCCAATTGGGGAAAAAAAAAGAAACAAAAATATCATAGAGTTTCATTGTTTTGCTTACTTCCTTACGAAAGTTCAAGTTTCCAAGTCTACACTAAACTAAAAAAAATGAATTTTTGGGGAAAAAGAATATCTATACTGGAGAGAAAATATTTTTTATGTATATTTGACAGAGAAGTATAAGCTTATTAAAGCAAATTGAGCGTAAGGTCAAATAAACATGGTGTTTTTGGATCAACAGGTTAAATTAATAAATATCTTGCTGGTTTTATTCTAACTATATAAAAATGAATGTGTTATGCTCAGATCAGTCAGAAGCAAGGAGGATGGGGAGACTGTAAATAAATTCATTTTCAAAAATCCCTTCCAACGGCAGGAACATAAAACGCCACTCTCTCCTAGTTATTAAACATACCACTGAAAATTGGGGAATTAAACCATGAAGTGCTCTCTAGCTGGCCATAAATTTCAATTTTTCCTCTGCTTGGTGGATAATGATGCCTTGATAAGCGTCCTATTATTGATGCATCTGCAAGGCAGCTCCTGTTTCTGGAGCCGAAACGCCGCTCTGCAGCAGATGGTGGCTATTGTGTTTACACATCACCACTTTATGTTTGCCTTCTCTCACGTCTGCAGTAAAGAGAAGGCCGTAATTGAGTTTTTAATGGCTTTGCACATTGTTCATTAAGTTTACACGAGTGTGCTCTGACAAATGACAGCTGAAGGAACGCGGCACCGAGGAGCCGCCGGCAGACCTTGGCTGGTGCTGCCTCACTGCCGGCTTTGAAGAGCAGAGCTGCTTCGAAAGTCAAATCACAGCAGCCAGGAAAGACTTGAAAAGGAAGCTGTCAGAATGCTCCTCTGCAAAATGAGGCTTCTAAAAGCCTGAACAGCAAACTCAGGTGTAGAGGGTTGTTTTAAAGAGCAGACTCTTCCCGACATAAAGACGCGGGTTTCCAGCAGGTGTGTTTCCAGGCACAGTTGTGTTTATTGCCAAAGAACAACTCTATCCTCGAGCAAGTGAGCCTGACACCTGTCCTTGTTAAGGCAGAACAAAGCAACACGGGATAATCTGGGCTGAAGGGGCCTCAGGCCAAGCCCCTGCTCAGAGCAGGATCAGCCCTGAGCTTACCACTGAGTATTCCACACCTCTCCAGAGGATTGCCCATCCCCTCTGGAAAACCTTCTCCGCTGCTGGACTACCCTTATAATTTTTTTCCCTTTTATTCAGTCTCATTTCCAGTTATATCCTTTGTCTCTCATCTTCCAGGCACCTGCTGTGGTACAAACTAGCTCAGTATTCCTGATATTCTTCTTGTAGGAAAGGATTTGTGAGGTGAGGCTTTGCTTTGCAGGAGTGCTCTGACCTTTTCCCAATATTCCATCTCAGTGGACAGGGCTAGGGTCACCTCACTATCATACACTGAGACAGAGCATGGGATCCTTTCCCTTTATCCATCCCTTCATCACAGGGATGGCTCCAAAGGACAGGTCAGAGCAAAGGGTCTCTCTGAACGCCCTTCAAGTCACTCTGAAGGCCACAGAACAGATGTTGAACTCTCTTTATGTTAAGTATGACAAAATATGTCTGTGGACAACATAACAAAAAGTCCATCTACCTCCACAGCTGGTTTCCAGCAGCGGCAAAGCAGCCACTTTAAGCAGAATATAAGAATTCTTCACAGGGTGCTGTGAAGCAGAATTTACCATTTCAATCTTCTGACAATCTGCAATATAGATTTTTTTGAAGTTAAAAGCTGCATTAACCCCATTCATTAATTAGCCACAGAATGATCTTTCATCATTTTTGTTGAGTCAGGAATAACACTCTATCAATGAGCTCTAGAGTTTGATTATACCTTGTGTTGGGGAAAATAAATTATTATTCCCATGCACTTTAAGATTCTGTCACTTAATTTGTAGTTCTTATTTTATGAAATTTATGATTACTTACCTGATGCACAATTCCCACATTTTTACACCCCTATTTGTGTACAGCACTGGAAAAAGGCTCAGAAATGTCTTCCCCTCACTGATGTACTACAGACAGCAGTGATTGTACAAACTCAGAATTTCTGTACCTCGGAACCACATCCCTTTCCCATGTATTAGGACAAAATCAGACCCATGGGGTTTAATTCTCAAGTGTGAGTCATACTGAATTAATCTACCAATGAAATTTGATTCGCTGATAAATATGAATATAAATGGCAAATTGAGTTCGGTATCATTCATGAGGACAATTCATTCACTTGGGAAATTGTTGGATAATACGGAAGAAATTTTAAAGTGACAGTCTACTATTTGTAAAAGGTTTTCCTTCTGGAAATGAATTTTATGAAAAGAATTATGCTGTTGGGGGATTTTCGTAAGAACAATCTTCTCAGAACAAGACTGATCTCATATTGCCTCAAATATTTGCTGTAGATATTTAAAGAGAAGATTGTGACACAAACATTTCCACAATCCTCCCTGAGAGATGAAGTGTGTGGTAAAAGAGGGTCTGGTTTGCCCATTTCCAAAAGGCCTTGGGAGGGGAGAAGCTTTCAATCCTTTTGCTTTTTAAATAAAACCAAATAATTCATGCTCAGAATTAGGGAGAGCAGCTTCCCACAGGTCCATAACTTCCAGCTGCAGAATTTTCCATGGATTCCACTGACTGAGCCATGCCTGGCTGCTGCATTTCCAGTGCATAACCACACACTGCTACCCACAAAACACGAGAGCTTTGTTATCAAACCCCTCTGCTTTTACCAATGCTGTCCAAAGTCTGAATTGTGGTGACCCACAGACCCTGAAGGATGCTCACAACCCAGGAATTGCCTCCAGCCAGGTGGCAGCTTCCCTTGATCCCCCCCTGAGGTCAATGCATAAGAAAGGAACATCTACTGCAGAGGCTTCACCAACCTGGATGGGGAAGATTACACTACCCCTGATAGAAGAAACTAGACAAAAATACATCATGGATTACAAAGAAAAAAAAAATAAATCATATTTTAATGGCTTGCTGGTGGATCAGAGTCACCAAACCCTCTTCAACTACAAAATCCATATGGGAAGTGATCAAGTGACAAATAAGCCAACGAGTGCCTAATTAGCAGAGGGCTTTAGGGGGGATAATGGGATTTCTGCAAGAGGCTGTGAAGCAGGGACTTGAGAAGGACTCAATTTGTTAATGGGATGCTCTTTTAACCTTGCAAGAATATTTAAATCAATAATAAAAATAGCTGCTCCCCTGTTGCTAAAAGCATTCTTCTAGCAGTGTAACATTTTATGCAACTTTTGGTCACATCACTCTGCAGCCTTGACAAGGACAGCCAAGGACACAGACTGAGAGATTTACAAAAGAAAGATAATGTTCAGGACTCAGGTTCTGACTTCATCACTTCCTCAGTGACACATGTTTTTATTCTTCAATGGCCTGAAGAAAATCCAACTGAAACATGAAGGCAGAACTCTTAAAAATAGCAATGAAGAGCAGCACTTGGGAGAGCAAGAGTGTCCAACACAGAAGAGACAAAAGGAAATTTTTAAGCACAGGAGGGACTTATTGCCTCAGTTTTTCACCAAGGTACAATCTGGAAGTGAAAGAAAACTGACTGCAACACCACAGAAATGATAAGGCAGGGGAAAAAAAATAGTTCTTTCTTTATTGTCTGTTTTTGGCCTCAGCTACAGGCCAGAGTGGATGAATTCTCATAGTACTCAACACAGAAACCTGTTGGATCCAGTGTGAAAAATCAGCACAAAAAAAATGAATTCTCATCACTGTGGACACAAACACAGCAATGACACCTCACTGCACTTAAGACATTTGTTCTAAAGACATTTGTTGAGTCAGGGAGCTCCTGAAGGCATTGACATCTAACATTTCTAGTCTATAACAAACACTGCACAGTTTATCACAAAGAGTCATGACAAAATTTCTCACTTCAGAGGTGCAAGGTGATCCGGCATCATTTTCCACTGGCATCTCTAGAGCACAGTCCTTTCCTCCCCAAAAATCACCACGGAGAACTGTGGCTAGAATAGCATCAGAACTCAAATCACCTTTTCCTCTTCACCAACAAAGTCACCTTTTAATTTACAACACAAATCACTGGCCATGAGAATACAGGAGGACACCATTGCTCTGCATTTACCGCCAGCTGCTCTGTGTATCAGACAATCTCAGAATTATTTGGGTTTCAAATGAACCTTAAAAAACATTTAATTCCACCCCCTGCCATGGGCAGGGACCCCTTCCACTTTCCCAGGCTGCTCCAAGCCCTATCCAACCTGGCCTTGGACATTTCCAGGGATGAGGTGGAACATGCTCAACATATCTCATGCTTATCTCAAGAGTCCACTGCTATTTCTAGAAATTTTCCTCCCACATTTTATAAACTTTTCTTTAAGAAAAGCCCGATTGTCACAGCTGAGAGCCTGGGTTCACTGAGAAGCAAAACTTATGTGTGCTGTAGAATGAGGAACAATTCTATAAATCTCAGCAGTGAAAAACCTTTTTAATAGACTCATTGCCAGCATTCACTGTTGCTAAGGTCACTGCAGTAGTTTCCTTCAAAGTGTCCTTATTCTATTATTTATAAACATGGTATAAATTGTTTGGCAGTGATGTTAAAAAAAAGGAGTCCATTAACAATGGAGTTACACCAGTCCATCAGGCAAAAGCATTTGTAATAAAAACCATACAATTCACTGTAAACAATAGTCAAGAATTCTCTGCAAATTTAATTTTGTTACATGATTATCTTTCAAAACTGATGAAAATGTACACTAAGCCCTGCAAACTGAACAGGTTTATTTGCTTTTTAATTCCAGTAGACTGAGAACTACTTTTCCTACCAATCATTATTTTACCACTAAGGTAAAATGATTTAAACAGTTCATAATGTTTATGCCAATAAATGGGCAAATAAAAAATAGGGGTAATAGCCATTATCTAACATAATGTCTTCATTTAATGACATCAAAATTCCTGTTCTTAACAACCAAGAGCTTTATTGCAGCTGAACCTTGAAAGTGAAGTCCCAGAGACGTTGTGGGGACGTGAGTCACAGCCTCTGCTCAAAGGCTCTCACAGATGTTGCCCAGGAAGGCTCAGGATTCAGCAGAACACCATCCCTTCCTCACCTGATTTACCCTGGGGCATCTTCTCTCAAAATACCAACAGGGAAGGAGTTCAGAGGAAACGGTCAGCACTTTTTGAACAAGCAATTGCTATTTATTCTCTGTGTGTCTCTGTTTTGTATTCAAACACAATGTTTCTTTTAAAAATTAAATTCTGCGTCCTGTCAAAACCCTGTGGTTAAAAATAAAAATTTCTCCAACCAGGTGGATACAGATGCAAAGAAAACGTGGTTTAGGTTGGTAACTACAAGCAAACGAATAATTCAATCACTGCATCTCAGTGACTGCAATATCAGCTCTCCTTGGAGGGGGCAGCAAGCCAAAAATTCTGTTGTTTCCCAGTGTAAAACCTCTCTCCAGAAACAAGATCTGATACGCTTAAATGTACATGACATGCACAACATTTGCATTAAAAAGTCAGGTTTCCATTGCTCTCTATCCCATGAAGGTCTGATTTATGTAATGGTGAAAAGACACAGAAAACAACTTCTAATAACACATGATTATCCTCACAGACTGCTCTGCATTACCCAGATCCAATGGTTGATCAATTAAACCATTACAGATTTAAAACCGTCCTTTGCCAGGGCAGCCTTTGGTTTTGACTTTTATTTTGTGTTGATCTTATTTTCCAACTCGGTTTTTCTCTGACCACAACTTTTTTTTTTGCCTAATCCTCTCCCTTAACAACATTTTAAAAGATAAAAGACAGCCTACCATTCCCATTCTGCCCCCTTCTCCCTTCCCAAAGACGCAGCAGCTCTTGGCTGCAGCCTCATTTGTGAGAGGTGCTGGATGAATGGTTCCAGGTTCACAATGAGGAATTGCTAGTATAATAATAATTCAAAACTGAATTTATTTAATTTGGCTACTCTAAAGCCGCTGAGGTTGAATGCTCTCAGGTGGTTACCCTGGTGTTGTTCAAGGTTCTCAGGCTCCAGTCTACTGTGTCTAAAAAAAGCCTCTGTGTCTACAAAGCCTCACAAGACCTTCAGCTGAGACAGCTCTACCCAGCGCTTCCTGCTCGTGGCAAGTTAATAAACTGTGCTTATCTTCTTGCTGCTGTGGTTAATTAAAACTGACATCAAATCTAAATTGCTGGGCCAGTTGGACCCTAAAGGTTGAACCAACCAGGGCTTTGTGGAAACCACTCTTGAATTGCCTTTGGCATCAGCCAGGCAGCTGCCAGAAGTATTTTGGTGCAAACATCGCTTTCCTGGGCAGCACTGAGCTCCACAGTGCAGGCACATATTTATTTTCAATACATTGGGCTCTCTGTTTGCTTAATCATTAAAGACAAATAGCTAAATATATTTTATTACATAATTCTAGAGTATTAGGAGCGGTTTCCATGTCAGCCAGAATTAAATGTCTCATTAGCAGGCATGCAGCTCCATTGCCAGCCAACATTTATGGGCTCTGCAACTCGGCTAACATTTCCATATGTTTTGTATATGTAACATTTTCTAGGAAACTGCAGAGGGATTATTACCTTTTCTATTTGTGACAGAAAGCACACATTAAATGTAATGCCAAAAGGCAACCAGAGCAAATGATGTCTGAAGAGGAATTGTGTCTTCAATTTTACATAACTCTGCTCTAACCATATGGTCACTTCTGTGTACATCTAAGAAATCAACACTACAGCTCCAAACTCAGAATTTGTTAAAGGTCAGAGGCTGAGCTATTTTTGCACCAAATTTTCAACTTTGATGAGCTCAGTTTCTGAGCACTGGGTGCTGCTGAAGTCACTGCTGCTATTCCGGGAGCACTGCAGCACAGCAAGGATGGAGTTTGGCAGGGTGGGTTCAAAAATAATTAAAGCCATCTCACAAGCCACCACAGAGTATGGCAGCACAGCTATTTCCCAAAAGGAGCAGCTCCAAAGTGCCAAAGCAGAGGCTGGTGCAGACCCCAGTGGGGGTGTGCTGGCACAGGGGGAGGGAGCCACGGCCAGCCCACGGCTTTCCCATGAGATCACCAGCCTTTGCTCATTCCCACAGGAACTAAATTAGACCAGATTTTTCTTCTGAACACAGTGTTTGCTTGCCTATCTTAACTCCTGTTAGAACTGCAGCAACTTAAACAGGGGGGCTGCTACCAGCACCCTCTTTTCCAGGGGATTGTACAATTCAGGGGGACATCGTCCTGCTGAATGTTTCTGCTTTATATTTCAAAAGAGAAAAGGAATTGCCACCTTGAAGCAGCTCAATTGCCAACAGTGGCTGGTCCTGCTGTTCAGAGAAGGTGCCAAAGTCTCTGTGATAACAGACTAATTTAATCCAAATAGCAGCTATTTCTGCAGCAAATGATTCATTTGGTGACTGGTTCACACCACAACACAAAATTTGTGCTTAAAGAAATCCAAAACCACACAGTTATAATTAAAGATTATTAAACTATATCCATCATTACACCAAAGTCTAATCATTATTTAAGGAAGCATTCTGATAATACTGAAACTTGACAAGTATTTTTGCTCAAATAATTTACACTTGTGTTCAGTAACAAAACATCTTTTTGAGTAGCTTGAAACATTGAGCCACTTTCTATGTGCCCCTGTTTTAATCAAATACGCTCAGTACACTTAAAGGACACATAATTTCCAATATTTTATCATGTTTCACTTCTTGGTCCTTTTGATATTAGGTAGAAACAGGATTACCAGTATCTACAAAGGCTGTTGCTCCCATGTGTTTTTTGAGCTGGATGCCTGTATAAACATTTTTTACTAAATTGCCCGAAAGTACAGAGAGATTTATTTCCCGTAGATTGCAGTTCATTTAGAAATAAACAGTGTTATATGCAAGTTGTTAAATTTTTATTGGAAATTAATGGTATCTTCTGAATCACATTTTCTGGTCCAGATTTTCCTGCTGAAAACCAACAGGGCAGGATACTACCAGAGCCATTCTGAGCTCTGCAGGCCATGGCAGATGGACTTGGTAACACTGCTTGGATGGGAACTTCAAATATTGTAACTGTGGAGTTCCTTGATCCATCTAAATCCACCTTTTTCCCTGTGGTTCCTGCCACAGCAACATGATTGGTTTCGATGGCCAGGAATACATTGAGTTTGTAGAGTAAGCAGAGTTCATTGCATTCACCAAAAATCAGAAATTATATTTGAGAAACTGCCCTCAGCCTACCCCAAGCTGACGAGCTGTTAGCTTGTCTCGAGTTCTTCACAGCTCCCCACCATTTTTCTCTCAGTGCTGCCCTACTTAACCAATTGTCCATATTCTCTCACAGAATGGAATTTAATGCATTATTATTTGGGCTACCAGAGGATTTGTTAATCCTCTGCCACTTTTGACTATTTGCTGTCTGCACTCACCTTCAAAACCCACAGGGAGTTTTGTTTCCCCCTGAGGACTACTTTAGATAATAAACTCTGAAAGGTATTTCAAAAGCTCTGAAGTACCTGGTAAATCCAGTTTAAATCCATTATTACACTGGCACAGTAATTTCTGCACAATAGAAAGTCAGAGTTGTCCTCTGCAAAGGTTCTGGTGGTGAGTCTGCCATGCTGGACCCACTCTAAGCAGATTCATCTATTTATTATTGTTTCAATCATTTTCCCTCCAAGCTTCTTGGAATCATCCCCATTTTCTCTTCTTCAAAGGAAAAAATTCCCACTGCTTTTCTATTTACTGGTCAATTAAACAGCTATGAAAGAAACACATCAGAAAAGCAGCCACTTCACCATCTCCTCAGATGATCAAAGTCTTGTTGTTCCTCACCAAAATGATAACCAGTCGTTTGCCCAACACTTCCTCGGTCTGACATCCACCAGAAAGATCCATAAAAAGACACAGTAATTTCTAGAATTAACACTAGTGCAAAGTAATCATTTGGACCCTCTGAAGCATGCATTTTTCTCTAAGTGAAGCAGCTAATTACTGCTATTCTCACTGACTCACCAGTTCTCATTTCCTGCAACTAGGAGATTTAAATAAACCTAGAATCTCCTATTCTTACTCTGAGTTTCTCTCTTCATCCCAATTTCAAGTCTCTACACTACAGTTTGAAATTATTCTTAGTAGACTCCTTTTCATTTTGGAAAGTTGAATGCCGTTTTTATCCTCAAAGTTTACATTTATTTGAAAGGCTGAGAGATTTGGGGCCACTCAGCCTGGGCAGACCTTGCAGCCCCTTCCAGAACCTAAAAGGGCTCCAAGAGAGCTGGAGAGGGACTTGTGAAAAGGGCCTGGAGTGACAGGACAATGGGGAATAGTTATAAACTGTCAGAGGGCAGGGTTAGATGGGATTTTAGGAGGAAATTCCTCCCTGGGAGGGTGGGCAGGCCCTGGCACAGGGTGCCCAGAGCAGCTGTGGCTGCCCCTGGATCCCTGGCAGTGTCCAAGGCCAGGCTGGACAGGGCTTGGAGCAGCCTGGGACAGTGGAAAGTTTCCCTGCCCATGGCAGGGCCTGGAATGAGGTCTGTGGGGTCTCTTCCAGCCCAAACCAACCCAAACCACCTTGACTCTGTGGTTGAAACACATCCAGATCCACACCACAGCTGGCAGCAGTTTCCTGTGTCCAGACTCATCTTCATTCTCCACGGGAAGCAGTGATAAGATCTGCATGCTCTTCACTAGAAGAGCAGCTCTCTGACACACTTTCAATTCACTAATTCTATTTAGCAAAATTGCTGTAATTTAAGCAGGTGTAAAACATTTGGGGGGATTACACATTTTGCTCATTAACAGACAAAGAATACCAGGAGATGTTCCTGGCATAAATAGGAATAAAAACTAAAATTCTAAATGAAACATCTTGGAACAATATAAAGCATTGAGGCTTGATTGGAGGTTAGGCAATTACAGCAGAGCATTTCAGATGGCCAAGAGGTAAAGTAGAAACTTCTGTCATGTTTTAGAACCTGAATGCAGCTTCAGTACTGGCAGGACTTCAAAAGGAAACAGAGATTTTTCCACAGGCAAGGCTTATCCTACAATTCTGACACTTGCAGTTGAAACAGGTTGTAAACACCTTGAGTAGAAGAAACTCAAATTAAAATATACTTGAGCAGTTCTCTGGGGCTCTGATCCTGCTCTAAATGACCCAGACAAATGAACCTCCCCCTGAACTCAGCATGATCAGCATCAGTGCCAAATTATTAACAAGCATTTTCTCAGTAGGATTATCTATCCCTGAAAAATAATTACTCCTCACGGCCTTGCAAACAAACAAACCATTTATATAGGATTTACACTGACTCAGCTCACAAATTCCTACACACAGCCTGGCCTTCTAAGCATGCACACACAGTTAAGCTTCCAGTTTTCCCATTTACCTCTCCTACACAAATCTAATCCAGGATCATATTCCTACTCCTCCCAATTTAATGTGTCAAATTCTACCCTTACTGAAAAGTTGTGTTCTAGATATTGCCAAGCATCAGCAATTTTCTGATATGGATTTGGGGATGGAGATTTTCCCAACATCCACATCCTGCTCATTTTTAAAACCCAGTTTGAACAGTTCTAGCAAACTCTGATGATTTCCATTCAGCTTTTCACTTGTAAATTCTAACTAAGGGTTGAAGGATTACAATTTAGACGCCATCCTTCGCATACAGACACACAAACATACACGCCAGATTCCTGTCAGCATCTGGACACATTTTTAACCCACTGACATTAACATTGTAATTCAGGATGTACATTAGATTTACCCAAATCACACACTGTGTGACAGATATTCACTGTACTTCTGCCACTAGAAATGCCACTTGGGATTATTCCTTTGGTTGTTCTTCACAATACCATACTGAGCATTAAAGAGATGCCTGGCTTGTAAGAAAATAGAGCAGTATCTCTTGATAAACATGTGTGTCTCTGCATGTCAGAGTTACAAGTTGCTGATATTTCCCTGAAGTGATTAAACCTCTCAGATCTCTTCATGCAAGAAAACTACCCTGGTAATTTTATCTTTTAGAGATACAACCCCAAATCTTCAAAGTATTTGTCAGGTAAGCGTTCAGAACTCTTTTCTGATCTGTGCAGAACACAGGTAGCATGAGAATCAGCAGGATACTTTAACATAAACCATCTTGGTTTAAGAAGGCAACTCCAAAAGTAAATCGAGTGCCCCTGTTTTTTTTCAGATTGCACTCAACCAGACAGCTGTGGTGAAAAAATCACAGGAGAAATAAGAAATCAGCTTCAAATGCATAAATGAGTAAGGTTTCTTCCTCCAACATTTCAACATAAAACAGATCATTACAAAATCTTGTTAATTAACATAAGTTTGCAACACAGTCCAAAAAACAGGCAGTTAAAAACACAGTAGTGTTAACAGCAAAAACCTGGGACAGATCTTTTCCAGGGGACCTTCCACAGATTGGCTGCTACTGGTGTCAACTCCATGGGCACCAGAGCAGGATCAGCACAAAACCTCCATGCATGGGGCTGGAATGACACTCCACACACAGATGATGGAGCACTAAAGGTGTGTGAAGGACAAAAAAACCTTCCAACTAATTTGAGGTTGAAAGTTGACATGACTATTGCAGCGCAGAGCACAGAGCACAGTGGACTTACAGACATGGGCTGAATTTGCAAAGCTTTGACTCTCTATTTATTTCCAAAATTTATGCATATTCATAAAGTTACCTAACACACCTATACATATTCATCACTTGTATGTAAATCATTTGGGTATTTGTTGCAATTACGCAGTTCTGTCTTTAATTGAGGCAGTGGTCCTTTTGATTTGAGTCAGTGCTTTTTTGGGAGGAAGTAAAAGCATCTTCCTCACCACTTTGTCCTGCTGCCAGGTCTTTGTGACCCTTTGGTTATGGTCCAGGCTCTTTCCTTGGCTTTGAGCATCAAAATCTTGGTTTTCTGATTTCTTACAATGCTAAGTGTCAGATAATGATAGATTGTCCTGCTCTATACTTATATATTAATGATTAAACCTTTAGTTTCTCTTTTGATCCTCTTATTATTACGCTAGGCCCTGCTCTATGATGTGTTGCTTACATCTTGCTGGCTACATTGCTAATTCTTAAATCTTTTAACTCTTTGACTCAAATAAACCCTAATAACGACTAAATTAGGAAGTTTATAGTGCTGAAAAAGAACTGCTGCGATGATCTCCATGTTTATCACAGAATCAAAGAATAGGTTGGTTTGGAAAGAACCTTAAGGACCATTTAATTCCAACTTCCTTGGCCACGACAAGTTGGCAACAGCAGGTTTTGTCTCAGAGGTTCTGCTGACACACTATCAGAGTAACCTGCATAAATTGCTCATGACTTTGTCATTCACAGAGATTACTGCCATGATAAATTCACTGTGAGGAATAATCTCATGAAACCCATAATATTTTCCTTTAAATGGGAGTGCAAATACAGGCAACCAACTCTATTGCCAGGAAAATGGATTTGTCAGGAGCAGTGATACAGATTCTGGACAACTTCAGTATTTCACAAGCTACCAATATTTCTCAAAAAAACAAAACAAAACAAAACAAAACAAAACAAAAAAACCCAAACCAAACCAACAAACAAAAAAAAGCATTTAGCCTGCCTCCTCTTATTTGATAAAGCACTGATGCTTCAAGTTTGACATCTTACTTATGTCAGTGATCTGTGATAACTCAGAGGATGGTGATGCTGTAACCACACACGAAGGGCTCAGTGCTGCTCCACACACAGAATTATTCCTTTCCCAACTCTTAGGCATAAGGAAGATGCTACACTAAAACAAACAATTTGTTTAAAAAAAAAACCCCAGCAAAAATCTTAAAATAGTCCTGCTCAAACCAGTTTTGCAAACACCATTTTCAGTGGCTGAGTAAGAAATGTACCTGAGATGAAACACTTCAGATTGAGATGCAAATGGAGAAACTACCTGTGGAAAAACAAAGCTCCTTTCCATTTGTGCAGTGCTCTCTAACACAGAGCCCCATGATGAGAGCCACCAGAGGAGCCGAGATTGAGCAGTCCTGCCACCTGGCAATTGCTTTGCAGATTTGCCTAGTTATGCTAGAAGGAAGAATCCAATTTCCAAATCTCCAGGCAGTCCATTTAAAACACACCTTTCCATTTGGAACATGTACCATTTGCAGCTTGTGCTTTCCTGAGACACAAATACGTCTCACCCTTGTAAGGCAAAGGCTCAGCATATTCCACTACAAACTGGTAACATGCCCTAGATTTATTTTTGCAACACAGATATCTTTATGAAATTTTGATTTCATAGTGCTGTAGGTACCACATGTTAAATGTAATCCCGCCTCAAAAAAATAAAACATCTTTAAGAATCTTATCCTACTTTTCTTCTAAAATATTGGATCTATTATTGTACCATTTTAAACACTTCAAGATTTTTTTTTAGTCGGTGTATTGTGACAATGCATAAACGAATTAACAAAAATTAAGATAATTTGCCCCATTTGGCTCAGTTTCTATTTTGTGCTCATACAGCCTCTATCAAGGGGACTAATTTGGAAGAACAGTAGAGTGTAATTTCTTCCTGCTTCCAGAATCAGACAGACTCAGCGTGCAACCATTTCCCTATCTGTTTTCTAAGAGCTGTATTTCTAAAGAATATATCCTTAACCCCCCTGGAATTCTCTCTCTAATATACTTATTTTTCTCTAACCTATTTTTCTTACACTTCAGTGTAAAAGATTGTTTTATTCATTTGTTATTTAGGAAACTACTGAACAAGTCTCCTTCTTATACAATGGTGCTAGAAATCAAACATCAAAAGACATCGAAAATGCCACAGAGCACCAAGTTCTGAAGTATTTTGTAGGCTTTGGGGCTTTTTATGGAACAAGATTATCCTTAAGATCCCTTCAAAACCAAGCCTTTCTGTGATTTTAAAATTCCATGTATTCAACCACACAATTCTACATCCAAAGTCTTATGGGACGTGTTAAAATGTGAAGCACTGCTTACCTGTAACTTTGAAACGAGTTTAATTACTCAGCAAGCTCTCAGAGATGCTGTTATTATTGCTTTGATGTCTGAGATGCTCCATGGGCAAGTCAAGCCACAATCTCTGGGTTTCCCTCCTCAGCGTGGTGCTCCCAAGCACCACGAGCAGCATGCCAGGGGAATTTGCAGACAAGGGTGCTCAGGGCTGCACAGCCAATTCCAGGGAGCTGTTGGGCACTGGGGGAACACCTGCTGGCTCATCTTTCCCATGCCAAACCCCTCCCAAAAAAACAATGCCCTCACAAGCATTCCAAGAACACACGGAATTTCAAGCATTCTAACATTGACAGCAAAGCAGAAATAAGGAAGTTTCAGGTTTATTATACAGGGAGAGATCACAAGAAAAATTAATTTTATCCCACTTTTTCACTGAACTGAGCTGTCCCAGCTGCATGCCCTCGCTAAAGCTCCCAGTGAAACCAGAGCCAAGGCTGCCTGAGCCAAGGCTCCCGAGCCAGGGCAGGGCTCTGAGGACTCACTGCTCACATTTATCACAGCCAGACAGAAGGTGTGAAATGCCATTTACACAGCCAAGAGGGCCACAGAATAAATCACAAACCTGGCTTTGGCCTCGAGCCTCTCAGAGCACCACCTGGAGTGGCTCTGGTGGCTGAAACAGGACTTCAGCCATAAAATCAGTTCTGCTGCTGCCTCAGCCTGCAGATCTCCCAGAGACTCCTTAAAAATCAATGCTTTCCTAATAAATGTAAATATTGGGAGAATGGTTCTTCCTTCAAAGCAAAGACAGAGTGAACATTAAGGTCAACCTGAAATTAGTCCAATTGTTTTATATTTTAACAGCAAGAAACTGTGGGTTTTACTTCAGATAAAGAATATAAAAATTGACAGATCCCACATGATAAGCAACTAATTAGTCTGGTACCTTCTCTTTAGATTCAGCTATGCTTTCAAATAAAATAGTACAAGAAATCCTACACTGAACAGTTGCAGTAAAACACCTTCCAGAGGAAGCCTTCTTAGTCTGGGTAATTAGTTAGCAACCTTGAAACCTTTAAACTGAAGCTGGTTTAGATTTATTATACAGGGAAAAATCACAAGGAAAATAAATTCTATTCAGCTACTGAGAATCACAGCAGAGTTGCTACTGCTCAAAAATGTGCTAGCAGAGAATTTGTTGCTAAGACAAATTTTAAACAAACCAAGGATCTGAAGGGCATCTCCAACAACATAAAATTCAGAACTGCCTTTCTTTCCTGAATCAATAGACACATTCCTGACGTTTTATTGTCCTGACATCTCAGCTTCATTGGGGAGTTGGCCCTTTCTGCCCTGAAAAAGTTGCAAATTTGAATGCAGATACAAAAAGCGAGAAAGGAAAAGAATCTGTCCTTCTTCCCCAAAGAGTTCAATCTGCACAGCTTCCCTGAATAAAGGCAAACACAACAGAACGTGCTCCCTATTTAATGGAGACACATGCCTTCAGTGCTCTAAAGTCAGCACTGCTCAATTCTATTACCCCACCACAGAGTGTGGCAGCGTAATTCAGTCCCTTGGGATGGGCAGAGGGAAAAGCACCCACTTTTCCAGCACTTGCTGGAGTCTGTGCTGATGCATATGTTTGTGAAGAAACATGGACTTCTCTTGTTCCTTCCATATAGATTTTCTTCTCTTTAATGAATAAGTCATTAGGGTAACAATTGCCAAGCCCCACTCCACTCATAACAAGGCCTTTCAAGGCTGATATTGTCTAATCTCAATATATTAAGTCATAAATTTTATTTTTTATTTTCTCTAAGGCTTTTTACTCTCAAGGCATTCTACAAATAACATCTTGTCAATGCGTGCAGCATATATACATACATGGATTTTCTATGCTGAAAAATGGAATAGAAAAGAAAAAAAACAACAGAATAACATTATGTCTCACTTGAATCTTCATTTGAACTGGCCACTAGTATTATTTACAGCAGCTGTTTGATCTTTTTTATTTGCACTTGGTGGAAGAGCATGCCAGAGATTCCTTCAGAAATTAAGGGGTACAGAGAGATCACTATGCTCCAAACCCTGTGTTTACTTGCCTTTTCCCCATTTACTGGCATGTTCCATCAGTTCTACTCACAGAGTTCAAGGAGGGCTTAAAACACACTGGTATCTGTTAAAAATCCAATTACAAGCCTATTCCCCAGTCCTGACACGCCGCCAGAGGATTTCAAACCAAGGGTCAGACTTTGAGCTTCACTTATTAACATGCAAGCCAGTGGTGGGAGATGGGCAAAATATTTCAGTGAACACTGTGTCAGCCAGTTCAAAGAACCAATCTTTTTAATGAACTCTAATGCAGCAATGAAAAAGGAGGTGATAATACTCCGGAAATTATTCAGACATCTCAGGGGTTCAGCTGCTACTGCCATTCATGTGCCAGCTGCCTTCCTCACCCCTTCAGGCCAGAGTTTTTCTGCTTATTGCTACATCAAAAACCAAACAAACATGAAACTGTAACTCCCTGGAAGATTTCATCTCAGCAAGGGTGATGTTATGCTCGGCAAAATGCATAAATCACTGACATTCTCATACTTTCCTGCTATGGAGTATCTTTTAGAGAAGGAAAAAAATCCACAGGAAAAATTGTAAAAGCATTGCAAACACCCAGCTCTTCACACCAGCATTCCATGCAGGATCAGCTTCCCCTGCCATGCTCCTCTACAAACCCCTGGAAGCAGTGTGGCAGCACGTGCTTTGCATTACTGCTTCTGCTCTCATGGGAGCAGGATCTTGGGCAAGGCGTGGAAGGGGCCACCCTGCTGTAAACCAGGTTTGGTTTTTAGCCCATCAGGCCACCTGTTGAAGAACAGGCCATGGAGGGCAATGTCTGAGGTCCCTGGGAAATTCTGGCAGAAGGGTTGGGATGCCAGTTGAATTCCTGACCCAGCTGTGAAATAAATGAAATAAAAGAGGTTTATTGTGGGAGTGTAGAGAGCATTGCACAAGCTCGTAAGTCACCACCTTAGAAGGGGCTCAGCCCTGTACGAGTGCTTTACCTGGTAACATGGACAATTCTCTCACTTATGAATTATTCACCAACTCAGTTTGACACCTTGGAAATTGTCTTGGCTCTGCAATAGCCTAAATCCTGTGTGTGGCATTTTTCAGCTGATGGGTTACTCACTATTCTGTTCTGTTCATCACAACATGTGCCTCCAAGCAACAAAAGCACTGCTTCTATTCCTGGATTGGATCACTGAGCCTTTTACAAGAGAGGAACAACTGCTCCCACAACAAATAGCAAATATCACACGCATTTTTTCAGGCAGGCTCTGAAATTGTCAGTAATAGCCACTTGCCCAAATTTCTAAGCTTCCCATCTCCTAAAACCCCAAACCTACTCACATTGTGATTGATTTCCCAATATCTCTCCTGCTCTGTCCAATTTGATTTTTATTTGTCCTTGATCAAGAGAATAAGATGAATGTCCTCAGAGAGGCACGGGAACCATCAGCCTCAGCAGGGTCAGAAGGGTGCCAGAGGGAGCACATACACTGATTTTGAATGGACTGAGCAGCTCTGGGGGCTGGAGAAGTACTTACAGAAAAAAAATCTGATTTTCCAACTGCTGAGCCAACGTTTCCTTCAGTGGCAGAAAGAAACACCAATCTGGTCTTAGTGATAGAACTAATCTGTAAAAACCCTATAACCACTGATGGATGCACAGGGAAGACACTGCAACCAACACGTTCCCAACATAGTATGGGACAAGCAAAGCCTGGCAAGGGTTTTAATTTTAAAAACAAATCTATTAAAAGTAACATTTTATTTTGCTTTGTAATATTTTGCTTTTGGAAGATGCTGTACCAATCATCTTAAAAGTATTTGGATTTTTATGTATTTTAATGGATTGGAGGTCTGAAATACAAAGAAAAAAAAGTCTGGCACAGGGTGCTCAGAGCAGCTGTGGCTGCCCCTGGATCCCTGGAAGTGTCCAAGGCCAGGCTGGACAGGGCTTGGAGCAGCCTGGGATGGTGGAAGGTCCCTGCCTATGGCAGGAGGTGGGACTGTGGCTTTCAGTGCCACTGATAACAAATCTTTAATTAAGTGCCCAATTCCAAGCTCATCTTAAGGAATGCTTCAGCTGGAGCCTCAATTGCACTGCTGAGCCCTGTGCTGCTCTCAGGAACTCCTTTAGCTTTTCATTCTGTTCTGACCTTTTTGCACCAACACAGCCCATGGCATCACCCAAAGGTGCACAAAGTGTCCTGGTGCCCACAACTCTCCAAGCCTTTTTCACCTCCTTAAAAGAGATGATTTTGAGCTCACTGGAGTTTGAACAGAAGGTGCCTGATGTCATTGCAGGAGCACAGAGCAGCTCATGACTCCAGCTGGCATCCTGCACAAACGTGCTCACAAATCACCCTGGCTGTCCGTGCTGGGGACACCCAGCTGTGCCTCAGCACCCACGGGGATTTGGGACAGCAGCACTGCAAGCATCTCCACCACCACCATCTCACACAGGCACAAAAACATTTGTGCTGTCAGCTCAGGCATGGAAACACACACCAAACTTTTCTGTAATAACCATGTGGAAGCAAGTGCCAGCCTATATTGCAGTTGCTGTTTCAAAACATGGGGATCTCAAGTTTGTTTGTGTTTTTTTTAAAATTCTGACACACTTCTAAATAGCTGTTCAAATCTCCAGGCAGCCTGTGCCTCAACAGAGAACACAGCCGAGGACAGAAAAGAGACAAGGCTATTAGAGTTACGTGTGTCACTGGTTAGGGGATTTTTGGAGTTACAAATGTCACTCACATGAGGGGATTTATTCCTACAATTACCACAGATCCTCTCTGTGCTTCCACACAGAAGCTCTGTGTTTATCTACATCTTTAAGTCTTTACACTGTGTCATTTCCTAGTTTTTGACATGGTTTAGAAAATTCAATTTCAGCTGTAAAGTTACAAATACCTCTGACAGGTCTATTTCAGTAAAACATACAGTGATATCTGCCTCCTATTACACTTCATTTTCCAGCAGTTTTTCACTCAGCTTTGATTTGCTTTTTAAATTGTCTGTTTTGGATAACCAATAAAGTGAGACCAACCAGTAGCAAACACTTTCAACAGCATCTTAGACCAGTTAAATGTAGGAAAGTCCAGATTAAGTGAAGTAAAATGTATTTTACATGCATGGGATGAGCTGTGACCCTGTAAAGAGCCCCAATTCCTGCTGCTGTCAGAGGATTTCAGCCCCTGAGGGTCTGCTCCAATGGGCTGAAGTCAAAGCTGAGGTGGTTCAGACAAACTGCCCACAGTATTTCTGCCTTTTTTGCAAAACCAAACAAGTGAACATTCCCTCAGACCAGAGCAGAAGAGCCACAAGTTGAATTAAACAATTTTCACTGGAATGAAAGAATCCCAGAGAACCACTCCCTCACATTCCCTTTTTTCCATGACTCACTGCACCAGAAACACACAATGAAATAAAATATCCCTTAGTGGGACAGTGATGTTCCACCAAACACAAGGTGACAGAGGCCAGGTGACAAAAGCTTTATCTCTGAAATAAGCTTTATCTCTGACATATGAATGCAGAATACACTGCAAGAAGAAATTTTAAAAGGAAGAAACCCTGTCCTGGGCTGAGCCCCAGTGTGGGCAGTAGGGAGAGGGAGGATTCTGCCCCTCTGCCCCCTCAGGTGAGCCCCCACCTGCAGAGCTGCCCCAGCCCTGGGCCAGCACAGGAGGAGCTGGAGCTGCTGGAGCCAGCCCAGGGGAGACACCAGGGGGATCACAGGGAAGGAGCAGCTCTGCTGGCAGGAAAGGACAGCTGGGATTGTTCAACCTAGACAAGAAAAGCTTCAGGTGACCTGNTAATTTACAGAAGGCAGAGATAAATTGGATATCAGGAAAAACAAATTTTCAGTGAGGGAGGTGAGGCCCTGGCACAGGGTGCCCAGAGCAGCTGTGGCTGCCCCTGGATCCCTGGCAGTGCCCAAGGCCAGGCTGGACAGGGCTTGGGGCAGCCTGGGACAGTGGGAGGTGTCCCTGCCCATGGCAAGGCTGGGACTGAACGAGCTTTAAAGTCCCCTCCAACCCAAACCATTCTGTGATTCTAAGAAAGAGTCAAGTTAGAAGTGGAGAAGAATTAACTTCCTACAAGTTACCTCCACAAGTTGTCTCAATGCTATTCCAGGGCACTTCAGCTGCTTTTTTTCATATATTGAGATATAGAAATTTGTGTTTAAATCATCCTGGAATGTGCCAAGCCTGGGGCAGACTGGGAATGTACAGCTGGACACTTCCAAGTGCCACTGCAGAGTCTGGAGACTCAGTTACACCAGGTCACTTGAGGGAGGCTGGAGAAGTGGAATTCAGAACAACCTATATGGAAATTCATTAATACAGCCCTGCCTGCTCCATCCTTCCTCAGCAGAAAATTCCTATATATGTGTATATATATATATGTACACGTATATATTTTATTCATGAGTGTACAAAGACTATATATACACACAAAATTTATATACTCATTGTACACTGATGCATAATGGAGCACTTCATCATCTGGAAAAAACTGCAAGAAAAAGAAAAAATTTCCACAAAACACCATTAAGTAGCAGGTCACCCTCTGACCTTGGCTATCTTGATAAATAATTTGTGTTTCACAAGGTTTTCTGGGGCCATGAAAGGAAATGCTCTTCCCTTGTCATCCAAGGCCCTGTCTGACCACAAATGAGTTCAACCTGGCTCATCTTTGGATCTTAATTAATAAAGACAATTACTTTGAAATTTCAAGTCCCCATTTCTGTCAATACTTAAAATTATTGCAAATGTGAAATGACAATTGTTATTTAAAAGGACATTACAAGCAGGCAGAAAGCATTAAATAGATGTGGGCATAGGCAAGACAAGCCAGTAATTTTTCCTTGAATTTCAAGCACATTATTCTATCGAAATATTTAAAATGGGTGTACTGATTTATCTCATTGTTCCATTAATTCTACTTTTTTTTTTTCTTCCACCTAATTTGCTTTCTGCCTCCACTCCCTCATGCAGTTTGCTTTCTGCTCCTGGTGTTTGTAGTGGAATTCACAGCTGACCCACACCATATGTTGAAGTAGAAGTTATTCAAATCCTTCATGACATTTAGAATGTGCTAAGATATTATGACTTTCGAGAAACACCCTGAATGAAAAAGACAAGTTGCAGAATGGGAAAAGATACTTCCCAACCTCCCCCAGGTAAACAACTGCAATTGAGAGAGAGATCTTCAAGAAAAAAGTTAAATCCTCAACTGCCCAGTTGCTCAAACTGGCCATGACCTTCTGGAGGCTGACCTGGAACAGAGACCAGACAGAGCAGAAGGATAAAGCAGGGATTTATAAAAAGGCCTCACTGGGCACACCCGGGCAGCACAAGAGTCCAGCCAGACCAGACCCAAGATGCCCCAAAATGATCACAAAATGGACAAACAATCACGAGGTCTCACACTTTTACAAGTTCTGGTCCATCAGCAGATTAGAATCAATTGTACAACCATGACTTCAGGTTATGAAGTTCCATCTCCTGGTTTTTTCTTCTCACTTCACCACTGTTTTCGTTCTTGGGCCTGAAATTTGTCCTTGGTCCCAAGCTAGAGAAGGAATTGTTTTGTCTCCCTACTCTGTGAAGAGAGCTCAGCAGCACTGAATATGAAACCTAAAACTACCCACCAAAACAGCACAGAATCTAAAAAATACATAAGCTAAAACTTAAGGCATCAGCCAAGCTCTAAGAAAGCTGAGAGTGGTAAGAGAGATGTACTGAAACCACCATGTGGGAATGGGAAAGAGAAATGCCAAACCAAACACCCCAAAAATCAAACAGAAAAGCCCACAAAGGTTCATTTAGCTCTAGTTCAGCCTGAGGAGACAATGGTGATCTTGTTATTTGCAAAGATCATAAAATGAATACAGATCTTTGATGTCTCTTAAGTGTCATTCCTTAGTTGCTAATGAGATTTAAGATCTCATCCTAAGGGGTGAACCTCAAATGGCAGAGGGACACGGCAAAGTTTGGGCTAGGATTCTCCTAAGACAGTGAACAACCCATCTCTTCCTAGAAAAATACCTCAAAAGCTCACCTATTATCCTGGATTTCATCAAAACCCACCCAAGCCAGTTCTTTACTGATGAGCAAGAGTTTCTGGATGACCATCTTCACCTTTCCTAAGGGGATTCCTTACTGGAAGAGGAAACAGCCCACGGCACCAAGGTCTGCAAGGGACAGGCTGCAGGTGACTCCACACAACACAACTTTGAGTGTGGAAACACAATGAAAGACAAAGAAACTTCCCCAAACTGAGGCTCTTCTACTCTCTTTTAACACCACAGCTCCAGGTAACAGCAGCCAGCCCCCACATTTGTAAATATCTTTTAGAAAAAAACCACCTGATATAGGAAAATTATTTCTTTTCCTACAGTAGAACAGTCTTCCAAAGAGATGCAACTAATCCAGTAAACAAATTGTTGGATAATGGACAATGTTTTCTCCAAATGAAGTCAACTCCCTCTGAGAAATGTTGCCACTGAAGACATTTCATGGGAATTGCAAAAAAAACCAGTCCTACATGGATAAGACAGGACAAAGAGATGGAAAAGGATTCCCAGGGTCAGATAGGGCTGGGTTTTTTTCTCTGCTCTCAAATGTTGTGAGACAATTTTACTTTTGCAGTAATTGCATCTTTGTGTACAGATGTCAAAATCAACCCAGGAACCTGAAGCCCACCTTCTGGGAAAACTTACAGTTTCATGAACAAAAATAATGCTTAAATGTTTCTTTTTTGCTGCAAGAACTAGTTTGGAAACAGAGTAAATTAAAAGAAATGTTTCTTTAATAAAAGAATCAATATTTATGGCTTTACTGTATTTACTATTTATGAAGATACTTATGTTAACTCATATCCACCAAGACAAACAACAATCATTCCTTTAGGACAAAGCAAACCCTTCACAGCCAGAAAAACATCATCAACACAAGTGAAGTGTTGAAAAATTTGTCATATAAACAATAAGCATCTAGACAAGCTAATAAACAGCATGTCTCTTAAAACTAGCAGAGGAAGTCCATGAAATACTCGTCCACTGGAAAAACACAGAGTCTGGTCAAATGTCATGCTTAGAAAATACAGAATGAACAAAGACATTGTTTTGACTATGACTGCAGTTTAAATGAATGATTAATGTATAATTAAAGCAGTCAATCTAAGAGATAAAAGAGATTAGAAAACCACAGTAGCACCATGATGCCATATATACTGAAACAATATAAGAATGTTCCACCTCTAGACCTGGCACACACTTTGAGGGAAGGTCCATTTTAACAGCTAAATCACAGCAATGCTCCATTTTCAGAGCCTCTCTCTCCTCTTCTTTCACTTTTCAGCCTGGATTTTCAGCCTTGATCCCAGTAGCCACATGAACTCAATAATCTCCACTCTCCAGCACTATTCCAACAACATGCAAAGAGTTTGGATGCATGAAACACTCTTGCAAACAAAATCTGGTGGAAAGCTGCTTCCCTTTTCCTCCTCACACTGAGTTACATCTTCATCAGTGTTTTTAAAGTCCTTACAGCATTTATCCCACTCTTCTCCCTGAAAGCCCCTGGTGTATTTGTCTCTGTTCCAAGGAATCATGATCATCTGCACAGCCCTTTCTCATCCCACTTCCCAATGCCTTGGCCTTACATGTCCCACCAGCCCAGACATTCCTGGAGCATCTCCCATTTTACTCCCAGCAGAATGCCTTTATCAATCCATGAGCCCCCATTAATCCTTTTCCCACCTCTATTTTACCAGGCTATTAAATTCCAGTTTATCAAACGTCCCTTGGTACTTTCACATCCTCAGAACCCAGACCATCCCAGTCTGGCCCTGATCTCTCTTGGAACAGCCCTTCCATAAAGGGGAGCTCTGCTCACCCCAGCAGCCCTGACGAGACAGCTGCAACCTTCCCCCACTCTGCTCATTCAGCCCAGAATTTGTTTGCTTTTTATTGGATTAAAGGCATCAGCCCTATCCTTTATAACCCTTTTTTACTATTGCTGCTTGTTTTCCTTCTTTTAACTGTATGATTATTTTATTCCCCTTCTTTTCAGCTTTTACAGCTTCATTACCTTATGTTTTCCTACAACTCCCAAACCAAAGGTTGTCTTAACCCCTGGGCTAGAGAAAATTCTATTTTTTTTATTCCTTTGCTTACAAATAACCTTTATACAAAACCTAAAGTTTGTATTTTCAACATCTTGCTACAGACTTCCCACTCATTCCTGTAAGAAATTCCACATGCCAATTTGGAGTTTTTATTTTTGACAATTTACTACCTCGTAAAGGGATATAATAGGTACTTAATCCTAGGTCAAACACAGATTTTAGATCTTTGATGCACTCCTCCTCGATAAATGTTTCTCCTTAGTTTATTTAATGTATACAAACATCAATCTTAATTCCAGAGGATGATACAAATTCTTTCTCCTACTTCAGATTACACTCATTATTTTTTTATCACTTCTACATGAGAAATAATCCACTTTTTATTTCCACTGACTAATCAATCCACCTGGATTCTTAAGGGCTGTGCCAGGACATGAAACATAAACTCAGTTTACAAACCAGAAGGTACACAGAAGTATCTGTGTGTTTTACAGACTGGGAAAAACCCTCCTGAAGGCATGGAAATGAAACAATCCTGACCATTTCTTTTTCTCTTTGCAGTCCACACTCCACACTGATCAAAGTGCAACTACAGAAGGCAGAAAGAGTCTGTGGAGGCAGCAAAGTTCTTCTACATTTCCCCTTTCCAGCTGAGATTATTTCCTTTGTTGCAGAAAAATTATACAATATCCCCTGATTTTTAAATTTCAGAAATCAGCATTCACGTTTTGAAAATCCTTATTACTCTTCTAATTGATCCAAAGTTATTTTGATTTAAAATCCTATAAAATGAAAATGAAGTCATTATGCATCTTTACATCTAGTTTGAGAACTGTGTCTCCTGCCTGGAGGAGGGAGAGGGAGTACAACTTTCTGATGGGCATTTCCAGAGCAAAGAGGCTCCACAAACCATCTCCAGGCTAAATAACTTAAATCAGTTTTTGGACAGTCTCATGGCCTGGTTTGTATTCTAAGTTACAGCTTTAAAGGCAATTTTTTTTAATAAGCTCCGAAAAAAAAGAAATGTGGTATATGGCATGTTGCCCTGATTTTTCCAAGTTTCCTGAGGCACTTTCTAACTTCTTGTTTTCACAGTTCCTAGTTTCTTTCTTATGCACACAGTGTCTTTATCAAAAATCTGTTTTGATAAGATGAAGTTGTTTCCATACTTTCTCTTGGTGTGAAGAACAACTGATGGGCAGTTGTCTTGACCAACAGGATGGGAGAGGTGTCAGCTTTCTCCAATCCCTGGTCTGTGTGGAAATACTATAAATATGGAGTCAGATGTTTTAATAAATAGTTTTCAACCTTCTCAAGAGAGTGTCCATCTGTGTCCTTGTGTGTCCCACAGCGACATCGGCAAATGTAGAATTTAAATGGAAATACTGTTGATTTTCTGTGTGGGAGCTGGTCACAGTCTCCTGTTATGTGCTGGGCCAGGTTCCTCCTGTCCCTCTGTGCCACTGGGCTGGCCAGGAGCATCCCACTGCTTTTCCCATATATGAGAACAGCCCATGACTTCAGCAACCAGTTAAATCAAACAAGTCTTTAAATACCAAACAATCACAACTGCTTAAAAAAAAACCCAACTCCAAAACCTGGGGATATTGCAAATGAGTGACTAACTCAGGATAATTGCTGTCTGGTTTAACATTTGAAAGCTGTGCCACCTGCATCCCAGACTTGTGTTATTTTCAGGGGAGACATCTAATTTAGGCAGGAACGAAGAACAACTGGGTGAGAGCCACCACAGTTAACTCAACTGGGCCCAGGGGCTTTGAATGCCAGCCACAACTGCTGGGGTGGAAAGGAGTAAATGCTGAATTCAGAGTTTAATGAGTGTTTTAAGTATTTTAAGGTTTCTGCCACCATTTAAGGCTACATGGGCAATGCACAAGCCTGTAACTGCAGGGACAGGGATCCTCCACAAGCAGCAGGAGAACTCCATTTCACCCCTTCCTGCCCCTCTTCACCCTCAGGAAGAAGAACAGATGAACCAGGGGAAAAAAAAAAAGCAAATTTACATCAGAACCAGCTCGCAAAGTACTCCAGGAAAACTGCAAAACCAAAAGAAAAAGTCATAGAATGATATTATGATATTTTGTTTACAACCATAGCAGAGGCAGACCTTTAACACCTTGTTACTTTCATTACTTCTAGGTTTGTCTGCTTTTTTGCATTGATTTTGCCCAGAAAAGAAGCATTTTAAGAATAAAACCCACAAACAACTGTCTTCTTGTTTCTCCTAGAGAAGCAACCATTCTTGCAGTACAAAGCATTTATTGATGCATTTCCAAACAGAACTGGCTACAGGGGAATTATTTAAGCCTCAGTGAAGCAGCAAAAATTGTTTGTGATCTTTTTCACTGTGCTGTCCAACCCTTCAGTGTTTATTCAGCTTCTGATACTTTCTGGTTACCTGCTGATAGTTTTTGGAGGCTCCAGTTGTGGTTTGTAGAAGCCCTGGAAGTGGGAATGCTGGCACCAGCAGGGGCTCTGCCCCACTGCACCCACAGCTGATGGGTTGGGACCTGCCAGTTCACTGGGGCCAAAGCTGGCACTTTTCTATGGGCAGGAGAAATTTGGAAACACCCCAAGGAACCCCAGCACAGCCCAGATATTGGTCTGAGAAGGCACTTCCCTGATTCCATCCACATTCAATACACTTTTCTACAAAATTAAATGAATCTCGTTACACAGATTGATTTAATGAGTTATCTGCACACAGTGAGGAGGGACCAGAGTGCAAGCACAGGAGAATGCAGGAATCACTGCCCTGATTCAGCACATGGCACAGCTGCAGCCACATAACACAAAAAATCCCATCTGTCTGTAACTCCCAAACCTTACACTGTCCCAGCCTTTGGGCTGGAAGAAACTCTAATCCTGCTTTTAGCAAAACAAATAAAAAATAACAAAAAAGATAGGAAAAATCTTTCTAAATTCTAATTGATGTTTTTTAATCTCTCTAAATTGCTACTGCAAATTAAGAGCAGAGGAGGAGAGTTAAAACTATTGTTAAATAGTTGGGCAGAGAAGATCTATTTCTGTTAAGAAACAAATGCATTTGGGCACACTGAAAGCTCTGGACCTTTACTAAAGGTTTCTCCAGTTCTTCCTCAGCAGCAGAGGATTTGTTGGATTTGCTGGTCTGGTTTCCTTTCCCCTGAAATAAAGGAATTGCTGGGAGTGCCCCTCTCATCCTGATATCTAAAACTGGGAATCACAGAGCCTCTGGACCCCAGTGCACTGGCCAAGCCTGTGGTTCTGGTTCCTGCCTCCCCTCACACAGGTGGGATCCAAATGAAACTCTCGTGTTCTTTTCTTGTGCAGGTGGTTCCCTGATACTACTGAGCCATATCACTGGGAGTTTCTGTAGATATGAAATATCTGACATTTAAATGGAAGAGTAAGAAGTATAACTGTCAGGAGTATAAATATATTTTGCATCAAAGCTTAAACAGCTTAAAAAATTTTCCTGAATGTGCTATCATGTCTGTTCTCAGGGTTCTCCGACTCTGAAGCTGTTCCTTTTTAATTTTTTTTTTTTTCTGGTAAAACCTAAGCCAATTTCCCAGCCTTGAACTGGAGCAGGAGAGATCCAGCTGTATTTATATTCATGTAAGAACGACGTTTCCTTAAGTGCACATCACTCTATAATCATGGATTTCAAGAAAAACATCTGCTTCTTCACACCTGTGAGCAGCTCCTGCATTGCCCCAGCACAGGTCCCTGCACAGGAACTCCACAGCAGCAAAGAAATGAAGGGACCAGGAGTGATGCCAGCAGGTGAGCTGCTGCCCTGCTTGATACCCAACACCCGCAGCAGCCTCTGGAATCTGGCTGTGGTCCTTTCATTTCTGGGGGGCTGAGTTTTGACAAGGAATATGAGGAAATGGGCAGCATCTGCAGCATCCCGTGGCCCCTTTGTGAACTGACGTAAATCACTCTTTATTTTATGTTTCTGGAGCTGAAAACGAGAGACACAGCTACCAACAAGATCCACAGCACCCTGCAAGGGAGTTTTGTTCCCAGCTACAATTCTCTCAGCTGGAACACCTTTCAACCTAAAGCACAGGGGTCAGAGTGTAGATGGCTGCACTTGCTACAAAGCACAGGAGACAAATGTAGTTCCCTATGAAGGAAAAACAAATTCACCACTAAAGAATTCCTCACAGTGTATTTCTCCTAATCTCTCACCACACAACTGTTTCCAGTGACTGCAGGCAGATTGGGAAGAGATACTGGCTGTCAGGAAAAGGTGAAAGGCAATTAGTAAATCACTATCTCTTTTGTAATCACTGATGAAATTTCCATTTTTTTATCCCCTACTGCTCACTTGCCCAAACAAGCAAGACATCACCTTGAAAATGAATGCAATTAATTATATTAGCTGAAGCTTTTAAAGAAGAATGGCTTCTCATTTACATTCCTGGCAGAAATTCAATAAGATTGCACTACTGTACGGTTGATTGAACTGCTGCTGCAGTTAGACCAGTATTCGGAAATAAAAATAATTCTGATGTTCATTATGAGATTTTTAGAGCTAAGTACTTTGAACTGTTAATATTTTCAAGTAAGTCTGCAGTGGAAAGGCTGGAAAAGGTAGTTTACTGTGTGTTAACTGAAGCTGAAATAATTTCCTTCCCTTCTGCACCATCTTCCACTTACTTTTAGCTAATCAAAAATTAGCAGAAATATCTTACATGCCTGAACTAATTAGCAAAGATGTTATCCAAACCTTCAGCTTTCACCTATGCACCTGAGCACTTGCCCTCTCTTAGCACAGCTGTTGACATGCAAGGATTGCAGAAGTTATTATTTGTGAGCAGGGGTTTCCTGATTTCCTGATTTCTCCTGGATGCTGCTGTAGCAGAGGGCAGCACAGCACTGTTGGACTGCCTCAACAATCCCAGCTAAGCATGACAAACCCAACAGAAATTGTTACACCAGCCTGGATAATGGAGTCTAAGCAGCAAACTTTCAATTAGAGACAATAAATGATTATGCATGTATTTGTAAAAGCATAATCAGTTTGTGAAAGCATAATTGGTTTGTGAAAGCATTATTAGTTACAGGGATGTAAATAAGCAAGGGGAAAATGAAGGTTGGTGTTTGGATCACAGGCTGGAGTATGATGTAATGACAGAAAAAAAAATAAATTTAATAGCAAATTGGGCACAGATCTGACAGGCCCATCCCACTGCAGAAACACACCTGGACAGAGCTGGACAAGGCTCTCAGCCTTGCTCCAAACACCTGGCAGGGAGAGGGACAGAGGGGAAGGGCTCCATCCTCCACTCTAACAAGGAGACACCTACACAGCCTCCAGGAATAAATAGATACAAACTGAAACTGCTTCAGGTACTACTCAACCCTCTATTAAACTGAATATGGAATGGACTTTCCTGTTAATAGAACTGCAGGATGGTTTGGGTTGAAAGAGACCTTAAAATTCATTTTGCTCCATTCCCTACCACGGACAGAGACATCTTCCACTATCCCAGGTTGCTCCAAGCCCTGTCCAATCTGAAGTTTGATGAATTTTATCACTGATGAGTTTTATCACTTTCTTTATGTGAATGAACACATCAAATACACAGAGTAGTATCTGTGCTTGTGGAAAATTTCCCACAACCCACAAAATTCAGTCCAGGCTGCTGCACTGTACATTCACAAACAAAGTTTATGCCGCTCAGATTTTTTTATCTGACCTCAATTTTAGAAAGTTTTAAATATAACTATCATTGAGTGAGGTAATTCATATTGCCTTTACTCTTGGAATAATGAAAAAGTATTCAGGAAAAGCAGGTGGGAGTATTAAGTCTGCTATCTCAGAAGCTAAAAAAAAAATATAAAGCAGGCAGAGAGCTTTAGGCTGTCTAAAAAAGCCCTACTGTTGGTCACATTCCTTTAATTAAAAGTAGTAAGGGAAAATCATTTGGCTTACTGCAATTTCAGCAGAGAGCTAATTTCAGATAGAAAGTCAGTATCTTCTCTTTTTCCACAGGAATATGGAGACTGAGTGAAGTCTTTATGAAGGACCCGAGATGAAGTTTTATCTTTAATATGGAAGGTATGAACTCCCTGTTTCTCAAGAAGGATGTTGGTGATTCATATACTTCTTAAGTCTTTCTCAAACAAATGGAAAAAGAAATCTAAAGAGATAGCTATAGAATAAGAAAGCCAAAATAATTCACAGTGTATTACCTGTTCTAGAGAGGCTCTCCCAGAGCAGTGCCTGGATCCAAACAAGCATTTCTGAACAGCTCACACATATCTCTAAAACTGAGATTTTAGCTAAATGATCAGTTCTCTTTGCTTTAAGAGGTGGCTGAGGGGTCTAAGCAAAAAGCAGAACACTCAGGCATTTGGTGTATCAAGTTTAGCAACAGGCCAGCCTAGCTGTGAAGCTGTAGGCTGGACCTGTGCTTGCTCACAAAAAGTGATGAAAAAGTCAATTATTTCATTTAAACCACGCGTATGAGGCAATTATATCATATTTAAAATGATATAATGAGGAGAAAGTTAAGCTTTCTGTCTTAACAGACTGCAAATCTGTAAAAATGAGCATGCTGCCAGGAGAACCTCTGGAATGCAGGGAGTGAGACAGACTGGAGTCACCAACTGCAGACAGTCAGAACCTCCCAGCCTGGGTGAGCAGTTTTGGGGTTCTGTGCCACTCTGTGTCACCTCCTCAGCCCAGGTTATCCAGGCTGCAGTGAATTCTCCCAAGCACTGGAGCACTGACATCTCTTGGAACAGTCATGGATTCTGCTGAACCACCAAGAAATGCAGCACAGAAGCCCTGAAATTTAACCCCTGGTTAGTTGTATTTTCCTCCAGACAGGGAATACCCTGTCAAACAGCCTGGGACAACACTGCATGGAACAGGATCAGAGTCAGGGCACTGCTAATTACCTTGATGAGCTCATCAGCAAGAAGAGCTAAGATGATAATCGTGACAAAACTGCGACTTTTTTCTAAAGCATGTATGACTTTTCTATTACTGTACAAGCCTGAAGCACACGCCTGCCAACACTGCACCTTGTGATACAACCCAATGGGTTTTCCAGGAAGCCAGATCTCATGCTGGGACTGCAGAGCAGGGATGGAAGCAGAGGTGGCAATCTCCAGTCAGTGCAAGGTTTGGAGGGTCTGGGGCACTGCCAGCTGGTGGAAGGTATCAGGCTGTTGTAAAAGTGATAGACATGAAAATATATCTAAACCTGTTGGTAAATTTACCTCATTTAGAAACTACAGGTTTAAGAATGCAACAAATCCATCTCAGAGACAGAATCCTGTGGCCCTAAATCAGAGTGGATTTGTGTTTTGAAGGAGTTTGTCACTGTCTAGACAGCAGCTAGACACAGAAGCTCAGAGATGTTTCCTTACCTTGGGTTTAAAAAGTTAAAATGTTTGAGGAGGAAAAGTCTTCTTCAAACATGGGATTGGAGACAATGCTTTTCTCTCTTGTAATCAATGAACAGCTTGAATAGATTACACCTGAAGTTTCAAAAAGAAATCAAAACACCAGCAGTACTGTGAGGACATGGGCTTGGCCTGATTTTGAAATCATGGTCCACTCTGCCCAAACACTAAAGCATCAGGGACAGGAAAGCCTGATGTGTAACAGCTCCTTATTTTACAGTGAGATACGGCTCATTTGGAGCAGCAAACTAATTAATACAATCAGAGGCGAAAGTTTCGGAGCTCTCCCAACAGCACACATTAGCATATACTGCCGAGAGACTTGATAAAGTTCAAAGCTTATCTTGTAGCCTGCACGCTCCGTGTTTGCTCAGAGCAGCAGCTGGCCAAGTGATCTCCCTTCTCCTCAAAGAGCAAAATTAAATTAGATTAGATCATCTCCTCTCCCTTGTAGAATTAAGATCGTGCTATGCAAACAAGCAAATTAGCTTTTGAAATCCTGTTTCTCACTTTAAGGCTCCAAGGCTGAGAAATGCTTTCTGTACCAATTCAGCTCAGCTGCAGGAGTGGGTTTGTGCTGTTTTCCTGGCCAGCTGATGGAGAGAGTTTTACAGATCTGTCTCTCCCTGGGCTTGAGGCTGCGAGTGGCAGATCCTGAGGGATGAAGCCAAAGAAGGGAACAGAGGAGGAAAGGTAATGGAGACAAAGTCTTGAGAATTAAGTTATGCAGAAGTCACAGAATCCCAGAATGGACTGAGGTGGAAGGAACCTTAAAGCCCATCTCATTCCATCCCCTGCCATGGACAGGGACACCTCTCACCAGACCAGGTTGCTCTAAGCCCTGTCCAACCTGGCCTTGATGGTTTCATAAGAGCTGCAGTAGTGAGGCTCGAAAGCTTCTTGGTTTGTTGCTATACAAAAACACTTCTGAGTAAAAGAGTAACATCGAGTCCCTAGAAAAATCAGGATTAGGAACATGAATTTTCCCTCAGAAGAAAGGATTAGAGCGTAAGGAAAGAGAAGGGAAAATGCAGGGACCAGGATTTTTTGGTCTAGAAAACTGGACTGAAGAACAACAAATGTTTATGGATGGATGGTGGAGGTTTAGTTCAGGTCAGCGATGCCAGGTGCCAAATTCAAACCAAACACACAACAGCAAATTAGGTTCAAAGGGGGACATGCAAACAAGATCCTAGACTGAAACCATAGTTTCTAGAGCTCATTCACTGCACACCAAGCTGTGAGGTCAGCTGGCACAGGCACACTTCAACAAGCAGATAAAAACATCTCCCCATTAAGTCACCATGCTGCAGCAATCAGACACACTCCAGAATTCCATCCTAGGCAATCTATTCTGGATGAACAGCTAATGAGAACTGAGCTCAGCCACTGTTCTCTGGTTATGATTCCTCCTTTGAATATTCTCATAACTGTACTGCCAAGCATCTCAAACCTATAAAACTGAAACGGGGAAAGAAATTCTTCAGCTCTGGACAGATGGAGTAGTAAAACTGGCCATGAGAAAGCACAGCAATATCCATGGCACATCTTCGCTCAGTCACCCCAGACTGCAACAAATTTAGCAAGAAGTTAATTTAGCTTATACTTTGTTTGTTTGTTTTTTAACACTTTGATTATCTCTTATTAGGCTGGAGTTGATGGAGAAGGTGATTTGGGGTTTATTGCCAAATTCCTTCACAGCTTGATCTTCACTATCATAACTAGACGAGATTATAAGATGAAGATGGTATTGCATAAAAAAAAATAAAAAAGAAGTCTCATATACATGGAAAACAAGAGGCATGGAGAGAAAGGAAGATTTTGGAGGGTTTATGTTTCCATGAATGGTGAGTTTATGGGGCAGACTGAGTCCTGGGGAGGCACCAGGAACAGTTATCCCTTGACAATGTTCATCACACTGCTTAAAGCTTTACTAACTTGGCTGTTAAAGAGTGGCACAGAAGTAAATTAAAAAAATCGAAGTGCTGCTTAAACTTTGAGGGCATAAAACATTTGTTCTGAAGCATTAAAGATTAATCAGAAACAGCTCTGCTGTTTCATGGCTCTGAAGACAGAGGGTCACTTGCTGCCTCAGAGTCAGTGCTTTTCTTGTGTGCCAGGGCTGGCTGGGAAGCTGGGACAAGACACCCTGGCTCTGCCAGCATCCCTGCAAGGCAATAAACGGCATTTCCAAAGATCTAAGGGATGGGTTCAGATCTCCAGTGTGAAGGAGGATCTTGTTTTAGAAGAATGAGCTGAGTCAAGGAGGTTCTTAGACACCTGAGCTGTGATGAGGGTTTCTTATTCTGCTTCCCTTACTGCATCCTTCTGATCAACACTGACATTTCCTTCATAGTATGAATAGTTCCTCATGCATGCACTGTAAGTAAATCCAGAGTAGAAGACCAGAAGGAAAAGCTTTTTCCACCATTAGGAAGATAAATCCACCCACTGAAATGTCTTTGTTCTACCTACGCACGGTTTACCCAAAGGGCTTGACACCTTTCTGTGTTTGTAGACATTTTCCTAAGGAAAAGCCAAGCATTTCTCAAGGTAAATGAGGGCCCAAATGGCTTGTGTTGAAGCCTGAAACATCTCAATTTCCTGTGAATTCCCTGTGACTTGGCTGGTGCCATTTTTACTGCAGCTGTTCATTCAATTGAGAGCTCGCATCATGAAACATGTCAGGGAGAAAAAGAGCCGATGAGAATTCAGTGAATACAGCTTTTCATTTGAAAAGATCCTCAAACACACACAATTGCTTTCTGTTGCTTAATTTTCAACATTGATAAACATAATTGCATTTATTTATCTAGTCAATACTGAAAACAAGCGATAATTTGTAATATAACAACTTTACATCTCAAAGGAATACAAGCACAACAGTTTCCAGTCCCTTCTAAAAGAGGTGAATGACATGGAGGAGGCTGGATTGCCTATGCAGAAGAAGCTTACATTATTTTTTTTCCCCATGAGGATATATTAATATTGTTGCTATCAACTTGCTTTTGTACATACATAAATGACTTTTGGAAAAGAGATTTAAAAGCCAGCATTTTTCATGTGCCAAATTACACATACTAAATATCTGATACTGGCAATAGCAAATGCTAATATTTCCTAAGCATGAAAAATGAACTCTCTTTCCCCCACAAATTCTCAATAGCAACAGTTCTCACTGGAAACAGTGATCAGAGGTTGTTATTATCATTCCATCAAACAATCTGTATCCTTCTAATTAAATAGTAAAGCATCTGAAAATCTGCTCATTATGAGTCTCCATCCTGTTTATTTTGAAGCTGGCAGAAAGACTTCCAGTTACTTCACTGTACACTGAATAGGGCTTGTGGTAAAGAAACTGCATTAGTTAAATAATTCTTAACACTACAATCTTGGATATTTTTCCATAGCTTTTGCACTCAGGTGCTGGGATTCTGTTAAGTGGTGCGATGGTTGGTGACAGAAGCAAAAAAACTAAAGAAAAAAGTAAGAAAGATGAAAGAAGAGAGTTCACTGGGCAAAAGAGACAAATGGGGAAAAACAGTGCATTGGGCAGACAATGCACTGCAGCACAGGGTCCCTCTAAGATATTACACCCACTGAATTTAAGGGATTTCAGAAGTCCACTGACTCTACGTTAAACAATTCCAAAAAGCTGAAAATTCACTCAGAGCTACCAATTCTCATAAGGGGCTGAGCAGCAACCTTAATGATACTTCTACATTTCCTGTATTTTGCCCACCCTCTGCCTTGAATCCCTATTTAATGCCTCAGTTGCTTTCTTGGATCACACTGAGGAGTAATCTTGCCTCTGATTTCCCCAATATTTTCTTTTTTAAAGCTTCATCTGTCAGTATTTGTCTGCTCATTCATGGCCTTCTCCTTCCCTCAAATCTGCTCTGTCCTGACTTTGGCCTCCTGCCCCATGCAGGTTCTCAGGTCCCCCTCCTTTTGGAACTTCTTTCCTGTTGACCTGTCCATCTCTAGGCTGCTCACAAACCTCCCAGAGAAAAGGAAAGATACCCAATGCAGAGCAGGTTCACAGTCTGAGGGGAGGAAAAAATCATAAAACCAGGATTCTGTCTACTCAAAAATTCATTCTTCAAATGTTGTTACAAATCTCAGCCCTCACAAGACCTGCAATATTCCCTAATCCTGTCAGTTCCTTCAAAAGCATTAGAATTTATCTCTTTCTCCTCAAACTTCTGCTCCTATTTACTCACTGCTTTGCCTCTTCCTTAATATCCACTAACTTTACATTTATCAATTTTAGTATTTAAATTTTGTCAGACTTTTCCCATCCCTCATTCTACCTATGCACCTTGTTTACTCCTGCAACTACATTTATTTCAATAGAATTTATATTAAATTTCATCTATGTGGAAGAAACCTCTCTCTCTTCTATTTCCCAGCCCCTGAAGATTTTGAAGCTGTTCATGAGAAATATTTTTCCATTGGTGTGGCTATAAAATTCCCTAACTTAGCCCTCAAACAAAAGCCAGTTCTAACACGTTGGCATCTGGACAGCATGTCCTAGCAGAGCTCAAAATAACAGATTATAAAAAATACAGGCTGTGTGCTCAGATGCTGAGAGCCAACAGTTCCTTCTAGAGCCAACAGGTGCTGAGAAAAATTAATGTTTGTGTGCTGAAACCATGCAGGAGACACGAGCACAAGAGCAGCTTGCTTGTCCTTCCTCCCAGGGTGACGCTGAGTGATGTGGCAGTGCTTTAGCAGTGCCGTGATCTCGCTAATGGTGATAATGGCAAGGTCCTGACACTCACAAACAGCTCTGTTTGGGGAAGCTGCAGCAGGAAAGGGTCAGAAAGAGGCTGAGCACAGTTCAAATGCACCATTTAACACATCAAGGTGCAGGAACTGAGTGTGCTCCCAGCAGACAGCAATCCCTTCGGGGTCATTAAAACACTTCCTAGAAGCCATTCTCATCTTTGATATCATTTCTTTCTGCCCTGTGAGCTCACTGAAGGCTGCTCACATCCTTGCTAAGCTTGATTTCAGAACCAAAACACACCTCCCTCGAAGTGGGAGGATGGTTCTGCTGACCTCTGGCAACATCACATGAGGAGAAATTCTCTCTCACTTTTACAATGGGAATGACACAGAATTAAAAACTGGGAAGTGACTTCCTCTCAGCAGAAGTTTTCTAGAGAGGTAAATGTTCTTAATCAAATCAATTTTTTACATCATTGAATAAAAGCAAGTATTTAGTTAGCTAAGTGTGATATACTTAATTGATAGGTCTGCAATTTCCTCACAGACTTAGGTCAAACTGTTTCTATTTCATCCAAAACCAGTACACTCCACCCCAAAGAAAAGGTTTTACTGAGTGTTAGAACAAGGAACACGAGACAGAGCAAATATTTGGTAGGAATCACTTTTAAAACTGATGGGTTTCAATTGCTACCTGTATGAAATGGCTTCTGCATGGAAGTGCTCATGGCCTTCACTGCTGAATAATCAAGATTTTCTGCATATACAGGCAGGGTTTAGTTAGTGACAACCCAGACCTAACATGAGATGGTAAAAACACGTGGGTGACAGCACATTTCTCTGAGGGACACCTAAATGCTGGTGCTGGGCTGTGAGCAGCCATCACAGAATGAGTTACAGGGATGCCTTAGGGGCTGGAGAGAATAAAACAGAGCAATTGAAGGCTGTGTACAGAAAAAAATCCCTCTCGTTGCTTGCAGGGTTACATTCCTCCCAAAACTGCATTCATAAAGAGGTCAAAACTGTGCACTTTCCTGGAAACTCAGCATTGGCATGCACATCCACTAAAGTAAACCCAACACCTGCAGTCAATCCCAAAAAACTCACGTTAGCATCAAACAGGGGTGGAATTCTGGAAATGAGGAAGAATTATTTACAACTACGAGAAAGAATCCCAAAACACAGACAGGAGCCTGCAGAGTAAATAGCAAAATAAAAACACATTGGGGAAAATTTCCAGAGTTCCCTTTCTCTTTAGACCTTAACAGCTGAGAAATTACTTGGAGCTCATTAACAAGCCACAGACTAATCTATTTACTTGTATGGAAGTGAAAGAGTGGGGAGAAACATATTTGACTCATTCTTAGTAATTTCCCCTACATAAAATATTTTTGGAGAAAAAAAATATACAGGCAGCTGAGCCAAATTTTTTCTCCCTCTCAGACAAAACTAGATCATGATTCATCATATACACAGATGAATTTTAATTTATTCCTTTAACAAGTTTCTTTTTGTATTTTCTTGTAAGCAAGAATTAATACACTCAGACACGGGGAAATGTTAATTTTACTGCCTCGCCTTCCAAGTTTACAAATGTTGAGTCTAACTCCTGCTGGCACCATTCTGGCCTGCAGGGAGAAGAGACAAATGCCTGACCTATGCACAGAGGGTCTCTGGCCTTTCTAGAGGTCAGCAGCAGCTTCACATCCCTCATCTCCTGAACAGAAATAAAGGATCCTGCCCATGCAGTGTGGATTATCACAGAAGGAAAGCTGTTTGATAATTATCCATTCCTGCTGTAACGCCATGGTGCCACTCACAAAAAGAGAAAGGTGACACAGGAAATTTGGCCTATTAGACTCCCATAAAACTTCACTCAGTTCAGGGCAGCCCAAGTGGAATTTGGCCATCTGGAATTCCTGGATATATCTCGATGCTTGCCTGCTAAATGAGGATTTCACAGAGCAACACTAATGATGATGACCCTTCTGTTCTTCCAGTGAGAAGCTCAGAGACTGCTCCAGTTCCTGGAACCAAGGAACACACTCATTTAGGTGTGGGAAGAGCCCTCCATCCCTTGTCTGTGCTGTTATAAATACATATGATAAAGTTGGCTTTTCACAAATATTGTAGGGAATGCTGCGTGTGTAGTGTGGAGAAATTTTGTTGTATCAGTGTGATTTATTTCTGCTATTGGAAAAACTTGGAAATAGTGGTGTGATGTGAGGAGCTTTTGTGACTGTTTAAGAGAATGGTGAAGGCATGGTCAGGAAGTTTTTGGCATTCTTGGATTATCCTGTTTGGGTGAAGAAGACACCAGACACCCAGGGAAGGGATTTATTGATCATCTGTTATCAGAAGATCTGCAACAGACTAAAACTAAAAGAAATTAAGAGAGACAGGTTGGGGAACTCAAAGAAAGGCTTTTAAATAATACATAAGGGTTTATGAATATGCAACATGTTGGTGGATTTAAATGAGTGTGCCCTAAGTTAGGGTGAGCTCTTGGCTCATGGCCAGAGACACCCTGGCCATGTTTTTTGCTTTATTGTCTTGTCCTTATTGTCTTTTATTAAACCTTTTAAATTCTACCATGAAAGTGAACTTGTTTTTCACATGTGCTGAAGAGGAAAGACAGAAACTGCTGTGATTTCTCAGGGAGGTGGTGCAGTGCATCCAGGGGAGGTGAAGCACTCACCCTGAACAGCTCTGGGCTGGGCTCACTCCACTGGGACACGGGGTGCCAGCTCTGCAAGGCCACACTCAGAACTCAATTGTGCCTGAAAATATCATCTCCAAACACCCACCATGTAGATGAAGGTTTAGATTGGTTCTCAGGAAAAAATTCTTCACCAAAAGAGTGGTCAGACACTGGAATAGGCTATCAAGAGCAGCAGTAGAATCATCATCCCTGGAAGCATGAAAAAATATGTCATGGAACACTTGGGACCATGCTTTAGTGGTGGCCTTGGCAATGTTGGGGTAATGGTTGGACTTGATGATCTTAGAGGACTTTTCCAACCTAAATGACTTCATGTGAGATAAAAATGCTCTATTTTCTATCACAGAATTACCCTTCAACAATAACAGGTCCTTCTGCTCTTCGCAGAAAATATTTTGTAGAATAAGGGTGCAAAGTGAGGCCATTTGAACTTGCTAGGTAACTTACAAGAGATTTAATTCTGAATATTATAATTTATTCCATTTTGCTAATCCATATTAATCCACTCTTCATACCTACACTTCTGTTTCTAACCCAATGTCCAGTTGGAGCACAGATGAGCAAGAAACAGTAGTGATCTGGAGCATGCAGAGATGCAGATATATGTTTATATAAATACAGTACTCCATTTCTTTTGGAAGAATTATTGTTTGTTTCTGTGAAAGCAAAGTAGCACTTGCTCTAAATGCTACAGAGATGAAAGGAAGTGAGCTGTCAGGTAGACTGAGCCAGAAATTCAGCCTCTGTGTGCTGACTATTTATCTGCTAAGTTGGAACAGGAGAACTTCACAAATAAACATAGGATTGAAATCTAACAGCAAAGAATGCAGCTGCACAAATGCACAAGACACGATGCCTTTGCATTCAGATAGAATCATATTTAATACAATTAAAGTAATTACTTCAGTCTACTCAGCTCTGGTTAAGTCTCCGTTGGAGTTAATTAGCAAATGATAGTAAAATACTTTGAACTTTAAATGTTAAATACTTTCATTATTAATATTATTCTTGCAATTGCTGCAAGAGCAGCCAGGTCTCAGCTCCTTGGAATGCTGCAAAGTGGAGAATAAAACATGGAGAATAAGTACAGAACTTTCGCCTGGCTGATTTAAACACATTTCTTTGTGGTGCTAACCAAGGATTTGCCTCAAAAAAGATCCACAAAAGAGCTCAAGACCTGCTCTCACAGGATTCCAGACTGGTTTGGGTTGGTCTTGTGTCTTCCAGCACTGCCATGCTGAGTCCCTGCTTGGAAGAACAACTTCAGACAAATACCCCCAAAAAGGTGAGAAAATAATGACTGAAGGCACAGGGAAGACAACAAGACAATTAAGAAAGGTTAAAAGGACTGGATCACGTTTAGTCCTGCAGAATAAAGATTTAACTGCATACTACTATATAGGAGAGGTTATAAAAGAGCAACGACTGCTTATTCTCCCTATTGAAAAATGGAAAAAAAAATATAATGAGTTGAAGCCACAGAAAGGAAAATGAAGGTTTGAGAACCTCTACAATTCAAAGAGTGGAACAAGCAGCCCAAAAGCTGCAGAATACTCATCACTGAGGGTATTCAGGCTTAAGTAAACACCCATCTGTTAAAGCATATTTTGTTATAATCACTCCTGCTATTGTGCAAGGAGGTGGAACCAAAGTCCCACTGAAGTCTGGGGGCTGGATACCCACGATTCATGTGTTCCACGTTTTTGAAACATTTATTCAGAACAACAAACATCTGGTTCTTAATCCCCCAATTAACACTATTCCCAGCCCTAAGGAATTAATCACAGAATTCATGGGAAACAGTTTATTTGCTGGCAACAGAGTAAAACAAATTGCCTACAAACTTCTACAATGCTAATGCAGTAGTTCAAATGCCTTTTTATTTTTTTTTTCTTTCTGACATTTTAATTAAAAAAATAAAGACCAGAAAGACATCCCTGGGCAGAGACCTTTGCAGCAGTGTGTCAGCAGAGAATTACACAGCTCTGGGGATTCGGGCTTTCATTCATGGTACTGACCTCCTTTGAAGATCACTCTGAGATCTAGCAGAGAAAAGGACTTTAAGAAGTGCTAGGCAGCATCATTAGTATTCAGGAGGACACAGTTCTGTGGCTTGGTTGAATTCAAAGGGATCTGCTGGTACTTAGTGTTGGCCTGATTCTTCACGTTTTCTGAGGCACTTTTTAGCTTGCTGTTTTTACCATTTTTAGTTCCTTTCTCACACACACGGGTGTTGTTATCAGAAATCTGTTTTGATAAAATGAAGTTGTTTCCATACTTTCTCTTGGTGTGAAGAACAACTGATGGGCAGTTGTCTTGACCAACGGGATGGGAGAGGTGTCAACCTTCTTCTCCCATCCCTGGTCTGTGTGGAAATACTATAAATATGGAGTCAGATGTTTTAATAAATAGTTTTCAGCCTTCTCAAGAGAAGGTGTCCGTGTGTGTCCTTGTGTGTCCCACAGAGACAATTTAGGAAAGCCAAAATGTTTTCCAGAGGAAAGGGCTGAGCAGCTGGGGCCGGCCATGCTTCCAGCACTGCAGACTGACTCAATGTCACTGAAGCAACCTAATTCCTGCCCAATTTTTGGTTTTTATCATTTCCACAATGTAGAATTTTAACCTATTTCCAGCTACTAAAATAAGGCAGTGTTTAAAATACGTTTCTAACAAAGAAAATTTGCATTACTGGTGCATTCCCAGAGCCCTGCTGGCACTCCTGCCACCACTCTCTGTGCTCTGTCCTGCCTCTGGATACTTATTCCATGAACATCTCTTGGTTACCACCTCTTACACCCTGCAGCTCAGTGGATTTACACCCTGCTTCTCTCGGTTGCTGGGGGGAAATTCAATGGAATGGAAAAAGTCAATCACCACATGTTCTAGGACTCCAGCTTTAAAGATGTCCCTGCTTGTAGGAGTGGAACATGCTGTTCTTCAGCTTATCCACCTGGCTTTGCCACTACATGAATATTAAGTAAACAACTTTTATTCCCACCAAACAGCTTTTCAAAGAGTAACCAACACAAACATCACAATTCTAGCCAGCAACAGGCTCTCAATTATAGCTCCCAAAATCTCCTCCAGCTTCAGGGAGTCTGAACAATTTATTCCAAGGTTAGCACAACTTGGACAGCTCTTGAAAACATGGGGTTTGTTGTACCACGCCCTCCTGTACCCATTTGTTGTGGTCGATGATCTCCTTCCTACTGATTTTGCCCCTTGCTCTCTGTGACATCAATCAGTCTCATCAGGAACTGACTCATTTCCCCTCATGATCCTTAAAACCTTTTTACATAGTATTTCTTCATCAGCACTTTACCTCTTGATGGCTGCTTTACCTTTGAATCTTAACTTCAATAAAGTTTTCTGCAATTTTTTGTTTGAGGTCTAACCTTTATTAAATTAGCTGTTGCTGGAGTATCTTGAGATATTTTTTCATTATATCAGATATCAAGGAAGGGGGAAAACCACAAGTATTTGGAAAAATTACACTGTGATGTTCTAGGGTTTGCATGGGTTTTTTTGTGTATATGGAGTGGTTTGTCTGGGTTGGGGTTTTTTTGGGGGTTGGGTATTAGCTTTGAGGTTTTTTAATCATGCTATTCCAGGCTGTTGCTCATCTACTCTTGTTTAGATTAGGTATTAGGAAAAATTTCTTTGTTGAAAGGGTTGTCAAGCACTGGAACAGCTTCCCAGGGAAGTGGTGGAGTGACCATCCCTGAAAGCATTCATAAAAGAAGGAGATGTGGCACAAGTGGCCATAAAGCACAGAGATGTGGAAGCACAGTTTGGGGATGGGATAATGGCTGGAGTCAATAACCTCAGAGTCTTTTCCAGCTCTGTGATTTCTGCTGACCTCTCCATGGCTCCAGGGTGTTTCAGATGACAATCCACCTTCGTGAGGAGGCCAGGAAGGGTTTACTTTAACATTTAGAGCATTGAACTCATCCAGTGCATGCTATATAAACCCTCCCTTTTGTTCCAGAGTCTCAGCTGCACCAAAACTGTGTAAATTCCTACTCCCTCCCTCTGGGATCAGGTCACTCCAAGATCTGCCATGTCTCTCCAGCTTGGTCTTTACCAAGGACACAAAATAAGGGCACAACAATGAACCAAAAGCTGAGGAGCCCCAGAGATTAAATTGCCATCATTTAAAACACAACACCCAGAATGATGAAATACACTGTTACAGACACCACCACAAACCTGCAATTCCCACAATTAACTCCTTTGGGGCTGCCACAGCCAAACCGAGCACTGCCAGCTGTGACACACTTTGAAGGCTCCCATTCTGAGCAATTTCCAATGATAAAATGAATGAAAACCCACTGAACTTAATCAGCTTTCAGCGTTGGAGGAAGCCCAGCCAGGCTGGTGTCTCCTGAGCTGGTTTTTGCTGATAAGCACCCAGGAATGGGGTCTGGGCTGCCTGTCAGAGGCTGTGGCAGGGAGCTATTGCTGTCTCAGCTCCACACCATGTCCTTGCCAGGCAGCCAGCAATTACAAGTCTCTTATCCCAATAATTACAGGCATAAGAATATGTCCTGAACAACATCATATTGTGTTCTTCCACATAGATCATGCTCTCACAGTGCAATGCACTAACCAGAATGAATATTTCTTTTCTAGGAGTGAAATCAAAGACTTAACTGGCTGATAAAGTCTTTTTGCCACTGTGTGCCTGAAAGAGATTTGTATTTCTATTTTAGGTAGCAACCAATAAGGACAAAGTAGGATTTTTAGTGAACTTTAAAGTGTTTTCTTAAATCAAGTTCTTTTTCAATGTAAATAAAGCATTAAACAGCACTTTAAGGCTAGAGAATTCATTCCAATATAAAGCATAATTGTAACTTCCAATGAAAAGCAAAACTTGGAAATTAGCACCACCGTGAGCTCTGCTAAGAATATTCCAACTATCACATGGAAGTCTACACTATATTCAGTACATATTTGTAAATTAGAAATTCTGGTAAGTCTCTCTGCTGGAAATGCTTTTCTTGCATATGAAAATTCTCCTGTCTCAGCTCCCAGCCTAATTAAGCACCAGCTACCACATGTAATTCTCTACAAACTTTCTTGTCTTTCTCAAAATTAGAATTTAAATCAGTCAGTTGATAGCTAAATGGTAACAGGAATACCCAATATTTCCACACAATTTAAGGCTTTACTTCTTCCGGCCTGTCCCACATGAACCTGCCCAGATAACTCTCTCATCTAGAAACATGCCAAAAGCTGGCTGAACCTTAGAGTTTTATATCCAAAATAGTTCTTCTCTGCTAAATGAGAAATAAAATAAGAACAAGAAACGTAAAACGATTCTTCAAGGATATCCAATGGCAAGTGTTGCAAAAAGCCACCTCACATCTATGAATTCTGTTGCCAGACTGTTTTGAAGAAAAAAATTAATATTTTATGGCTGAATAAGATCCTACTCTGCTGCTGTGTGTACCCAGAGCCAGTACACACATAAAGAGGGATAACATCAGATTCTCTCCAAGAACTGCACCTCCTCACTGTCCATGAGCTCGTTACTCACCAGTTGGGACAGCAGGATCCATTGTTGGCTTTTCCCAGGTATTGATCTGCTCCCAGGTAAATCCATTGGTTCCCAAGGCGACGCTATAGCCACAATTACTGTAGTGCTCATCAAACGAACAACCACCTAAAACCAAGAAAAATGAAAACATTTCTGGGTTAATTTTCTCTCTCTCTCTCTCTCTCTCTGTGGTAGGCCATTTATTTAGATATTTTGTACCCAAGCTTACAAAGGAAATAAAAATAAATAAAACTTATTTCATGAACATTATGTTTCATGCAGCTCTAAAGGTGATATCTAAAAAGTATCTTTGTACTTTCTATGTTCTATATCCACTGGAAGCCCTTGTTTCCTTCCCTCTATGCTACTGTTCCTAAGATCAGTCCCCTTTATTTCAACCTGTTATTTTCAAGGACAATTCTACAGGATTTTCTCATGCAGGAATATTTGCATGAACCCCCAAGCAAGATATTTTTTTTAAAAATCAGGAAAAGGAACAAGGAATGCAAATGACAAACAAGCACAGCATCACTGTTCCTACAGCAATGCCTCACTTCTTTTTGCTTTTAAGCCTTGATTACATTTAACCTGGCTTTAGCCATCTCCTAAACTTAACACAAATTTCTGAGTGGTGCACAAACACACAGAGCTCCTCAAGGTCCTTCAAGTCAATACTTCTGAGCCTGGCCCTGCAGTGTCTGAACAAGAGAATGAGAAGCAGCAGATGCTGACTGGCATTCACACCTTCCAGACTGCTGACTGAAAGATCTTTGCTGTAATTCCTGAAATGCTTGGAAGATGTTAACTCTCATAAATACATCGGCAGCTGCCTGAACACTTGTGAATGAAGGGAAATCCAGGAACTGTGGAATGTAATTTTGTGCTCCAGTACAAACCTTTGGATCTTGGGCCACACAGAGGAACAGGGATAGTTTGTTCCCTAGGATGTTCCCACACTGGTGTTCCTTATGATCTCATGCACTCTTCACCTCCACCCAACTCAGCCTGCCAAAGTATTTCAGTACTGGATCCACTGGATTGGGGATCTGGGTCCCCCAGTTTAGACTTGAATCATGCCCAGGGTGTGTCCATCGAGCTTTGGTTTCCTCTTAGGGAAGGAAGGATCATTTTTCTCTGCAGATCCCAGCCCTGCCAAGGAACTGGGCACACGTACCATGGCTCAGGGCAGCACTCCCTTGCTCTGCCAGGCCAGCACCAATGGCCCCTGACAGCAGCCAGAGCTGTATGGACAGAGACCTTCCCACAATAAACACCTGGCACATCACTGACCTCTGGGTCCCCTGCAATAAAGGGTTACCCAACACTGAAGGCATCAAAGCCTTCTTTAATTTTCACCCATATTACCACCCCCTGGAAAGCCCAAACTTTGTCTCAGTTCCTGTGGAACTCCTCACAAATTACAAATATATTTCATGTCATTAATATTTCTCAATCCAGTACTCTATTACATGATTCTCTGTGCACTCCATCTGCAATTGTTTTTTTTTTAAGTGGTTCTACAAATCTTCACCAAACATTTCTAGTCAAGTATATTTTTGGAAGGTGTGTTGGGTAGAGTACCTGACACCCCAAAATACTCTGTTGCTGAAAAAAATTTTAAAGAGATCAAGCTTGCTGTAAAAAAATTAAAAATTTTATATATTACATATTTTCATTGTAAATAAATCTCTTAAGAGATTTTATGACCCTTGAAAACCTGTCTAATTCAGTAGCTTCTGCAAATATTTCTGAGTTGTCATGATTTTATAATATTTGAATAAACCTTGCCTTAAATTTATTGCATTTGTGAAGCCTTCTCAGCTGTCAAAACAAGCAGGATTACGCTTAAACTGTTTCCCTAATTTTTAAAAAAAATTAATTTAGGTGAAAAAGTTCAAAATTACAATATTGAACAGGCTCAGCAAAAAAAGAAAAAAAAAATCTAAGGGAAGATCCAGCAGCCTGGACTGTGTGGGAGTGAGTAGTGAAAATCACCCTCATCCCAGCAAGCAGGAGCGGGAAGAGAAATCAAATCCTCTGCTCTCAGCCTCCACACAGGGCATTCTCATTTTGATAGATTCCCTTTAATTCATATACAAACAACCCCACCCCCTGCTCAGCACGCAGGGATGGGGCTTTTCCTTTGAAGGAATCATAAACATCTTCTCTGCTCCAGCCCAACTGCTGTACAAGGTCTCCTGTACAGAGAAAATTGCACCGGTGCTGCTACAAAGTCCCAGAAGCAAAACAAGCAATAAGTAGCAAAATATGGGGCAGCAGTGCTCATTGAACTGGGAATGTAATTGTCAATAGCCTGGCATATTCAGCTAAACAGGTGATTTTATTCTCACTGAGGAAGGTGGAGTGTGAGGAGCTGGAAAAGGGACACAGTGAGAACTTGTGGAAATTAATTGGGAACATCTGCTGATACAACACCTGAGGAAGGTTTTGAGTGCCTTGCCTGAAAGTCAAAGCTAACCTGGAAAGAAAAGGAAAGGATAAACCATGGAGAGCCGTAAAAGCAGCAGCAAGACTCCTATGTTTCAGAGAAAGAAAAGGTTAGTGGGGAAACCTCCAAACACAGAATGACAGGGCAATAAGCCAGAAGGATTAATTTACTACAGGCAGCAGAATTGGAATGTGGAGGTGAATTTGCAGGAAATGAGGACAAAGAGAAAAAGCTGGAGTGCATTTTAAGGGCTCAGTTGAGGAGGTTGCCTGTGTGAATCCTGGGTACCAAGAGGGGGGCAGTGCCCACCAGCTTCTTGCTCTGTGTCCCACTGGGAGCAGAATTAAAAATGAAATAAAGACTCAGCTGGGAGCCAGGGCCACAGTGACTTGTGAGCCAAAAAGTCAACAACTCCTCTCTTCACAGTGTTGCAGTGTATATTGTTTTATGGAACAGGAAAGAAGAACAATATATCAGAACACCACAGATTTTGGAGTTACTCTAACAATCACAGAGTGACAGAATGGTTTGGGTTGGAAGGGATCTGAAAGCTCATCCAATGCCACCCCTGCCATGGCAGGGACACCTTCCACTGTCCCAGACTGCTCCCAACCTCAATGCTCAGCCTGGCCTGGGACACTGCCAGGGATCCAGGGGCAGCCACAGCTGCTCTGAGCACCCTGTGCCAGGGCCTGTCCACCCTCATTGTAAGAAAATTCTTATACCCAGTCCTTGGTAAAGCCACGTAGCCACAGTGACTGTGTTCATATCTACCAAGCAAGGACATCAGCGGTGGCCCTGCTTTCTGCAGAAGTTGGAAGATATGACATTGTAGCTTCCCTTACAGGCAGCCAGGTTCAGAAAATTAAAGAGATTTTAGGAGTTCACTGAATTAGGAATAGTAACAAGCAGAAGTGTGGTTTTCCCTGATGTCAGCATAAGCTTAATATTCAATATTTCCAAAGACACCCCACCTATGCAGATACTTAGGTATAATTTACACCCAAACATGATGGAACATAAAGACAGGAAGAGGTTAGATCCATCCCCAGAGAAAATCAACCATGGCTGAAATCTGACTGCCTAGAAATCTGACTGGCTATTCATTAACCTTGCAAAAATAATCCTCAAGTTGGAGGGAAAGGAAGACCAACTGGATGAATTTAGTTACTAGGTCTGCATGTTATAATTTCAGCCAAATAACACAGAGTAACTTGAAGAAAACAACATTTACACAATCACCAAAATAGGGTGCTGGGTCTTCATAAATTGTTGGCAAGAACGAGGATTTTTGGAAAACAAATTGAGGTTTGGAGCCTTTTTCCTGCTTTGCTAAAAATTAAACAGCAGTGCTCAGTGGGGCCCACAAGGGAATGGAGATGGCTTTGATGGCGTTGGATAACACAGGTGCTGTTAAACCCTTTTCACAAAATGAAATCTAAACAAGAAAGCTTTTCCCTTCCTGAAAAGGGTCATATTGAAGCAAATAATGGCTCACATAAGAAGGATAAAATATCCCTTGTTTTACACTGCGGGCTTGTAACAATGCCACTGCTCATCTGAGTGATGCTAATTAATCTTGAGCAGACCTATCATCAGTTACTGAGACTTGCCCCTGGATTAAATGTAAACCAGCCTTGCATAAATTGAATGGCTCCTTTGAATATATAATTGAATTTGCAGAAGTGTGCGCCAGGGGGGTGTTTAAATAAGTGCACAAATATGATAAAAAGAACTTCACGCCATAATATCTAATCCAGTAAGCAAAAATAATGGCAGAGCACATTCCAATTAGTGTTTGATTTATTTATTTTAACAAATCCAATTAGTTGAATGTTTTATAAAGTCATCCAATGTCAAACTCTCACAGACTCACCAGATAAAAAAAACAATACTTCTAAAAGGGGATAAAGAAACACACTGATGTGAGAAGCCTCATCAGTTTTAAACACACACAGGAAACAGAGCAGCAAATATAATTTGATCAGGCATTTACAGTAGTCCCAAAGTGGGAAAGGGATAGAGACAATGAGAACATCAGTGACATTGATCCACTCCACCATTCCTCCAAAAAGTAGATACTTCTCTCATTTACTAAAAAAAACCCCAAATTAAAAAAAAACCCAATAATCCCCAAGCAGCAACAAAATGGACAAAAGTTAAGAAAGCGTGAACGCATTTTAGTAAATATCCTTTTTGAAACTTTCAGGAGAATTGAGATTTAGTCTATCAATTTTTATCTTAAAACCACACAATGCAAAGCAAGTAAAGGAAGAAACAAATGCTGTTAGAATGTGTCAGTGCTTTTGAACTATAAAACTCTACAAATTAACCCACCACTGTTTCTGATCATTCATTATCATCCCTTCCAAAGACATTCTTGTTTACCAGGGCTGGAAAAGATGCATTTGACTCATTAAAGTAACTCCTAGTTTGGGATTTATTGTATAAAAACCCATTTGTAATTTATTTTTCAGACTGTAGAATTCATATGGCAAATTCCTGAGAAATCTTATTGTATATTCTTCTGGAAGTGGGAGAAAGTGAAGAATGAGAATGTACATGTAAAGCTTGTGCAGAGTTTCTTTAAGATTGGATAAATCAAGGAATATTGGAATTTCCTCCCTCAGGAAGAGCAGTAAGTCCTTTATGTGCTTTCTAGTCCTTCCAGAAAGGGGAAGACAGAAAATATCAGACAAGTGCATATCAACCTGCTCTTGCAACTGGCCAATTTCAGTGAGTACTTTATAATCCTAACCAAATGTTTGTTCTATAGCCACAGATTTTCAAAGAACAGGTTTCTGCAGAGAAAAAAGAGTCATATTTCCTGAGTCAAAGGGAACCATGTATTCAGGGTCTATTTAAACTTGAGACTCCACAAGGGAGACAAAGATGCTCTGACTCCTTGAACTGCAGGGAAAACTTTGATCATTTTTTATGCCTCATTAGCTAAAAGGGGATCCACACCAGGAGAAACTGGGGAATAGACTGTCCAGAGTGTAAGAAGGAATATACTCTGAGGTAAAGCACTTCTTTTTCAGATGTCAGTTCTTCAAGAACTGCGCTCAGACCTTGCACAAATTCAGGTGAGTAACTCAACCATTAAAGCATGTTCTGAGGCTGGTGCTCACAGAAGTGCTTCTCTCACTCAGATATTTGGGGTTCAGAAACAAACATCAGGGATTTCTCTAATGCCTCAAACACATCCCACGTGGTTTGGGTTCTGCTGCAATGTCAGTCCCCATGGTCAAGGATTGACTCACCCACCACAGAACAGATCTGTTTCTTGTCCTGCCATCTCACTCCTCACATTGCTAAATTTACATGGAAGCAGAGACAGTTTTATCTATGCTCTGGAAGGTGCCAGATCTCTAAAATACCAGTAACAATTGCCTGGTCAAGGTTTGAAGCATTCTTGTTAGACTAAATTTCATTTTTTTTTTTGCATGTTCTGTGCCCTGGCAATCCAGATTACAGGGGAAACGTACAGAAAGCTTTATTTTTAAAAACAGCAACAAAAATTATTTCTCTTTAGAATTAAAATATATATGTATAGGGGTTTGGGTGTTTTTTTCCCTAAATCAATGTAATCCTTGAAAATCCCAAATGCAGTTTAGAAAAGCTTTTCTTGGTTCAAAATTGCAATTGTGATTCTAAATGCTATCAATCCATTAAGGAAGACAGTCATACTGTCAGCGCATATATATATATTTTTTTTTTTAAGTCTTTTTCCAATTATACACCCTGTGACCTTGCTGTCTTTGCAGGTTCAGTGTTAAATATCTATTCCCACCTGTTTGGAAGCAGTTCTGAGCACAGCTGCCATGCACACACATCCCCCATGCAGGGATAAAATCAATAGTTGGAGGTTCCTTGCATAGGAACCTTGCTACAATCAAAATATTGCTTCCCCTGAGTAAGGGATTGTGTGTGGTGTCCATGAGGAACACCACCAGTAACAGACAGGTGAGGCTCTGTAGGTGAAACACCTCAAGTGCCCTCCCAGTACCGAGGAGTTTTTCTCCCAGCACCTCCCTGCAGGAAGTGTTGGTCCCAAACGAGCAGCAGAGCCCGACAGTTTCAGTTCTGCTCCTAATCCCAAGGAGCAGAGCGAGCCTCGTGGATCCTGACATGCATGGAATGAGTGTTTAAGCTCCACTCCCTGAACTTGTCAGTTTAAGCTGAGTTCTTTTCCTTAAATAGATCATTACAGGTTTCTCTTTGCTGAATTTTTCCCTCCATTCTCATCACTGAGCCCCAGACCAGCTCAAGCACTCATTACTAATTCTGTACTTCATAATCCACCACGGATCAGTGAAATCACTTTGAAGTATCCCAGGACTAAAACTAACACTAAATGTCATTTGTTTCAATTTATATGTCCAAATCAAGGCTGACTCATCTAACTTGCCTTGCAAAAATGAATGTCCTTTAACTAATACCAGGAATACATTTTGCTGCTGACAGCTGAGCTGTCACTATTTCAATAGCTCAATATTAACATTTCATTGCTTTAAGCATAAGTTAATATTAAAGATCTGTACATATCTCTAATCTGATTGAATTATTTTTTCAAGCCACAAAAAAAGTCAGTTAATACCCTGCACCTTTTCAAAGAGCACCAACTTTCCAAGTTCAGTTAGCTCCAGTCTGCTGCAATACACCAAGATTTATGCTAAGAATTTTCAGACTTGCCTGTCTCAAGGAAATGAAACCTGTAAAATTAACACAGGTTACCATAAAAGATTCTTAAACAGATACTCCCCACCGAGTTTTCTCAAGATTCTAACTAATAATCTTTCAATCTATAAATTTTATGGCTTTCCACCATTGAAGCAGACTCCCGCTTTAGTCATAGCATGACAGAATGAAGATTTCTTTTTAAAAATACAGATTTGTAGCACACGCTGCTATACTTGTAGACTAAATTTAAAAATAACCTTACTTTGCTTCAATTAGTTTATTAAGTCACAGGACAACTTTTTTTCCTAAAGTAATTGTTTTTATATTCCAAAAATTCACCTTACATTTTTAGCCATGATTGTTGAAGACGTGCTTAGTTATATTTGTCAGTAAAAGCTATTTGTGGGTGTTCATTTTTTCTTAAAAAAAAAATGGAAGCCTTGCTTTTCTTCCAGTATCTGAAAATTCTTAGGCCTAATTATTCAGTGAATCTTAACAGACTTGTCCAACATTGTATTTAGGGTGCATTTCCACTAAAAGATTTGCCAGCTGCTACACAGGAGCATTGATCAGTCAGAGCTCTCTATTGACTTGCTTCACTTCAGCATTTTATCTGTCACCTGTTCAAGCTGCACACTTAAATTGCACCCTTATTTTACTCTACAAGGCAAAGAAACCTGTCTGGAAGTAGCTGTTTCTCACTTATTTTATATTCCATTAGCAAGCCTCTTTTTCTCAATAAGCTTTTACACAAACTTCAAATTAACTGTGTTTGAACTTTAAGCAGGAAGCAGCCGTTGACTGACTCACATTATCTTTGGTGATGAATAAAATATTGTCTCAACAGATACCATTGCAGGAATTGTTCAGGAATAAAATATTGTCTCAGGTACCATTTCAGGAATTCCAACAGCAACTACAAAACTTCCAATATTTCTCTTTTCCCTGCTCTGCTGTTCAGGCTCCTGTTTAGGAGGAAGATCTCCTTCCAACAGAGGTGTTTCATTGGAGGTTCATGGTCATACAACACAAGGACTAGCTAAAACAAGGGTAAGGAAGTCTGGTTTCTTGCCACACTACCAAACACAGAATAAAATTAAACACAATCTGGTCGCAATCAAATATAACTAGAACAGACATATCTTTTTCAGAGAAGAATTAAAGTTTTTATTGGACTGGCATTTTTATAATCATTCCATTAACTTCCCAAATGAGGCCAAGGGAAGTAAATTAACTCAGTGCTGAACATCCAGAATGCATCTTACTTTTGCACTCACTGAAAATTACCCATAGTCTTCATGAGGACAAAAATGCCCGTGTGCACACATACACATCCCATCTGTATTCCAAACAGTTCCAAAAAGAACTACCAGCAGTTTAAATGTTTTCCTGGAAAAGAACCTAACAAAGTGGGTTGATTCTTGATGAACAATATTGATATTTTGTTTAAATTGCTTCTGAACACATGCAATTAAAAATCCAGTATTGTGCAGGACTCCAAAAACTCCTTGATATTTGAGCTACGATTCTTGAAAAGTATAAGCTCAACTCTACCCTGGTTAAATATCAGATTTAGATAAAAGGATAACTATCATTTGTTATTGAGTATGAGCAAATAAAATCTAATTGCTTAACAATACAATGGTCATAACTTGCAATGAGTCTGGCCACAGGTATATCACCCTAAATTTAATAACTTTGTTATTGGAAGCTACTCCCAGAGAATGGCTGTATAAATAACTTTTATTAAGTTCTAGCAATTCCTATAGCTCCAGCTTTATACATATCTCAGATCAAGGTTATCTCTTCCAAATGCCCTTTCACTTGTTGCTGACAGCTACTGTTTCAAATTACACTTAAAGTGCAATGTCAAGGATATTTAAAGACATGTATTTTAAATTGTTTTCAGTCAAACCATGATCTTCATTCAATGTGTCAGGAGCAAGTCAGCCCCAGAAGTGACAGTGGCTCTCCAGCTGCTCTGCTTCCAGGTGCCCTGGAGTCAGACTGGGAACAGGAGGGCAAATCCTGGACTCTGCAAGAGCTCTTGTAAAGTTCCATCAGTTCACTGACGGCTGAGGCACTGACAGTCAGCCACAGATTTGAATTTTAGTAACTTGTTACCTGACTTTTAATTGCTTTTTCAGTTTATTTGTTCTGCCTCTGCATTTTTTGTACACATTTTCTCCCTTGATGTACCAGTGCAATTCCCAGGCTGCTGTTTAGAATCCCAGTGCAGTGGGGCAAACACCAAGCCCTGGAAGCCCCTCTGTCCTCTGCAGCACACTGAAAACAGGGTGAGAAAAAAAAAAAAGATTTGCTTGCTTTTATCTTCCAGCCTCCCCTGTGTAAATTCATTGCCCAAAGAGCAAAACACAGAGTAAATACATTCCAGAATAAACAGATCTCTGCCTAACAGCACTTGTGAGTTCTTGAAAATATACAGAGCTCTTCTTCTGTTTAACCAAATTTCCTACTACTACATAAGCATATGTGCAAAGTGCCTCTCTAATTACAGCCATGAATCTTCCTCTTACAGTCCCTGACCCAGAATGTGCATTTAGCAGAGCTGCAGCACTCCAAACTCTCTGTATTAATGAGGGGCAGCATGGCAATGAGAAGAAAATCCAGAGTAACTTCAGCATGAGTGCAGTTATCTCTAGAGACAGCTCAGATTTTGGTAAGGGGCCATCACAGCCTCTCTCATCCCTCTGGGTGTTATCCTGTCACATCCTTGGCCACCTGCAGCCAGTGACAAGTCACAGGTGGGCTGAAAAATGGCCCAGGAGCCACGTGCTGCTGAAGGATTCCCCAAGAGCCACTCCAGCCTCCATCTACTAACGGGGCAAAATGATTTGTTAATAACAGAAGTGAGCAGCTCAGTATCTGCTGAGCTTCTTGATTTTAAAGGAATTCCAATTGTTAAAATGGATGAATTTTCAACATCTTATTTTCACTCTGCACTTCATTTTGGAACAGTTTCAGGCAGTATTGTCCCTGTTAAACAAAACCAGGTTGGAAACGAACACAGAGAAAAATATTCCTAGTCCATCAGCAAAGGCCTTATTCTTGTCTTTGCTATAGGTAACCTCCAGTTTAAGGCTGAAACTTAGAATAATACATTTCCCAGGGAAAATATTTTTCAAGACAGATTTTCTGAACTCCACAGCTCTTACTCCTTTTAAGCAGCATCACGCCTGAACTCTGTCGGGAAGCATTAAATCCTTAAAACATTTCTTTCTAAGACTTGAAAGGCACAAGGTGAAAGAATCTAAAAGCAATCACTTCTTGGGATACTGAATGACCAGCTTGGAATAAGAAGCCCTTTTCTGTCATATGAACCATGTTTTCAGTCAGCTTTTAATCCTTGGCCCATTGAGACATGTGAACCAAGTGCTCCAAGCTTTTTATCCCAACCTCACCTGCCCTTGGCATTGCAGTCAGGATGGACGTGCAACAGAGATGGCCCAGAGTAAAAGGGAGATTCTAAAAAATCTAAATTTGAAACAAGCTTCAAAGCTGTTTCACTGACAGTACATCCATATTTCCTTTCAGGAATCTTGGAGGGTTTTGCAACACTGATCTAAAACCCCACAGTTCTGGTAGTACTGCAGACAAACTTTATTGCCGTTCTTACACTGAAAATAGTCAAAGTTTGTGAGTGCAATTCAGATGCACAAAAAGCTCATTTACTGGATATTTACATCTGGAAACAAGGTCTTACCAGAAATTTAAGAAGATAATTGTCTTTGCTTTGAAGACTTCTCTATACACTTGAAATTGAACTGCACCATCTCCAGAAATTAGACAAATACCTTGTGCATGATATTGCTTTATCCACAGCCTCGCCAAGCCCTATGCAGCACCTTCCACTTGATTTTGGTAGATGAATGGGTATTTGTGAGTATAGCTGCACACAGTATTTAACAGCCCAGGAAACTCCATTACAATGTAATGCATTCCCAGAGCCCCAGGTGAAAGTGCAGCTACTCAGCTACTCAGAAGCAAAGCAGATTAATAAGTGTCCTCCTGAAGATTTCAGCTCTGCAGCTTGACTAAGTATAAAATTTCTAAAAAATCCATTGTCCATTTTTAAACAAGTCATTTAAATTTTAAGACGCCTCTGTGAGAATCTGATTTATTAAATATATGATTCTTCAAAAGATTATGATCGTGACATTAAGTCATTCAGAAATTAGATTCAGTTTCTGATCAACTGAATTGGTATTAAATATACTTATCCAATTATAACCAGAGTGCAATTATACTGATACTTGAGCTAACTGCACATTAGACATTGCAGCCAAAAATGTAAGAGATGGAGTGAAAGAATGTTTGAAAGCACATTTTTAACATAAAAGAGGAGAGAGTTAGATTAGAATTTAAGAGGAAATTCTTTACTCAGATGCCCAGAGGCCCTGGCACAGGGTGCCCAGAGCAGCTGTGGCTGCCCCTGGATCCCTGGCAGTGTCCAAGGCCAGGCTGGATGGGGCTTGGAGCATCCTGGGATAGTGGAAGGTGTTCCTGCCCTCTCGCCCTCCCTCTTCAAGATCCCTTCCAACCCAAGCCTTTCCATGGTCCTGTGACTTTCTTTGGTTTTGTCCTATGGCCACTCTGTTGATCTTTATTCAGCATGCTAAGGCTTGTACATGAAAGGCTCCAATAAGATAAAAACAATAATAAAATATGTTAATCAGGCATCTCCTTTTGTTACCTACACACTTTGTAGCCTATTGTAACAATTGTGGCATCAAACCACCTTTATTTACCAGAGTTCTCTCACAATCCCCTCACCAGCACATATTTGTGAGTGACAAAGGCAAAGACAGCAGCGAACTCCACACAGTCAGCTTGAAACCTGCAGAGCAGCTGGATAAGGTCAGACACCTGACAGAGGTTACCTGGGGACACTCATGAACAGGATAAGCACACACTGAACCTTCCTCTAAAGGAAGATCATTCCCAGCCTCGAGCACCTTCCACCTTCCAGGTGGTGCTGGCACTGCCCAGGGAATGGGCACGGCCCTGAGGCTGCCAGAGCTGCAGGAGCCTTTGGGCAGCGCTGCCAGGGATGCCCAGGGTGGGAGTGTTGGGGTGTCTGTGCAGGGCCAGGGGCTGCCCTGGGTGATCCTGTGAGTCCCTCCCAGCTCAGCACATTCTGTGATTCCATGGACAAGCTTCACTGATACTCAAACATTCAGATCTCTGTGCACTTTTGGAATTTATAAACTTCTACACGTTTACCACACCCTGACATCTGGCTGTCACCTTCACGGGGTTGCTGGAGGCAGAGGGGACAGAGCTGCTCGTGCCAGGCACTACAGAGAGGGCATCTGCCATGTGCTGAACCAGCACCCCAGGGATGACACAGGGACTGCAGGATTCTGTTTTTCCATGGAAATGACTGTGCCTGGCAGGCTGTACCCAGGAGGCACAACTGCTTTCCACCACATTTTCACTTCATACAAGACAGACTTCTCACCAGACTATCAATATCAGCTTTGGTTTGTTTGGGTTTTTTTAAATTCTAAAGCACTGTCTCACAGGGAGAAAATAATTGTGATACTTGACTATACTGCAGCCTTTCTGGCAGTTTAAGACTATTTTAAGATTAGATAATTAAGATAAACTTGATGATGAAGTCCCAGCTGGAATAAAGATGTTGTTTATCTGAAAACACTCATCTGTGGCGAAAACTAATAGAATTTCCCAGAACAGAGACTACAATTATTACGGATTAAAAAAAAAAAAAGAAAAAACCCCCAAACATTATTTAACCAGCAGATATAATTTTATTAGCACAGAGACTAAAAACAATGCAAGTGAGTGGACTTGGTTTCAGAGATAAAGATTATATCAGGGTTTTGTAAGCCAGATTTTGGTTTAATGTTCTCTTTCAATCCACAGTTCACCTGCACCCAGCTGCAGGACCAGTGTGAACAGCGACTTCCTGAACACACTTGACCTGAATCCCAGTCACAGCACCGACTTTCACACTGTTACACTGGTGACCCCTCTCCTCACACCACAACAAGAGGTCAGAGCCAGCTGTGCTGGGAGATTTCTCACCTATCCAGAGCTAATTTAATTACCACAACACTTCTGTAATGGAGGAACTACAAACACGAATTCCATGGCACGCCCAAGCTGAAAACAAGGAAATGAAAACCTGAGCTATTAAAATGTGACCTCTTTCCCCAGCACTGACAACAGCCCCTGGGAACACAGAACTTGTGGTGACAGCATAGGCTGGGTGCTTTGAGTCAAAATTACAGCAGTTTTTAGCAGAACCTCAGCTAAATAATCTGATTTTATTTTTTTAACCTACATTGAGGAATGGAGGCAATAATGAAGTATCCTCAAGAGAAAAATGACCGATGACACAAAAATTTTCTTGCCAATGTCACCAAAGCTTTCTTGGGATGGCTGGAAGACACCGTGGTGAGGACAGAAGTGAAACTGTTTATTGCTATTTAAGAAAAGAAAATAATTTCATTCTGAAAGGAGTTTGGACACCAATTTTGTGCACCAGCTGTTTGTGAAATCATAGTTTCACTGTAGCAAGTTTGATGTTCTTAAGTGAGATTCCCACACTAAAGAAATCTCATCCAAACCACACTGAGGGTGCTCCTAAAACAGGTTCCAACCCTTGTCTCCTGCTCATCTCTGTTTTTCATTCTTTGGAACAAGAAGTCCTGTGATGACATTGCTGGATCCTCACAGCCTGCTCAATTCACTCTTTGTCCAGCCTGGAGTGGCTGGAGCATTCCATGCTTTCCTTCCCTGCACCTCCCAGGCTCTGTTTTGCTGGATTGAGGAAGCTCCACACTCCAGTGTCCCCATGCCAGAAATTCTCAATTATCTCAAACCTCCTCATGGCCCTTCTTTACATCTGAGATGTGCTGAATTCACCTCTCCTCTGAAGGAGTGACTACCTGTGCTGTCCAGATGTAATCATCCTCCAGAACACTCCAGATAAAATAATTTTTGATCTATGTAACACATTTGCCATCTTGCCTTACAGAAAGACAGTTTCCTTGCAGAAGCACACCTCAGTCTCCTGGTTTTAAGGCTCCAACAGCTTCTTGTAACCTCCAACTGATTTCAAATCTTAATCCAAAAAAACTAATTAGCCCTGAGAGGCATGACCTTGCATTCTGTAATGTTAAATTACATCTCTTTTTTTTTATTTCATCACATTTCACAATCCTAATTCCTCCTGTCTGATAATTTTATCCTCCTCCAGCTGTGCGTGAGGGACTACCTATAACAGCAGATTCCTTGTTTTTGTGTTTGGAGCAGCAGTGAAATAAACTAAGATTTCAAGAATTATCATTTAACTTCAGTTAGGATTCCTCCAGTCTGATCTAGTAGAAAGGTGTAAAAAAAAAAAAATACAATGCTCAGGGTAGTCCTAGACTCACACATTTAACTCATTTGTCCATAGCAATGCTATTAAACTTGAGTTAAATTTACTGCACTATGTTTTCCAAACCAGTCACAGAATCCCAGAATGGTTTGGGTTGGAAGGGACCTCAAAAGTCACCCAGTTCCACCCCTTGCCGTGGGCAGGGACACCTTCCACTGTCCCAGGCTGCCCATCCCTGCACTGCATTTCAAGCACACAAATAATCCTTTGGTATCATCCAGGTAAACAGTGCATCCATGTACATTCCCTTGAAAAGTCTGTCTTTGAGGATCTATGTTAGTATTTCCAAAAACCTACACTTTTAATTAAACCTCTCCAGTTACAGCAATCAACATTAAAAGATTCAGTAGCCAATAAAAGAATTTATACCTCGTTGGACCAACCCTCCATGATTCAATTCCACACTTTACAATACTGAAAGTGTCAATTGTGTGATTTAATATCTTAGATAAAGTCAGTGCACTAACATGCTGGTACTAATTAAATAGGGCAATTATAAAACAGAACCTGACTTTCAGTCCTGGCAAACTGACAGTGTTTCACAGGTAAGGTAACAATGAGAAACACACAAAATAGCAGAGTTGCCCTAAAACATTTCATTTAACATGCTCCATTTGACCTCCCCAAACTTGCAGTCACTGTCTTGATATGAAGAGCCAGTAACTCATAAATACCTTTACTAGTTACTACTAAGTTCGATTTTCCCCTTGTTGAATTTTGTGAGAATTCCAAAATATTGCTGATGGACACACCGAGCAGAAATGCTGGTTCTTACCCCAGGTTTGCAAGTTTAATTTTTACATAAATATAACGGGTCTATTCATATACAGATCTAGTGAAAGATCCTATTGCACCTGGTACCCACAGTTCTTTTCCTGCATAGTGTAAAAATCCTGTGTACAAACATGGGGTAACTCACTGAGGGCAGTAGCTGAGAGTGCTCGGTCAGGAAACAAACCCTGGAAACCTGGTGAAAGCATCAGGCCTGCCCCTTGGTTTATAGAACAATGAGGTGGTGCTGCACAATCTTTGGGATATGATCAAAAAAGCTGTCAAAGCACAGAAACATAACTCAAGTCCTTATTAAGGTGATTTTGATGAATCCCAGCAGACCAGACTATCAGAAAGCTTGTAACTAATTAACAGGGATGTGGGAATGAGGAGTATAAATTATGCACCATGACTGTTTCCCTCCACTGTGCCTTTATATTGGTGTGGAAGAGATGTCACCCACAGCAACAAACTTAAAATTTCCTGAGAGACTGCTCAGAGAAAAACAAACAAACAAACAAAAACCCAAACAAATTTAAAAAACCTCACACTTAAACACCAGCCTCATGTCATTTTGTAATATCTTTATTCATTCTCGAAAAAGAAGAGATTTGAACACATGAAAATCACAGAAACACAGAATGGTTTGAGTGGGAAAGGACCTTAAAGCCCCATTCCTGCCTTGGGCAGGGACACCTTCCACTGTCCCAGGCTGCTCCAAGCCCCATCCAACCTGGCCTTGGACACTGCCAGGGACCCAAGGGCAGCCCCAGCTTCTCTGAACAGATAAATTCCCTGTCTGCCAGGAAATTTAGTTTATTTAAAATATTGTTTGATTTTTCAGTTAGCTCAGGAAATCTCTAGACTCCTGTGAAGGTCACATAACTCTATCCATTAATCCATAATTTTCTACAACAGCCTAAAAAAAAGCCTTTTTTTGTTTCCAGTGAGCTCTGTGGACTTCATGAACTCCAATAGGAAAAGGTTTCTAGGAAATACAGGAAGCAGTTTACTGAATGACCCATTTTTTACATTTTTTAATTAAGTTTTTAAACTATGTTCCTTTTCTATGTGACTTTAAAAACCCATGATCTGCCTGAAACCCCACATACCACAGGCACATAAAGAGACTACATTAAATTATAATATTCTTATTTTAATCTTTAAATTATTAAAATTACTGCCACTCAGTACCAGCATTTTGAGGCAATTATAAAGTGTTTTCTAAGAGTTTTAAATCTTTTTGCCTAAGATATCAATCACAGGCCTTTTCCAAAAATGGCCCCTGGAATGGATATTCATTCTTTTTCCTTATGCAGGAGATGAAAACTATATACCCAGCTGAATATGCAACTTTCCATTACTTGTATTATCATAGCACCCCAGAGACCTGAATGAGGGCCAGAATGTGATCAAATGCAGGTTATTGAGCTAAAGCCCTTCTCTTCTTTGGAATCTCTATTACACTCCAAAGCCCACAGTAATGGATTCCCTGGATGGATGAGATGCTGGCAGTGTGCTGGAAGAGCAGGAGTTTAGGATGAATGCAAGGAGTCCAAGATCTGCTGCAAACACTGATTTACCTGCTGAAACTCTGCTTTCCTGGCTCTGAGCAAAGGGCCACTGCCAGCAATCCTTGGGAGACTCTTTGGGGGAAAGCTGAAGGATTATAAACCGTTTTACTTTTGCTACTATTTGTTTCCTAAAACACAGCTCAGAAGCTGCACTGGTCAATAATAATCCCCCAGGTATCTGAACATAACTTTGCTTTCCTTTTTAGGTTACATCTCTGTGCTGGAGACACAGGAAAAGAGATCTCTGGGAATCAGACAGCGTGTACAAATGCCAGAGCACCTCTTCCCTGCAGTTCCATCCCAATATACAATATTTAGGCTGGTAGGATGCATTCAGGGGATAAACTATGCCCTGCTTTTAACAGCCTGGCTGGTACCTTAATTCTCCATTTGAGAACTCCCCAGGTTTATATTCACTAATTCCTAGGCAAGTGAAGGAGCAGTTTCCACTGATTCACCCAGTTCTGGCTTGCCTGCTCACCAGCGAGCCAGTCTCATTCAGGAAGGTGTCACAAGCTTTTAAATCCAAGGCTCCAGCTGTTTGCTTTGATTCCTTCTGACTTGACTCCTTCATGGCACTGCAAGGCAGATTACAGACACTGACAACTATAGATTAAGTAAAATAAAGAGGAATTCAAGTCTGAAGATTTGTCCATCTCCTGTCCTCACACAGACCATACAGTCTTTACCTAATTCAGGTGAACAGATGTTTTCATTACCCCTCAAAATGACCACACTGCTGTTGTCACTCAAATATCACACTTGCTCTGCTTGAAAGATCCAAAAGCCTTAAAAAAAGTCTGAACCACCACCAACTTCACCTATAAAGAGAAACGGTACAGGAATGATGATGATTTATTCTCATACTGCAGCTCCTGGAAAACTACAAAGTAATGGATATCTAACTACTTCTGAGAGCTCAGATCTTCAACATAAAGTTCAAACCTCATTTTCAATCAAAAATCTACTTTTTAAGGAAAGAATTTTTGTTTCTTTTTTTCCTCCCTGAGGTGTGAAACACTGCATTCAAATAAATCAAATGCTGTGATCCCATATCATTCATTTACTTTTATTTCAGACAGGTTTTTTTGCAGCAAGAAAGAGAGCATGCATTTCCACCTATGAGCATTTCTGCAGACTCCAAAGCTTCCTGGCAGTTAATCACAGAATCATGGAATGGTTGGAGTTGGAAGGGACCTTAAAAACCACCTCTTTCCAAGGCCCTGCCATGGCAGGGACACCTTCCACTGCCCCAGGTTGCTCCAAGCCCTGTCCAGCCTGGCCTTGGGCACTGCCAGGGATCCAGGGGCAGCCACAGCTGCTCTGGGCACTCTGAGCCAGGGCCTGCCCACCCTCACAGGGGAGAATTTCCTTCTAACAACTAATTTAAAACTACTGAAAAGTGTGAAGTCGTTCCCCTGTCCTGTCACTCCATCCTTCGTCCCAAGTCCCTCTCCAGCTGTCAGGCTGAACAACCCCAGCCTGTNCCTGTCCTGGAGCCCCTCCATGAAGGCTTTTCTTGTTCAGGCTGAACAACCCCAGCCTGTTTTCACTAGAGGTGTTTCAGCACGGTAATCAGCTTGGTGGCCTCCCCTGGACTCTGGCCAATAGGTCCATGTCCCTCCTCTGCCGGGGACCCAAATGTCCCTGCCCTGGCTGTGCCCCAGCTCCCTGTGCAGTGCCAGCTGCTCACGGCCTCCCTGAGTACCCCCAGAGCCCATCCACCCTGGATGAGCCCTGACAGCTCCTCTGGCTCCACACACAGCCCCGCTTTGGAGAGCATAGCTCTGCCTTGGAGAGCCCAGCTCTGCTTTGGAGAGCCCAGCTCTGCCTTGGAGAGCCCAGCTCTGCCTTGGAGAGCCCAGCTCTGCCTTGGAGAGCCCAGCCCCGCTTTGGAGAGCCCAGCTCTGCCTTGGAGAGCCCAGCCCTGCCTTGGAGAGCCCAGCCCTGCCCCACTGATGCTGAGCTGGCGAGGTTCACAGAGAGTTATGGTCCAGAGTTTCTGATGGATTGTGTCCCTATTTGTCTGTTTAGCTCAGAAATAAGTTTTGCACCTTTAAAACTGGATCTGAGAGTGAAGGAGAAGTGGTGCAATGTCTGAGGTGGTTGTTTTCTAAACATAAAGATCAGAGTTTTCAGCTTTCCCTCACACACGGCCTGTGCTGGCTGCAGTGCACAC
>VZTB01013205.1:85718-181498 GCA_013397245.1 Thryothorus ludovicianus
GGAGAGACTTTCTGAATTTGGCATCTCTGCGGGGCACACAGAGGGTTTGTTGCTTATTGTTCATCTGTTGTGCTGGGGAGTGCTTTGACTGTTAAATAAACATATTTTTTCTACTTTCCTCCAAGGAAATCTTTTTTCCCAAACCAGCTAAGGGAGGGGCTGTTTGGATTTGCTTTCTAGAGGGACCCCATTCAGAGGTTTTTCCCAAATTTTACCTAAAGCAGGACAGTTATAAAACGAATATTTACTCTTAAGGGGTACTATTTGTGTTGGTTTTTATTCTCACAAACAGGATGGGACTGCCAGAAAATGTTCCTCGAGCTTTTATTGGCATCAGTCTCACTACATGATTGAGACAATATGAAGATGACAGCAGCCCATGTCTTGCAAACAGCAGCCAAAGATTTCTTTGTTACAGTACATTTTAAATTTTTTTTAGCCTATTGCATATTGCCAAAGCTTTCCAGACAGTTGTTTTAGGCAATCACTAAAAACACACCTATACCTGCTTGACACAATACTTGCTTGTATTCCCACAATGCTTGGTTGTATGTTTTCAATAAACAACACACAACACTTCATTATTAAGCTTAAAACCTTCTACTATCTTGCTAGGCATATTTTCCTGCAGCTCCTTCCCCATGCCAGTCTGGAATCCCCAGGCACACATTGCTGCCACGCTCACAATTCACCAGGGAACAAACAATGCCTGTGACTGTAACACCTGCACCTACACCGTAGGGTTAAAATTCCCTGAAAGGCAAACAACGTTGGAAACACTTCCACAACTTGGGGTTGTGGGATAGACACATCAACAAACAATTCAAATGCATCCTGATGTGATTACATTAAAATAATGGACAAGATCTATCAATTAGGAGGTCAGGCATTTCCCTTTCAAATTCTACCTTGGAAAAGAAAACTAAACAGAAGAATAATCATATTACTCTTCCAGAAAAAGCAGTATTTCTGGAAAGGACTGTGTTTTATTGGACAGTACTTACCATCACTTTAGATTATGTGAATAAGTCTTCAAGTGTTACTTTATAGACCTTTTAATAGAATTTTCTAGCATTAAGGATAATGCTGCATTTCTTTTACGAAGTGCTTTTCACTTAGCTGTGAGCAACTTAAATACTGAGATACTTTCAATTTGGGCATGTTTGCAGACCTCCCTAACATTACACACAGGAAGAGTGAGCCAGGCAAGTAAATGAAAGTAGGAGCAGGACATTCACATCGAAAGACAAGAGTTTGAAGGCCTCACTTGACAGCTGCTCAGTGTATTAGCAAAATGTGGTTTAGCTTCAGGAGTGGCCTCTGATAATGGATTTTCTGAACAGCATCAATACTACTTTTAAAACTCTGAGTTGAATTAATGCTGCTTGAAAAGATTGTCTTCCTCTGATACAACTGCATTGCCTCTCCTTTCTGTGCCTGCTGTACTGAACTGACCACGAGCTGTATGACCTCCCATCCTTTGTCACCAGCAGCTCTGGGTTTCATCTCTCAGACTCTTTCATGTTTTCTTCTGGTAGTTGCACCACAGAGTTCAAATCAAGATGTATGAACAGAAAGCAATGTTTGTGCTTTCCCTGCTCATTTTCCCTTTTAACTGATAATCCTAGGTGGGGAAAAAAAATAAATGACTGCTTAAATTTAATTAATGGAGCTGAAAATTTCTGTTAAGAAGTCAACTGTAGAGTCACAAAAATTAGATTGAAATAAGTGTACAGCTCATGACCTCACCACTGCAGTAAATGAGCAAATGTTCTCACTGTACCAAAGCCTGAGTGAAAGCAAAGGTTTAATTGCATTTTTCTGTGGTACAAGTGGACATATTAAAACTAAGCATGGAGAGAGAAGGGAGTTAATTTGATAAATCTTGTAGAGCTGCAGAAAGGACATCTGGTACTTAAAAAGCAAAATATTACAGTGTGAGCTTCCCCTCTCCCTGCCTTCCATCTTACTCTTATCAAAGCATCCCAGAACTCTTCCAAGCTTTATCACGCTTTTCCACTGACACTGCTGATCCATACAAATGTTCAAGAGGGCTGTTCACAGACCCAGAACCTAACATGCTGCTTTTTTTTATGCATATCCTTTCCCTCCTTCTTCCAAGAGCAAAACCCTTGACCTTCCTGAGAAACAACGAAAAAATGGGGGGAAGGGGTTGAACCAAAACAAAATAAACCAAACAAGAGCAATTTTTTATTAACTGTGTAAAAAAATGTCCCCTGGTCCCAATTACTGTCATGCAGCAGAGTTGATGAGATGTTAGGACATGAACGTGTCGTGGCAGGGCATGAGAGCCCCTGCAAGTCCCCAGCTTTAATCCAGTTTCACAAGCAGAAATGTCACTTTATCCCTTGGTAAATTGCTTTAAAAAAGATTGCTAAGTACAAAGAGCTCTCCAGCAGTCCAAGTAAGATATCAGACAGTTGCCAACTTCATGAAAGAGAACCCAGAAGTGCCAAACTCAATTTCATCCCATTCTGCCAGCGTTACACAATCTCCTGGTGTTTTTATTCCTTTCATGATGCTGGCACGCTCTGGAACAGCAATAACCTTTCCCACAAACACAATTTAAATGGCAGAGCTTGTGTAGGTGCAAAAACTTGAACTGATGGAAAGCTTTTGCTTGTGCACCTGCCCACCAAAACTTCACATTAACCCTACTGAGGAGTAGCTTAAAAACAATCTGCCACTCTGAACAGTTACCCCACAAAGCCCTGCCTGCTCTGCACTCAAGGACTGACTGTGGAAACTTTTGGGGCTACAGGGAAATATAACAGAAATATGAATGTCCTAAAGATGCCTCATCCTGTTGTCTCCAAACATATATCAGATACTAAGAAATGTTTCCTGTGAGGGTGGGCAAGCCCTGGCACAGAGTGACCAGAGAAGCTGGGGCTGCCCCTGGATCCCTGGAAGTGTCCAAGGCCAGGTTGGAGCAGCCTGAGACAGTGGAAGGTGTCCCTGCCCTGAGAACAGATTAATTTTAAGGTCCATTCCAACCCAAACCACTTGATGATTCTGTGATATTTGTTAATCACACAGCATTTGTTAACTGAAAATTCCTATGCTCTTTTCTCCACATCCCATCCTGCATTAAGCATCTGGTATATTCCTGGGGTTTGGGGTGTTTGGGTTAGGTTCTTGTTTCTTTGGTTTGTTGTTTTTGTGGGTTTTTTTCCCTTATAAACAGATCTCAAATAACTGAAGATTCTTGAATTTAAAATACCAAAAGCCTGATAAAAATTCCAGCCAGCAGCTGCTGTTCACAAGCAGCACTCTGGAGACAGACCACCACGGGATACTGGGAGAGAAGGAAACAGCAGGGCAGCAAAATTCATTTGCTTTTCTGCAGTTTGCACAGGAGCTTCCTGTGTGCCACCACCACCTGCAGCTCTGAGCATGATCTGGAAAAGAAAACGAGGAGGGAAAATAACCACAGCCATTCCTTCAGCCACCACAGGCATGGAGAAGCCGTGGCATCAGGAGCACAGATCACCTGCTCTGTTACCTGAGCTGCCCTTAGGAGAGCCAGGATTTCTTCTGCATTCACACAGCAGAGAAATCCAAGCAGCTTTTTCTCCTCAAAGAATCCTTGTGCTCAGTGCATTCAAGTAATGATCTTGTAATTTAGGAATTCCTCAGAGTTTGATTGTTCTAGAGGAACACGGGTGACTCTAAACTGTCTTTCAAATGAAACAGCATCAGTTCCCCTCAGAGGATGAGTTAGATACGAGTCTGCTTTACAACACAGAAAGAGATTGCTGTGACCACTGTTCCCTGGAGGAAATTCCACAAGGAGCACGGAAATGGAAAATTCTCCATTTTAATTATGTTTCCCACAAACACAAGTGTCGCCACATTGAAATGCAAAGTCATGTTCCATCTGAAATTCTCAGAATCATTCAGATTGGAAAAGGCCTCCAAGATGACCGAATCCAACCACTGCCCAGCACTGACATGGCCACCACAAGCCCATGTCCCCAAGTGCCACATCTACACCCCTCTTAAATCCCTGCAGGGATGGCAACTCCACCACTGCCCTGGATAGCTGTGCCAGACCTTGACAGTCCTTTCAAAAAAAAAACCTTTCCTAAACCTCACCAGCACAACTTGAGATCACTTTTCTACACATAAAGAAGCAACAGTGCAAGAGAGAAACAAGCAGCAAACAATAAATAACTGCTGAATGCTCTGAGCTTTGCACACATTGAACTTTCTTTGACAATGTTATACTCATGGCTGTGACCCTGCAAATGGAAGTGCAGATCAAATCCTAATTCTTAACGATTTTTCCAAAGCCTCTAAGCCAGTAAAGATTTGCTAAACTCAGGAGTCATAAAATCTATTGTTTCACTGCCCTGAAACACTTAGAGAATTTGTCAATATTCAGAAAAATCACCATTCAAACCTCCCACAGCTTCAAGCTAGTGGGAAAGCAAAAGGAGAGAATTAGGATCAGCTGGTTCATCTACTGAATCCAAGTGGCAATGAAAATACAATACAATTTCTCAAAAGTGAGAAATGTGAAGTTTGTCTTAAATCACAAGGCAAACAAGAGGTATTTGCAGGATTAGCTCCTGAAAGCAAAGAGCATTTGGATGCTTGTGACACTTGGGATTTCTGTCCCTGCCTTTCCCACTTATAAATAGGTGATACAAGCCTTAGTATTAGAGAAATGTTTCACTGGAAGCACAAAGTATTTCTATATTAGTTAAAAAAAAAATCTTAATTGTTACTTTGAATCCTTTTATTTTCTCCTCACACTTATCTACATGAAGAATGATACACAGAAGAAGAAACAGCTGCAGTTCAGCAAAGAAAATTTCTTCTCTTTCACGGGAATTTTAGTGCTCAAACATCCTCCACAACAGAGAAGGTCTCATTACAAATGTTAGTCACTGGTTATTCACCGGTGCACAGGCACAAATCAGGATCATCAGTTGCTTCCCTGACCTGTTTTGCACACAACAGATCAAGCCAAGCCCTCAAGCTCTGAAGACCTGAGCAGACCCCGAGGCACAGCCAGTAGGAAGGAGAACATTTCTCCCAGTGCTGCAGAAAACATCATCGACCCAGGTGACCTTGATTTCCAGGCTCAGCTGACAGCAGAACAGAGCAAAAGCACTGCTATCATTAGCACATCAAAATGAGGCAGAAATTAGCACTTTCCACGTGGAGTTTTCACACAAAGCTGAGCTCTGCCACCCCCCACCCTCTGTCACAAACCCATCCTTCTAAAGGTGTTACCAGGGGGCTGAGCAGCCACGGGCACGTTTGCTTCACACTGACTCCACACCCTTCAACTCATCCCAAACTTCTCCCCTGCCCCAACACCTCCTCCATAACAGCTATCACCAGGAGAGGATTTACCTGCAGGAGACACACGGCCCATTTCAGTCAAACGATGCAGCTCCTGCAAGGGGGAGGACAAAAAGGATGGAGAGAACATTTTCTTGCTTTCTTTAGTGCCTAACACGCAGAACAAGAGGAAAGCACACTGCAGACAGCTCTGTGCTCTTCTGATGGCAACAGGACCTTCACTCACTACCCTCACTTGTTTCAATCAAAGAAAAACAAACCCTGAATAGAAAATAATACAAGTTTGAAATTCTAACTTCAAACCAGGTATAGCAATTTTCTGGCAATTAAAACATGTATTTATGTGCAACTACTACGTGCAATTCTACATGCAAGGTGTTTGCCCCTTTAACCAATGGGAATTGAACCAGGCTGTACTCTAAGCAGTCAATACAGACAGTACTGATAGGGCCTTCACAAAGAAGGCACAGTCTAAATTTCCAGAAACAAAACTACTGCCACCATGGCAACAAGGCAGCAAACAGCAAAAACTCCTTCAAAAACTGGGAAGCAATTTAATCACACCAATGCCAGGTGTATAATTTTTAAATACAGTAATTCCTGGCACACTCTCTGCAAAAAGAAAACATTCAACTCTGTGTACAAATATTCACAGAAAATATGTTTACAGATGCACACTGTCTTGCAATAAAAAGAAAAAAATAAATTACATCTGTAGTACTGCCTGGGATGATTTTCAACCAGGTAGAAAATAATCAGTTGCTTACAAATCTAGAATTGCAAATAAGTACAAGATTGGAAACATATACATATAAAAGTAAAAATTCTGTAAACAACTTCAGCTAAAAATGTAGAAATAATATCTAGATTTGTTCCAAAGCATGGGTCTGTCATAGCAGAGCTGTTCTCTACTCTTTTAGGTGTCTCTAACCACATGGATCCAAAAGTGTAAAAGCAAAATCCTAATGAGATCTACACAGCACTAAACTCAAGCTGGAATTGCTCCTTTGAGTTGCTTTTTGGCTGGTTTTGTTTTGTTTTGTTTATTTGGTATTTTTTGTTCTTGTTTTGTGTGTGGAAAGGAGACAGGAGAAGAGAATTAGGGGTTTGATTTGTGTTGTGTTCTGTCTTTTAAAACATGTTATTAGAGGCAAGCCATATCTCAGAAACCAAAGCAGCATCAGCAGTCCTGAATTCTAACAAAGAAGAACATTAAACTATTTAAGGAGCTGATAAAACCAGTCCCACTCAGATGAGAGACAGAAAATGAAGATCCTTTTGCAATAGTTCTCTGAAGCCACTGAAGAAATATCAACTTCAAGCAGCCTTCACCAGGCTGAAGTTGGGGGTTAAAATGCACAGCATAATCCAGAGCAGAGGTCTCTGGTGATTTCTTTACCTTTTTCCCCAATTTGGCTGATGCCAGATACTAAGGTGGGTCAAGAGAATTTCAGAGAGGCAGTAGCTATGAGAATTTAAACCACAGCATTAACTTTGATGGCCTTAAATAAGGAATCATAGCTCAAGACAAGCATTACTTGGTCAGGAAGCTGGAGCCAAGCTGGAGGTCTCCATGCTGGGAAGGTTCAAAAACTCTTGAGTTATAAATTGCTGGCTCCACACTCACAGCCAGCAATTTCAACCTGAAGTAAGGAGCCAAAATGAACTTTTGGAGCTGTTGAGTAGAAGCCATTGTGAGGATGAGTGTGCCCTGCTCAAATCCTCTGCACAGATGAAGTCAAACATCTGAATGGGATGTTAGTTAGTGGTTCATTACAGTGCTAATTTGAAAGGACATTGACAGAAAAGTAGTTTTAGAGCTAGACTTAAACGCTTGGAGTTTGGCAAAAAAATGTTTAGCATCTAAGACTTCAAGCCAGAACAGAGCAAACACCTTCCTGTTCTTCAGAAATGAACATGTACAGAAATAGAAGAGCACAAATGCACACCCATAGCTGCTGAACCAGGAGATTGCTGCCAAAAAAAGGCCTTAGTGAAGAGGTGTTAAAAATAATAAAATAATAAAGTTTTGTGAAGAAAAGTTAATTATTAGGAAAGAAATGATATCATTAAAACATGCCAAAGCAGCAACAATCGACCACTAGAACCCTGACATGATATTCAGCTGGAATAAACTTTCTGAAGTGTTGTTCCTTTTATCTCCTCTCTCCCCACTTCACTACAGCACCTCCCTATCCCCTCCCACTGACCTGAGCCAGGCAGAGCAGGACTGAACACAGCTGGGTACCCACTAATTTGGTACCTACTGCAAAATTTGGTACCTACTGCAAAATTTGGTACTGCTCCCTACCCACTTCCCCCTCCACCCCTGCAAAACGTTACCCAAGACTAAATCTCGTGTGGAGTTCATCTGAACTTGGTTATTTGCTTCAAAAAACAATCAGGAAAAAGGAACAGAGAGCAGCTGGTGAAGACAACCTGCCATGGAAGCCAAGTTTAGGACTGAAAATGCTTTCCATCACTGCTGTCAGCCATCCTTCAGCAGCAGCTGCACTGCAGACAGGAGCGCAGATCACAGGCTCCGTGTGGGTACGAACCTGTTCTCACACGATGACAAGTAGGTCACAGAGGACTGATCTGGCCAGCTAAAAATGTCTGCAGAGCTGCTCCAAATTCTCTAAAACCTCAAAAGGCACCCCAGAGCAGCACACGGCTCCCTGGTCACCCTGCCTGTCCCAAGCTGGGAGTGGGGACAGCAAAGATTTCTGAGAATGAATAAGAACAAATCACAGCCATTGTTCTCATTGTCTTGTGGTCTGAAATTCATGGGATTTGGAAGTGTGAAATTGCAAATTATTTCTACCTCTTGCATCCAAATGAGTACGTAGAGGTCTCAGATTTCTCATTTTCTTTTACAGGGGTTCTAAGTTTCAAAGCACTACATTTCTGGACTCACAGTTGCCACTGCCACCTGTATGGCAGAGCACATACACCCATCCAGAATTACATCTGAAGAATTTTGCCCTATTATTTGCTTTACATTAACAGGGAGGAGAGAAAAACAGGAAAATTGGACTTTCCTCTCTCTCTGCAAGCCACTTATCTTTCCCTCAAGAGCTGAGAGAATTTACCTGCTATATTTCTCTCTTCCTGCTACTGATGAGTAGTTTCCTGTTACAGAGTCAGGGCTGCTCAGGATTTCTACTGTAATGACATAAAAAAGCTCAAATAAACTCTAAGCCAGTGCATCAAAAGAATGTGTTGATTACACCTTGCAAACAACATTTTTGTTTGCGTTTTGTTTTTGTTGGGGTTTCTTTTTGTTTTTTTTCTTTTTGTTTTTGAAAAAACACCTGTTAAACGTGGCTGTTTTCATCAGCTGCAATTGTTTCCTTGTTTGGTTGGTTGGTTTTGGTGACCTCATTACAGAAGACAGAAGCCCTAAAAATTACGCAGAGCTAATGTTCCTTTACTAAAGATCTTGCAAGTTATGACAGATATTGCTTAATGGTTATGATTTTCATGGTTTCTGATGTGTAAAAGCTGTGATACCACTGTATTATTAACTGATGACACTGCTGACATGCTGCAGGTGCAAATGCCCAGAGCAGCACCCCAAGCAACATTCCTATAACAAACTAATAATAAAGTCATTCTTATTGGTGAAAGATTTCTCTCTCTTTCTCTCTCACAGCTCAGAAGGCACAATTCGAAAATTCTCTCTCTTCCACAAGTGACTTTTCAGACAATGAAGCTGTTAGATTAAGAAATTCCTTCTTTGTTCTCACTAAACACAGCTCAAGCCTTCCCCATCTAGAAGAAGCCTCTAACCTACACTCCAAGAGCAGTTTTTCCTTTCTCTTTCCAGCCTCACAGGGATTATTCCCTACAAGCTCCCCCAGCTCCTGGTGCTGCTGCTGTGCCTGGGAGCAGAGGACTCGGTCCCCACACTACAATTTCTGTGGCACATGGCACTTTGCATCATGCATTAGCATCAGCTCCTCCACATTTCCTGCCTTCCCCGGCTGCTGCTTTATGCACAGTGACGTTCAGCTTGAAGTCTGCTCCAGGGCAATGAGTACTATGGGATGGATTTCCAAAGACAAGTTTCACAAGTAGGTCAAAGGCAGGCACCAGCTCTCACCTTGTGCAGGCACGGCCGCTGCTGCAGAGGGGTCCAAGTGTTGGGAGCAAAGCTGTTATGGGCAGCTTGCAGCAAGGAAAAAACACAAATCCCAGGGTATGTGCACACAAACCATCAAACAGGAGGAGAAACAGGCAATATTCCCCATTCCTGCCATCACTGCTGGCAGCAGAGCTCACTGCTCCACCTCTGGGGACACTGACACATCTCAGCCTCCCGCTTACCTGAGCCTCACTGAGCTACTCCGATGGCACAGGGACACAGGGGAGGGACAGGAGCAGGAGCACCGTTGATGTTGCACATGCTTGAAGCAGGATTTTTTTGTGAGAAAACACACGATGTTCTCCCTGACAGTGTGAAAGGCCCACAGGGAACATTTAGCTGTCATAGACGCTGCTCCTTTCATCAAAAACAAGCTTCAGTGTGCAGTTTCCTTCCCTCCACCCAGGATGGGAGAGCACTAACAGGAGCAAAACCTGCTCCTGGGAAAGCCACACTGTCGCCCTCGTTTTTCAAGTTTTCTGAGGCACTTTCTAACTCAATGTTTTTCATAGTTCCTAGTTCTTTCTCACACACACAGGTGTTGTTATCAGAAGTCTGTTTTTGTCAAGACAAAGTTGTTTACATAATTTCTTTTGGTGTGAAGAACAACTGATGGGCAGTTGTCTTGACCAACAGGATGGGAGAGGTGTCAGCCTTCTTCTCCAGTCCCTGGTCTGTGTAGAAATACTATAAATACAGAGTCAAATGTTTTAATAAATAATTTTCAACCTTCTTATCAAAGAGTGTCTGTGTGTGTCCTTGCATGTCCCACAGCGACATCACACAACCAAAAGGGAAGAATTTGCACAGAGTTCCTGGCAGTCACATCCACCCAGCCAATTTCCCACTAGCTTAATACTAATCTATATTCTGAATACTCTGTTGTGGCACTGGGTGTCTCATGATCAGAAAATTAATTACAAGGCAAATGAAGGAAAAGGTAGCAAAAATATGCCTCCAACATAACACCCTGAGGGTCCCAAAGATGTAACAGATTCAGCTGCACATTGGGAAGGACAAACTCACCTTGGTTCTAGGAAAGGGCGGACCTGGGATAAGAACTGCAAACATTCCTCTGGATTGTGCTGGCAAGCCTGTTTCAAGACATCAGGCTGAGACAAAGCACCTCAGGCCACCCTGTCAGGCTACTGTCCTGAACCTGGAATTTGTGAACAAGCCATTTTCTTAAACTTTGACCTCTCATGTCACAACCTTTAATTTTTCATGATGCCTTTCTTAAGTCTGTCTATATATCCCACATGTCCACCACACCTGCAGAGAGGACAAAGCTTCACAGGCAGCAGACCTCAACTGGTCAGCCAGAAGACTCGTACTTGTTGTCCAGATCCAAATTAAAAAGCAGGAAAATTCTGAGATGCCACCGGGACACATCTACAAAGCTGCACTGTCAGTTGTGAGAAAACATCTCAGCCCCCTGCCAGAACAATGTCACTCACTGCAGACCTGTGAAAATTGTGCATATGGGGTGGCAGCAGGAGCCACATTTGGGGTTTGGTGTGTGCTGCAAGCAGAGGGAACGTGTACCTCAGCAGGTACTGTGAAAGCAGCTAGAAATAAGGAATGGTGGCACTTTCCTCACTACAGTGTATTTGTGTTTTTAACCAGGTGGGTGGGTAAGGCAAGTTCTACTGTAACCATAGCTGTTCCTAAACAAAGAGCATTCCTGTAAACTCGAGGAATCTGTTACAAAGCACAGAAAAATATTTTACACACAGAGTCTAATAACATATTTTGTCAATTAGCTCAGTCACTGTTCAAAGGAGTCACCATCCTACCCTCTTCCCCTTCTTTCTTCCCATGAAATAGAAAAAGCAGCAGTTTTAGAAGTAGTTCTTAAACACAATTAGCATTTATTATAACTTCCCAGGTACAACCTACGCTTATCTCCCAACTGCACGAAGAGAGATCTCTTTGAGGGGTTATGATAAAAGTAGTTATTTCACAGCTGATCTCCACACACACTGTTTTAACAAGCCTGCCCATTTCCAGAAAATCCTGTCACCCTATAATCTTCAGAGAGATTAAAGGTACATAACACAGCTTTAAAAACCCACATTGCTTAAGGTCTCTTATTACTCAGGTTTTCCCTAAACTCACTGTTCATTATTTCCCAGCCAAGAATTGAAATGAATTTCCTGTAATGCCACCAAGATATCACTTTTAACAGGCAGCAATGGCTGCACGTCCCAGCTGCCAGAGGATCAAAGAGCACACCAGGACCATAATGTGAAGGAAAAGGTGAAAATAGAGCTGAATACCTCCCATCTCCTCGAGCAGCCTGAAGTGTTCCACCTTTAGCTCTAAATTTCCTGCATCTATCCCTTCTCTGCCTTGAGAAGGCAGGAGAGCTCTACACTCCTGAGAATAAGGATGTCATCTTCAACCTGAAATCAAAGCCCCAAGTACCCCAGAGCTTGCTGTATGCCCCCCAGAAAAGTGAGGTATTGAGCACTGCTGCAATAATTAGAGGAAAATAACGTGTTCCCATTTCTTCCCTCCTTTTTGTGAAGCTGTAACATTTTCCTGAATCGCTATTTTCTCTCATCTCCCCCTCACCCTCTCGCTGTGGTTTTGTGAAGTGGCAGCCAAAAGCAGAGGTTGTTCCTAGGTAGGAACATGAAATTTAATTAGATGCTCCCTCTCCTGCGAGGATGAGGTGGAGAGAGCCAGAATCAGAAGGCACAAGCTCCTTCTGGAAGGAACCCAAGAAAATTAAACTTCAATCAGTAAGAGAGAAATGTTTATTCATGAAACCTCTGCCTCTGCTGAAACAGGAGAGGTATTTCCAATCCCCCCTCTATTTGCAAGGCATTTCCTCTCATCTGTATTAGGTTGAATCTCTCTGTTCCATTTTGGAAATCCAGCTCTGGAAAATGGTGAGCCAAGTCCATCAGTCATTCCAGCCTTACTTACAGTTCCCTAAAGCTAAATTCCCTTCTTATTTTAGCTCACAGGTGGATACACCACACCATCAGGAACCGCTTCTGTACACTGGTGCTGGCTGAAGTTTATTCTTCGGAGGGCAAGTGGCTACAGAATTTTACCTGCAGGAAGAAAGTTTCCCCAAAATTCATTGCCTAATGTTGCCATCACCTAGAGCATTCACAGCTTGGCAAAAATTATTCCACCTTCTGGACATCTTTAACAGCCCTGGAATGATGAGGAAACCTTGCAGTTCTTTAAAACAAACTTTCATGGCACAGAAAATAGACAGCACTGAGAAACTGGAAGAACTGAATCACAATTTCTTCAATAACTTCATGTGCAAGCAGGAAAACTGAAGACAGTGAAAATGGACAATATTCCTTCAGTGAGCGCCCATCAGGAGCAGATGGAGATCAGGCCAGTGGCACAGAAATAGCTAAAATAATATGATAAAACCTCTCAAGAAACCCCTGGACTATATTAAAGAAGAAAAGCCACAGAAGCCAATAAGAAAACACTACTGTGATAACAGATAAAATGTGGGGGAAGACAGTTGAACATACCTACAAATGTCAGGTATCTGTAACTTGGCTGGATAAAATTCTCACAACTGGTGGTTTCATCACATATTTTCAATAAAACTTAAAGGATTGATCAGAATCTACAATATGTACAGAGGTGAATGTGGTACCTGTTGGAAAAAAAGTGCTAATTCCAGTCCAGTTTGGCTTAACTTAGAATTCTTCCACAGAGCACTAGCACATATTTACAGACAAATCATCCATATCTATTTGGATGACAAGGAAACGAGTAACAGCCAACAATTGTCATGGATCAATCAATTTTTTTTTTCCACAGCCATGAACAGACTGGATAAAGGAATAACAGAAGTTAGACATTGAGACTCTAGTGAGGTTTTTGTCATTGTCTCATCAGGCAGACTTCTAAACTGTTTCTGAAACTTGCTTATTTTAGAGATGTCCCCTTTTATTAATATTTTGTAATATCATCCATTCCCCAACAATGAGCTAAATTGCTAATGAAATATCAGACTTCCACAGCAAACTGCAGCCCAGGATGATGCTGAAAGCTTTGGAAACACCTGGAAGTGCTTTCCTAAGCTGAAAGACCCACAGCAGAAGGAAGATATTGACAAATCTCTCATTTCAAAGAAGAGTCAGGTCATGGGACAAATAGATATTGGATCTCCAGCACCAGACATTTTTTTTCAGAGGATCTGAGAAATTACCTTGCTGAACTTCCAGCTTTCACTTTCCAATCACTGGGAAATGTTTCAGCAGTGCTAGCAGGTAACACCTCCAGAACATCCCCACACAGGTGCTAAATGACACAAGTATGGCCTTGGCAGTGCCTGCTCAATACTTGGACTTGAAGATCTTAGAGGCCTTTTCCTACACAATCCTAGGATTATATTAACTCAAGATTTTGCCAGCAAAACCAAGCACTGGATCCTCCTGCAGCTCTAAGTGCTCAGACTGGGTAAATGTTTGGACTGTCTAATCTCTGCAGGGTGCAGGGAGAAAAGAACATTTCTTTACATTTCTGACAGCACGACGAGTGTAATTGCTCAGCACAGAACATGCATCAATCTCTCCTCTACTCAGGTCCTTCTTCTCTGCCCAGTCAGCACATGGACTTAGCTCAGAGCTTCCCCCAGCCCCTCAGCTCTCATCCTTGTCTCAGTGGCACAGGCAGAGTGACAGCATCCAGCAGGGTCAGAATCAAACCATCCCTGCTCGAAAGAGCTCAGCTCCCAGCCCTGGGGATTCCACCCTGCCCTTCACCCAGCCCAGCCCTCCATGCCTGGTAGAAATAAATCCAGCTTCCACACCAAGGTGACCAGATGGATGCAGCTCTTGAAAGGGATCCACAGGACATAAAACCTATCCACAATTCCAACCACGCTGAGAAAAACTTTCCACAAAGTAATTTTCTTGTAAAGCACATTTATACTTGTGTAGTTTGGTATTTGGCTTCTTCTTTCCACGAGATATTAACACAGAACACTCACATCTACCAAACACCTTAAAGCTCCAGTTTCTGGTTTTTGTTTCCCCCAAGTCTTGGCCTCTGCCTCCAGAGCCTACCTAGGAGCTGAAATAGATGAAACAGCTGAAACACAAAGTTTCCAGTGATGGTTTTTCAGTCCTGCCACAGCAGTCTGACATCCAGTGGCACTTCTAGACTGAGCCTACAGATATTTGAGTACACATTAGCAATTCATATACCTCACTAAAAACCAATATTTCTTAATTTCACCTGTCTCTCCCAAGCCACTTTACAGGGGGTAGCACATGGGGGGAGTCAAGTCTGCTGTCATCAATAACCAGCTTTTCCTGAATGTTACACACAACAGTTCATGCTTTACAGCTCACACCTTCATGTCACTGGCTGCTGTGCTGGGAAGAAAACAAGCCATTTCCAATCCCTAGTTGCTTTATCCTAGCTTCTGTCATCAACAAGAAAAGGGCATCATGTTGTACCAAACTAATCTTTTCTTTAGTGACTATTTTGCACCTCACTTCTTGTTAATGCAACAGAGACACACTAAGGAAAAGAACATTTCCTTCACCTAATTCCCTTCCTTCAGCAACACATCCAGCAGTAAGGAAATCATGTGAAGAGTAGAATACTACAATCATAGCATAAATACAATATAGCTCCTTACCAATACATGACAGAGACAAAGAAACCTCAAAGTCCTTTGCAGATAGAAGTTCACAGGCCTGATTTTACAATTTTCCTTTCCCTGATACAAGATCTCACTGCCTACAGGAACAGGGCTAGGGAAAGCTCACACCTCTTTGTCTTTCTTAGCAGAGAATATGCAGAAAGGGAATGACACAGTTCTGACTTTACTCACCCAGACTGTTGGCAATTTCTGGATCTAATTTATTAAGCCAAGCTTTTACACTCCTTAGAAACCAAAGATAATGTGGTGGTTAATGCAGCTTATTAGGAACAATGTGGATTGATGCTCCACCTGCGCATAAAGTGGCTGAACTTGTAACGCAGTGACCACATTTAATCTGAAGGAGAAACAGCAGCTTCTTAAAATACCACAACACCACAAGTTTGTGTGAATGAAACACAAGTCAGGGCTTTCTGACCCTTTCTGTATGCCTGCCTAATACCCTAAAAGTGGAGCCCCGATAACAGAATTTCCACCTTCAGTCTAAAAACAAACAACACACTGTGAGTTTCACTGACCTGTGGGGTGCAGTGGCACAGCATCCCTGACAAGCAGCACCCTGCAGACCTGTGGCCAAATCCTCCTCTGGGGACTTCAACTGGCAAATCTAAAAGCTTTGGCCAACACCTGTTTCCTTGGATTTGCTGTGGGAGAGTTTGCCAGCCTAGAAAAACCCCTGGTTTCCATAGAAACTGAAACACCATCGTAAAGCAAAAGGAAGAAATATTCAATTGTCAGCACAGAGAGACGGATTGTTTAGGTTTCCCCCCACACGTGTAAAACCAACACAGGGCTTTGTGTCATTTACTCCCAACCTAAACCCCTTCCCACTGGTTTCATCTGGTATTTATGAGGGCTCTGAGCCGGCAACCTCCCTCCCTGTCACAGCCCCAGCCTCCCCTCGCTGCAGCCCAAGCACATCGGGCAGGGGGAGGGAGCCCCATGTTACCCCTCCAAACCATCACAAACGCTGAGGGAAGAGGGGAAGAAAAGGATAAAACCCCACAATTGTTTATTTTTTTTAGATTCCCTTTGGGTGACGCTCCCTGAATGCCGATGGCCCAGCTCTTTGCTATGCAGGAGGTGCAAGAGCTCAGTGCCTTGGAGAGCAGAGGCAGCCCCAGCCCCACAGCCCAGCCCTGACATGCCACTCCTGAGGCTCCTCCATCACTCAGCACCGAGAGGAAAAGCCTGACCAGCTCTATGACCAACTAATTGGTGTTCTGAGGCAAAGTGAAGGAAGAGGAACATGCTGGATTGGAACAGCACAGCAGCTTACCCAGGGCTCCAGCTCCGACAGAAGGTGCAAGCAAGCAGCAGAAAAGATCATTACAGGCAGTAACAAGGCTCCTGGGGAGGAAGGCAGTGCCTAACCCCAGGCCATGAGTGCTTGGCTCATGTCTTAAAGCAGGCAGCTTTATCTCTCTTCTAAAACTTCATCCTACATAATTTAGCTGTGGATTTTCAAGTAAACGTCTAATCTTTTGCCAAGCCAGCTCAGTTATTTTCCTGAAATGCCTCAAGACAGAGTGGGACAAGGAAAATATGTGCTCCTTTTTATTCAGTTTTAAATACATTACCTTCCAAATTTCTTGGATGTCCTTTTGTTCCCACATTACCAGAGTGGCAAATAGCTGTTAAAAAGAATTGCACAGATGTTGCATTCTCTCTGATGGATTTTTTGTGCATTATAAGACACAAAAATTAAAGATCACTGACTTGTATTTTCATTCCAGATTAGTTAATTGATCAAATGCACACTAAAGAAGCACAGAAGAAATTAGCATGGAAAGGGGAACCAGGGAAGAGAGGAGGTTTGGTGAACACAAGGAGCACAGGGAGGTAAACGGGGTTGCAGAAGGACACTTGTCGATCAAAAAATTACTTTCCTCAAAGTTCTTGTGCTGAGGCTGGGAACAGAATCTGAAGATGATGAATAGGCAGTAAAAGTGAATACAAATATCTGCAGTACACAAGTGGAAATCTTCTAGTTTGGTTATGACACCATTATTAAAAGGGATCAGAGTGCTAAGATCTTCTTATTGTTAGGAGCTTGAAAAATTCCACTGTCATCTAAGGAAGAAAAATCCTTGACTTTTTTTCACCTCACTTAGGTAACAACAAACAACAAAGTTACAGTAAATGTCCAAGACCTGATCTGTACAAAATTACTCCCAGAATCAACACTGCAAACCCAAGCTCTTTCCTAATACAAATGTTACCTGAGATAACTTCCAAGAATATATTATATATAAAAATTCCTTTCTAGACAGGCAAGAAACATTTGTGCATCTCCAGAATACATTTTAAAAAGAAAAACTTATGAAAATTCAATGTATTATATGACACAACCCTTTTGACCTGATGCAAAATTCATTGATATCAACAAAAACATTTGCAACAAAGTTCAAGGCAGGATGCCTGACATCCCTTCAGACTGGACTTGGCTTCTGGAAATCTAAGAAAGGTCAATGAATTTTTAAATAGTCACATTTTTAATTACCTGTAAATGGGTTCCCTACAATTTTAAACAAGTAATTTTGTAACATCATTTCCCCATCTATAAAACTGGAAGAAATCTTACACACTTTTCTGAAACAATAAAAAGCAAATTGGCAGGGAACATGTGCAAGGTATCTTCAATATGAACATGCTCCGTGCTGTTAAATTATTTCATTCAAAAAAGACCAGAACCCAAAAATTCTGCAGACAACCAGGCCCTGTCAATTCAAACTCTTTCAGCTCGGGGTTGTTCCTTTCAATTATGCACTATGACTTCCCCAAATTCTGCAAAATTCATGGATTTCAATGAATTTTAGTTTAAGAAAGTAATTTCTGTAAATTATATTCTGCAATGCTCCAGAGTTTCAAGGGAAAAAAAAAAACAAAAAGTATTTTGCCTGTTTGCCTAGGAAAACTAGAGTTATCTCCTGAGAACAGCTAAAATGCTGAGTTTCTCTGCTGACACCCCGAGACAGCAGCAGAGGGAAGATGGACAGTGAGGGCACAACAAAATCCCCTCCATAGGGATGCATCCAGCTCCAGAATTCCCTGGAATTCTCTGTAACTTAGACAACAAAGCAACTTTTTTGAAATTCCTGCATGCATACTAGGCTTAGCTGAAAATGAAAAAGTTATCTTTCACTTCTGGAGTTTTACAGAAGCTGTTCATTTCCCTTTTTCTGTGATTCTTCCAAGTGAAGGGGGAGGAAAACCCGTGCCACTTGGCATTAATGGAGTGTTGCACAGCCTCTTGCCTGAAGGAAGAGCTTTTAAGCAAGTAAAACCAGAATTCAGCAGAAAAAGTATCCCCCTTTACCTCAATTAGGAGATGAAAGGGCCCCCCTCAGGCCTCTAAGAAACCTGAAAGGACAGGGCAGCAAGAGCAGCAGGGGCAAGAAAGATTTATGATTTTACTTTAAGTGCTACAACTACAATCTGCAAAAAAAGTTTTCAATTTGCCAGACTTCAAATATGATTAAGGGCATGGTGTTTAGCTCAGTAACATCAGTGTAAATCAGAGTAGAGCCACTCTGCTGACATTAATTACCCTGCACACTCATTCAGCCCTCGGTGATAATGAGAAGAGTTTCAGCAGTTGTGGATTTTCACAGAGCCCTCATCAGTGCTCTGTTTCCAGCAGAGAATTCAGAGTTGTCATTAACATCTGTCACTTGAATTTTATTTTTTCATCCTCACCTTGGAGCACATTCTGCCCAAGACAGTGTTTTGCTTCTATAACTATCAAGAAAAAAACAGAGAGCTTAAGAAAGTGAACAGTGCATATTTTAAGGTAACGCCACTAAGATAAAAGTTTAGAAGCCCCACTGCTCAAGTTGATTCAAGTTCAGCACTGAGGAGCTGACCAAGAAGAGCCCCCACTGGCTCAGGATGGAGAAGGGCTCTTGCTGGAGTTCAGGTTTGCAGCTCATGCCCAGCACTCAAGCAAGGGAAAAACAGTGATGGTAACTATAAATAGGATGGATAACCCACAGAAACACACAGTGTCTTCTGAGTTTCAAACTCACAGAATATCGAATTCAAGGAGTTTGTAATAAATTGTTCCTGCAAGAACAGGTCCAGGAACGAGAGACATGATTGTAATTCAAATATGAGAGGTATGAAAACTGACATACAAGTTGCTGATGTGTGCAATCTCACTTGAGAAAGAGCAAGGAAGTTAAAAAACTCCCCAAGTTCTTTAGTTAGTGGTGAGAATGCAACATTTTTGTGTCCTGTGTAAAATTAAAAGGCTGGAACAAACCCCCTATTCCCTTCTCCACTTAACAGGGGAGTTGCCATCCATCCAACACTGCTGAGAGTTCTCTGCCACAGAGTGCAGGAAGACAATGCTGACTTTCACAGGTGACATTTTATTCATTAATGTTCCTCCACATCCACCTCTCCTTTGTCAGAGCTTCTCCCCAGAACACAAAGGCACAGCAGAACTCCCTGCAGCTCTTTTCTCTCCACACTGATTCAGTGCCACACAAACTCTGTACCTCTCTCCTCCTGACCACCCCAGGAACAGTGGGACTTTGTCATGGGTGCTCTGTCTGCCACTTAAAAAAAAAAAGAATCACTTAAAGGAAATCATAAGTGCTAACTAAGGGAAAAATCATTTTCCCTGTCTAAGGCAGTGGCCTGACCCCAGCCTTGTCTCAGCAGACACAGGGAAATCCTTTATGGCTTTGATCACACAGATCTGCTCAGGATGCTGCCAAAAGGTTCAGGCTTGTAACCTGCAGGGCTGCAAAGCAAACAGCAAAGCAAACACACTCAAACCAAACTTACCAACGTGGGCTGAGAAATGCAAGAAAAAACCCAGTTCAAGTTCTGAAACTCCCAAACTACACAAGAAACAGAAGGTAAAACTTTATTCATTTACAAATTTCTCACAGCAGGTGCTCCACACATCAAATAATATGAAAGCATTTATCTAATGCCTGAAGTCTCTTGCACTCCTGGCAGCTGACAACTCCAACCAGCATGAGTGGGAGAGCCTCGGTGCCTGCCCATAGGAAATATTTGGTTTTGACCTCTTGGAGTTATACTGAGCTTTTCAAAGGAGGTAATAGAAATTATGTAAAAAAAAAAAAAAAAGAAGAAGAAGAAAAAAGATCAGTCCTCCCACTCAACGTAGACATTAATAATTCCTTTTGAACCAGCTTTAGATATACCAAGCTTTAAAGAATAGCCATAAGTCCATTTTCAACTTTAATCCCCTTATATGTGCACTGGAATCAGGGAGCCAAGCAATTCATTGCCCAACACACATCTTCAGCAGCAAAGTTACTCTGAAAGGTGTTCCGCAGTGTCTATTTCTAATTGTTAAATATTGCATCTTTAACTCTGCAGCTGGTTTCAAGCTCTTTTCAAGTTGGAAAGACTTTGTAAATTAATTTTTTCCTCCCTTGCTCTGTCATTGGAGTGCACAGAAAATAGCTGAAGAAAGGCAGAGGAAACCAAAGACCACCTCTGACTTCCCCAGCTGAAAGAAAGGAGCAGACATTGCAACCAAGGCAAACATACAGCAAATCCCCAGGAGGATACCTGGGTTTTGGGAGAGCAGCAGAGAAATCTGTCACACACCCAAGACACATTAAACACACAGTGGTTCACAGTGAGTGACCTCTGAGGTGCTCAGGTAGGATGCACCACAAAAGATGTGCCTGATCCAATCACTGCTGAGACCACCAAGTAAAAATAAAGGTTTGCTCTCAGCATCCTGGTGACAAAGTCACTTAAAATGACAGAACTCACTCATGTCTCCTCTGATCTTAGAGATGAGATTTCAATAGCATTGACATTTTAAGGCAATCAAATACTTAATTTCTTTCCATTTATTCCATGTTGGGAAGCAGAACAAGGACATGGAGAGAAGTCATTTCACTGCATGAGCAGTACCCAGCTGTGTCTGCACTGTTTTCCTGCTGTCCTCTACTTCCAGTAAATACTAGACCTAGCCTGGGCTGATCCTCACAGTGTCCTTCCTCAGGGCAGGAATTCACCCTGGAAATGCCACACAACACACATGTTCTCAAAAACTGAGCCCAAGTGCTGTTACACACCTAAAACACTCAGGCATAGCCAAAAAATGCCCATCAGTGAGCAGCCACAGAAAGAACACACTGACAAAGAGGACACCTCTACAACAGCCCAGGAATGAACTGCACAATTACAGAAAGACTGATGCTGTGCACAGTGATGGGGCCAATTACCCTGCTTTAAAATACACATCCAAACAGCCACCTTAATTAGGCATGAGGAGAAATCACTTTGTATCCCTTACTCAGATCCTTCTTTGTATTTGACTCTCTCTCCATTTCCAAGGAGGCAAATATTTGTCCTATCCCAGGAGGGAGCCCACAGTGAGATGTAATAAAGGACAGGGACTTAATAACGTGAGGTATTTACAGAACAGCAGACAGAAAATATTGACTTGGCAGAACAGAGGGAACATCATTTGGAATGGTCTTCAGGTCAAGGCTACTGTGGCAGTGGTTGAAAAAACAACCAATTGATGCTGAGGTCCTGGGAAAAGGCAGGAAATTAAAAAGGGAAGACGCTGTATCAACATTTACCATTATTTTTAATGCACAATTTAGATTATGAATTCCAATAAACCCCACAGCAGATAAAGAGCACAATGCAAACTCTGCTTTATTTCTTTGTTGATAATGCAATGTATGCAAGAGGGGAACTAAGTGCATCAGATCAAACCAAAATGTGAGGCAAGATTTCAAAAATATCTCAGAAATTGCAGCAGCTCTCAGTCCTGGACTTCAGGAGGATGAGTTATAAAAGTGCTGCCAGTCCAGAGGAAGTCTTTTCCCACAGCTGGATCCTTGGAAAGGGACACATTCCACTAGAGCTCCCAAGTCTCCAGCTGAGCTGCTCAGTGCTCTCCTTGTACATAAAGATGGATTCTCTCCCCTGGAGATGCGTGGAAAGGCAAGAACCCCTTTCCATATTTTCCTTGTCAGTTTTTGGCAAATGAGCATCTTGAAAAAATAATACAATTTCAATATTTAGAGTATTTGAGCCTCTGTCTGTTCAGTGAACAGAAACTATACCCAGAGAGGATGTTTTACTTTGTTACAGCGGCACAAATTCAAGTGCTTTTGTTTTTTAATTTTTTATTTTTTTTAGGCAGAGGTTTTACATCTGTACAGAGAGCAGGAAAAGCTTGACCTGTTGACACCAACAGAACGTCTCAATCCCCACATCCCCCCTCCAAGACAAGACAAAAGCAGCCCTGGTCCATGAAAAATCCTTCTGCACATCATCAGAATTCACAGGCTCTCCCACCTGCAGTTACACAGATTCTCTTGACTGTGTTTGTATCTCACACCACAACATTTTCAATTTCTGAATTACCACCACATGGAACAGGCAGAAACGAGGCACTGTTAGGGAGGATATTCACCCAGAGCTACAGCCCTGGCCTGAGAGAAGAACTGTCCTCCTCATCAAGGAGCAGGAATTCACCAAAAGGGCGGAGTAAAAACCTCGAGATTGATTTCTGGAGCAGAAGTGAGCCTGAGTTATTCAATACACACCTAGCAAACCCCCTCAGCTCTTCATCAGGCACAGCTACACCTGTCTGGATGCTCATCTCAACATTTGAAAGTACACATTTTGGGAATCAATACTGGTTTATGTGTCTCAAAGCACGTCTGGCCTTTCTGTGTTCATTTTTCTTCAGTGTGTGCACGCCAGCTCTGAAAAGCTGCTGCCTGATGTGTCTGTTGGGTCCAATCTTGTTAAGTGTTTGCATTCTCTGCTGTTTCACAAAGTATAAAATAATCCACTTCGGCAGCCTTACTTAAAATTTATGGCATGGTGGCTGCAATCTTAAGCTTTGTATTAATAAAAAAAGCACATAAATTTGGTTCCTGATGAGTAGCCAAGTTCACCAACAGAAAATTTCTGCTTTATTTTAAAGCCTGATGAAGCTCTGTGCTTACCCAGAATGAAAAAAAAATAGAATTTGCACAGACAGAAATACAGCATTTGAAAGTAAAGTGTTAGCCAGCCCCACTCCCTGGCTCTTATAAAGCCCCAACAGGTGAATCCAAACAATGGGAAGAGTCCAGATACTGTAGTAAAGGAAGCCAACTTTGCTCCTGCTGGAATAGAGTGTTTTCAGTTTTCATCCCACCCTTGCAGGAATTGTGCTGACCAAAATCACAGGAAGCAGCAAGGAAGAGGGGGAGCTGGCAGGAGCATCCTCCTCAAGTGGTGATAACAGCCCATAGATTTGCTGCTCAACTGTGATGCTGCTCTTTTCTAAATGCTTGACTTCTCAGACTTAATGTGGTGTGAAAGCTGGGCTTGCACGACATAGATAAACATAATTATCTCCTGCTCATACAGAGCATTATTTCAAAGAAGTTTTCCATATTCACAATTCGCCAGGATAAAGAGGATTTGTGGTGATCAGGAGGCCAGCAGAGTGAAAATGTGGGAATTAAGTAAAAGTCTGGAGTGTGCATTCACCCAAAAGAATATTTTAGAGATGACTAGCAAGGTATTATGGTTTGCTAGAAAAAAGCTTACTGACTTGAGAGAGAATTGCAGAGGAAAACAGGTCTTGATCCCAGAGCAGGATGAAGCTCCTCAATCCAGGGAAATTACCTGTGCCAGGCAGGGCAGGACTGTGCCCAGCTCAGGAACTCTCAGTTCTCTGCTCATTCTTGACCTTCGCCCACCCAGAGAGCCAGAAACCCCCCCATTGCTTCTACATCACACTCAAGGAAGTACGTGCAAGTTTCTGCATAGCTCATATTACATCAATTTCAAGTTTATGTCTACCAAGTGACTTTAGTAAATCAATTTTAATGTAAAAAAAAAACAAACTTATAAGCTGATTTTCTCCTTCTGCAGACAGTAAGTTTAACTGCTTTATGTATTTAATCATCCTGAAACACCATTTTTTCCCAATTTCAATTCAAATGCACACAGACAAATCAAAAGTAACAGCCAAACCTAATGAAAATCACACTCGATTCACCCAGTGACAGAAACATACAGAAAACCAAGAACCCATATCCACATCCATCTGTAAACCTGCTTAAATAAGTGTTTATAGCTTAAACATTGCAGTCTTAGCACTAAAAACTCAGCTCTAAGAATACACCCTGCATTAAACTTTAAATGGATTTATCGTCCATTGAGAATATTACCTGGGAAAATAACCAGGTAGAAAAGCAAAATGTGGCTACACCTTACTTGCTTTATAATCATCATTAGAAACTGAAATGTTAAATTAAAACCTAAGAGACCAAGGCACTCCAGAGCTGGTTGAGCACAAGAGATGTCAGATGTCATCTCACTCTGGAGATGTCAGGGCCCAAGAGCAGCCAGCAGTTTCTCCATGGATGGAGCTGTCAGAGTGCTCTTCATCCACTCACCCTGGCCCTCAGTGATGCCAAGGAGCCTTTCCCCACTGGCCTTGGCAGCAGCAGAATCAGAGCACCCTGGCATTCCTGAAATCCTTATCCTGCACTAATCCTGCTGCTGGGTGCCATGGCTGAGGCACCACTCATGGTGCAGCTTTCTCTGATTTCTGCTCTCTGTTCACAGCCTATTGACACTTTAACTGACTCAAAACCAGCAAAAACAAAATGCTATAACTGTCATTTGAAGAATGAAAGAGGCTTTCTTTGCCTTTCTTCTAGGTAGGAATGGGTTTAAGCAGTTGGACATATTCATGTTTTTCTTCCCAAGTAAGCTCAACCTTTTAGTGAGGATCCAGGTGTCATGGGGGAAATCAACTGTGTCAGCACAAGGAACACCTGCAGCAGCACAGGGTCCTCAAGGATTTCACTCGGGAAGAGCTGACAACAAACCCTGCACTGACAGAGCATGGGTTCCTCACAAGCAGAAATTCCATTATTTTGAGAGCTGCTTAAGACCCTACTGAAAAAAACACCCTGGAACTTGGGAAACAAAGAAACACAAAAAATGGAAAACAATTTATCTGTTCTTGTTTGTTCCTCTTGTGTGCCAATCAAGGCACTGCCACCCACATAAACTATTCTTTTTTTTCTGCCTCTCATTGGCAAATAGATGAAGGATATTGATTTGACTGGCAGAGAAATAAAAACAGATTCAGCTTCACTGAACTTTAATATAACATAATTTGAAGCTAAACGCATTACAGACTGATATCTAACAAAACAGCATTACAAATCTGAAAAAAAAAAAATAATTCCACAGGAGGCCAAGAACAGGAATGGACCAAAATATTGTATTTGAAGGCCAGAGGCAGATCTTTCATGTAAAGGCAAAACAAAAGAAGATTTTCTATCACATCAATGCCTAGATAAAGATCCTCTGAGCTCAGAACCAATATTGACTTTGCTCAACACTCACAATATGTTTGCATAAAAGCCATACTCCTACTCCAACATCTGAGGACAAGAAACCAATCTCGGGGTATGGGGATAATCACAGCGACTCTTCCAACACAGACATAACACAAGCATTAAAAGGAAAGGATAATCTTAATCATTGCTCCTCTAATCCCATCCCTTCCAAAGCCACTGGAAGCACAGTGGGATTGCAGCCATGCAGAAACAGAGGCTGTTGAGTATTCTGCAACAAGAGGAAATTAAGATCCCCTCCCCTCTCAACATCCTCTGTGACAACTGTAGCTCCCTGCAATCCCTCTGTCCCAGTGTTTTGTGCTCATAGCCCCTTGCTCCAGAGGCAAGATAAGGACTAAACGTGGATTTTTTTCACACAAAACTCAGCTTTTAAATGAAAAACAAAATCTTTCAGGTGTTGCTGAGAAATGAAGCAACTGAGGTTATGAGCAGTGAACTCCTTATGATCAAGTGCTGCTCAAAGGATTAGTTTAAATGTTTAGCCCATGACTCCACACAATTCAGGAATCTAACTATTTTTCACGTGCTCTTCGTTATTGTGAAATGAAGGAACATTGTCCCTGTTGTGTGAGTGAGAAACTGTCATATAAGCACCACAGGACACACTTTTATGTGTAGCAATGTACCTAAAGCTGTAAGATGGCAATTAGCAAGGTTGAAAGCAGCAGCCAGGCACATAACTCCTACTGAAAACCAGTGGGAACTAATCACTTAACACCTTTTGCAAACTGGCATTAAGCTCCCATGTCCTTAACATCACGGAAATTTATATCAAACTTGCACAAAACCTCTGGAGGACATCAAAGAGCCAAACCCAGACACTTAACACCCAGTCTCTCTACCAGCAGGTAATTTGTTCTTGTCCCAAAACGCCTGGAGAGGATAAGGGATGAGTGCTGGATTGTAGCCCTGACACCTGGCTGGACAAGGATGGCTCAACACAGCACAAATCCTCAGCATTTCATGGAACAGAATGGTTTGGGTTGGATGGGACCTTTACAACATCTTTTTCCAGCCCCACTGTGCCACTGACATGAAAGCCCCAGACAAGTTCAGCCTCTAGAAGAGAAGTTAATGTGCAAGTGGAAATCCTAGGAGTAGCAAAGACACTGAATATCTCAAGTAGTGAAATTCCAGGGCTGGGAACCTTGTCTCATTTCCAGTTCTCAGTACAATCCTGCTCCTGTTACAACAGACCCAAGTGACCACACCACCCCCATTACAAGAGAAGAGTTTTAAGAGGCAAATACAGAGCACAGTGCTCAGCCTCAGCAGCTTCCAGTGCAAGAAACATTGCCCTTTTGGTTCCTGGGAATTCTGAATCAGCCTGTGCTGTCACCCACAAAAGCAAACCCCCCAATACCTGATCCTTTGCCAATGCAGAGCAAAGCCCCACCAAGAGGAAACGAATTTGGCTGACACAGAAACCAGCAGCCCCCTTTGCCTCTGCAGCAGGCACAGGGACCCTGCTCTCGTTCCCTGCTCTCCTGCAGATCTGTTCTCCCAGAGTCCCACCCTGACAGAGCTCCGGGGCTCCCAGGGGTTTGTGCTGATGAGCTCAGACACTGCTGACATCCCCCAGCACTTCCCCAAAGCCACTCTCCTCTCCCAGGAGCTCTGCTGGCACCATCCTGCCTCCCAGGCTCTTTGGGGCATCTCACAAACCCAGGAAGAGACAACACAGAACCTCCAGGCACAAATCCTCTATCCTGTCCCCAAATACATGTGGTGTCTTAGTAAACAACAAGCCTTGATTTCCTGTACCACCAAAATTCTTATTTATGAAAAGCAAAATGAAGCAGCACAAACATACCTGCTGCAAATGTTTGTTTGGAGTACAAGACTCTATTTTATTTGCTCATTTGGTTGTTTTTGTTGTTTTTTTTAATCAGTCCTGAATTCAAGAACAAACTAGTGCACCCTCCAGGTTTTAATTTTGAGTTTTCTAGGACTGAAAAACACTTGCAACATTTGCCCAAACCTAGTTACTATTTCTGCCCAAGATAGTTTTTTTTTTTCCTAGGACAGCACAGAGAATGCAGAATGCATCCAGGGATGGAAGATGAAGACACACAGCAAATACATGTTTACACTGATACTGCAGAGTTCAATAAATGTGCAGCAAACCTGCAAGCCCACGAAAATGTTTCTAAAAAAGTCATCAAATGTGCATGTATGAGTGCAGTACAAAAGTGGGATGTCCTTTATAATGCAAACACTCTCACTGCAGGCTTTTAAAATCTTGGCAGCCTGAGTGGTCCACAGATGTTAAATATTATTAGATCACTTCAGGGAAAGAACATGAAACACTGTTCTGTCAGATTCACAGCTGCTGTTCCACAGAGTCTCAGACAATTTCAAATTAGGAAGAAGGGAAATATTTTTTACAGTATATGGGTGATTAACCACTGGTGCAAACAGCAAAGGGAAGGATTGGAGCTGCCATGTATTGATGTTTGAGATTAAAAGTTTCCAAAAGACACATTTAAACAAAACACAAGCTAGATTTGGTAAGGGCTACAGTCCTTTTTTTGGCAGTGAGTGAAGGAAAATAAGTGAAAACCAGTAGTTTAATGACCAGAAGATGCAGTACCACTGGATGGTCCCTCTTGTGCCTAATTCCTGTCACTGAATTTTAAAGACTATTCTCACTATTCCTGCTTAGAAAAGCGAGGTCCCAGAGGTGGAACATCACCCATCCCAAAATTCACTCCACAAGGTTTTCCTTAGGATGGTGCCAGGCTGGAAGGGAGCACAATAGGACACCCCCCTCTGAGAGAACTGAAACAAGAACCCTTTCTTCAGCGAGCTTATGAATTTTATGTGAGAGGATTTTAAGGCAATAACTTAAGATTTCAAGCCTGCAGAGCCACAGAATATTAAAATGGTCTTACTTTAGATAACATAATTCTTTCATTCTTAACAAGCATTTTCTTATGATAGTATAATAATCCATGGTTTGAGCTATTGCTTTGTTTCAAGTAAAAGTGATTACTATGGCAAAAGCAAAGAGGATTCAATAAACTGGGTAATCTTTTCTGTCTGCTTTACAACATTTCAAATGTCCTGAACTGTTAGAACGTAACTCAAAGACAAGGAAAAAAAGATAAACATTTCAATCTCACAGCTCCAGATTTCACCACAATCCACACAAGAATCTCATTTCCAGTTCAACTCAGGCTTGAAGGTCTGTATTTCTAACCTGGCCAGTTCTCCCAGCTGTCTTAAGGAAACCAGTTCAAGGCAGAATTATAAAATGGTTTGGGTTGGAGGAGACTTCAAAATTAGCCCAGTTTCACCCAGTGCCATGGACAGGGACACTTGCCACTGTCCCAGGTTTGTCCAGCCTGGCCTTGGACACTGCCAGGGATCCAGGGGCATCTGCTCTGGACACCCTGTGCCAGGGACTCATGGGGAAGAATTTCTCCTAAATATCTAAATCTCCCCTCCTTCAGTTACTATAGGTTCACAGGAACATGTCTGGTAGCACTGACCCCTGCATGGGATACAATAAATGTAAAAAAAATCCATATGAATATAAAGACTTACAGCAAAATATTTCAGAACTTTATTAAATCTACAAAATGGTGATTTTGCTTTGGAAGGATGTTTTATTGTTGTTCCTTTATAAAAAACCTGATTTTGCAATTACCTTTCTATGTAATCAAAGAAATCCTGTTAGTGCACAGCTAAACTGTTCTGTTGCTTAGCAGTTTTCATCTCAAAATGAGAAACTGTGTGAAAGGACTTATGATCTCCAAAGCAGAGTGCATAATTGAAACATTTTCAGAAACAATAATCCCATCCTTACCAGTGCTAAGCTTTACAGTTTACACATCTGTGCAACTGGATGTTTTCATTGTTCTTATGGGATCTTCATTCTCTTTTCCTTAGATTCCTTCTTTTCCCTCACAATAATAAATTAAGGTGTCACATACACAACAATTCTTAAACCTTGATGCTACATTAAGCCTCACACAGAAGCACAAACATCCCTTTAAGCCTCAGGCTCAAAATCATCCCCGTGTTCAGATGTTCTGAATGCAAATAATACCTTGTAGCTTTGATAAAACTTGAATGTTTCAATCAAAACAAAGAGAATCTCCGCAGCAGTGAGGTTTCAGGTAATTAATCCCTTACTGCTGGGACTATAAAGATGTTTTTGTCATTCCATACTACCACAATAAAAACTATCCAAAAACTCATCGACCCTAAATAAAAGAGAATTAAAATTTCTGTCAGTTATTCAATGACTAATTTCTATTTAGGTAAGATATATGAGCAGCTTTTCTGGGGGCACAGGGAATGAGAAGGAAGCCCATGTGAAAAAAGTGTTTTCACAGCCTCAACAGCCACTTCTCAGACCACCCTTTATGTCAGTTTGACCCAGCAAGGCAGGGCTTGTCTCACCAAAACAAACTGCAGAATATTTAACTGCCTCTCTCATTATTTCCATATTGGTGATGCTTCTATGATTTTGCAACTTCCAACAACCTTACTTTGTTAAAATTTAAAACAAAATCTCAAAATATCATTATTTTACTTTATCTTGGAGTGAAAAATTCTCTGTTTTAATTCAAGTCTTTTAAACTCTATTGATATGCCTCTATGTAATCTAAAGAACTCTGATCTGAGTCAGCAGGACTCAAAAACTCACATGCCATGTATTTGACAGGATAAAGTGTTCTGCCTCTTACAGCACTGATCTCCAACCACTGCTCTGCTGGAGCTACTCAAATGACAAAAAGAAACCAAAAAAACCCCAAATGAATCAGGATGTGAGATCCAGAAACTCCAACACTAAAGCCAGCAATGATTTTTTTAGTGCACTATTGTCCCCAAAAGTTTTGGCTGTTTGAAATACAAGAAGAGAATCAGGTTTTGCATCTGTTTATCCACTTGAATACACAAATCCCAACCCAAATCCACTCCGTGGACACGTGCAGACAAGGGAAGGCTCCAGAGACACCTCACTGAGGCCTGTCAGTGCTTAAAGGGAGCTTGTAAGAAAGCTGGAGAGTGACTTTTGACAGGGACTGATAGTGACAGCACAAGGGGGAAAGGGGTTTAAAGAAAAAGAGGAGAGATTTAGATGGGATATGAGGAGGAAACTCCTCCCTGTGAGGGTGGGGGGCCCTGGCACAGGGTGCCCAGAGCAGCTGTGGCTGCCCCTGGATCCCTGGCAGTGTCCAAGGCCAGGCTGGACATTGGAGCAGCCTGGGACAGTGGAAGGTGCACCCATGTCCCACCCATGGCAGGGGTGGGACAGGCAGTTGTTTAAGATCCTCTGTAACCCAAACCACTCCATGCTGATCTGTAGGAGCACGTTCACTAGGGCTCCCCAGAGACCCCATGAAATACATCTGTGACCAGTGCTGGGGGTCAGGTCAGCAGGAACTGCAGTAAAAAAGCAACAAATGAAGAGTTTGTGCAGAAAAATGAATCCTTAGCAAGAAAGTTAACAGAGAACGACTGATACAACCAATAGTTTTCAAACTGCACCTCCCAAGTTTACAATTTTAACTTAGAGGGACAGATATCTCACAAATTTACACAGTTCTCCAGAGCAATATTCACCATAATTTGATTTAATAAAGCAAATAAATAGGAAGAGCCAGAAAAACATTCGTGCCTCTCCTCCAGAAATTCAGAACAGTGCCCAAAACTACAAATGGAACTGTCACGCACCTGAGTTTTAATTGGTGCTTCTATTAAATAAAGGGATTATTTGCTTTCTCTCCTAGATTTTTTTCAGTTACCTTCAGGTTCTCACCTCTTAGTAAGCAGGACAGATTAGTTTAATGAGACTTTGGATGAAGCACTCTATGTCAAAAAGGTACAGAAACTATTTTCCCCCCTGGCAACCTTTGCCCTGATTTATTAAATTGGAGCAAACAAAGAACTGCACCCTGCTACTACTGATTCAACAAAGGATTAGACACTGACATGGATAATGGAAAACTCTAAATCCATCAGATTGAATTTCAATAAATAAATAAATTCTAAGACACATTAACCCTCTGCACCTGTCTAGCTGAAGTGGCAAAGAGAACATCCCTGAGAGTTACACCAGGACTTTCCTCTGGTGTTTCTTCCACACTCCTGTGATGGATCCCACAACAATGGGACTGGGGACACAGCTGGTACTCAATTAATGAATCATTTCCTGCCGAACCCACGCATAAAAGGTGGTCTCAGAGAATTCCACTGCATTTTTTTTTTCCCATTAACACCCCACATCCCTCAAAAAAACAACACCCAAGAGCCACTGAAGACATTATATGAAATGAAGGTTTCACTTATTGTGTGATCAAAGTAATGCTTTATCTGATTTATGGATTCTGCTGCATCTCTTGCTACACAAGCCTAAACTATTTTAGTGATAAATTACAGGGCTGCATGAAATTGCAGACTGGGGGGAACATCTTGTCAGAGATCCTCAGGGAAGGTGCAACATGCAAGATGCAGTCAAAACAAGTCAGAAAAAGAAATTCTCTTTGCATGGTAAGTTCCTGGATACAAATTTCATTTGGCTGCTAGTGTGTGGGATTTTAGGGTTTAGCAATCTGTATCCTGCAAGGGAAGTTGCCTACAGGACATGGCCAATTATTCTCTTCCTTTCTCCATCTCTCACACTTCTCAAGAGCCACTTGCACCGAGTTCTGGCTGAAAAGCCCAGAGAAAGGCAGGACAGCTTTGCTCAGCTCAAGCTTTGCCCTGGTGCTCTGACACAACCTCTGCACAGGCACTGATTTCCCTGAATGGCTAAAACCTGTGTTAATGTCAGTCAGCACACACCTGGATATTCCTGCTAGCAAAGATGTGACAAAAAAACAGAACCCAAAGTCCTCCAAAGACTGACAGAGCTGTCTGTGTCATTAACACAGGAGGGAGAGGTCTCTGTGGACAACTTCTGCCAAAAACTGCTTCTCTACGAGATCCAGGCTGAAGTTATCAGGAAGGCTGTGCTGCAGAGCTGCTCTGAGTCAGGCTGACATGAGAGGGGAACAAAATAAACTGTGCTACAGTGCAAGAACAGGCAGGCAAAAAAAACCCTGGAAAAGTGGGTTTGTAACATCTCCTTCCTCTCACTGCCATTGTCAAGGACACAATTTCAACAGAGGAGTGCTGAGCTTCCCCCAGGTGGAGGGGCTGTCACACCCAGCAGCCTGGGCACGTTTGACATGTGCCCTGTGAAAGAGGAGCTTCCAGTCTCTGCCTCAGTTACAAACTCTTCTCTGTCATCGAGTTCCCATCAGAAAAACAGTTTGAGCTGTCCTTCCCCCCAGGAGTAAAGGATCATGGTGCCAGTGGCACAACCATAGGGAAGACTTGGCTGGGGGAGCTGAAATGAACTTTTCAATTAAGCAGGAAGAAGGCACAACAATGATGGCCATCTATGTCTTGGGAATGTTGGTTTATGTCGCCCTGATTTTTCAAATTTTTCTGATGCACTTTCTAACTTCACGTTTTTCATAGTTCGTAACTCTTTTGCACACACGAGCGTTATAATTAGAAATATGTTTTTGTTAAGACAAAGTTCTTTGCATACTTTCTCTTGGTGTGAGGAACAACTGATGGGCAGTTGTCTTGACCAACGGGATGCGAGAGGTGTCAGCCTTCTTCTCCAATCCCTGGTCTGTGTGGAAATGCTATAAATTTGGAGTCAGATGTTTTAATAAATAGTTTTAGCCTTCTCATCAAAGAGTGTCCGTGTGTGTCCTTGTGTGTCCCACAGCAACAAGTATACTCCAACAAAAATAAAAAACCAACAAACAAAGAAACTTAAAGTTTTTACATTAAAACTGTGATTCACAAGAAAGAAGAAAAGGAAATTAAATCAAATCTTCCCACTTTTCAGGTGATCCCAACCATCCAAACCCAACAAGAGCAATGCAATGCCCTGAGATGGGTTGGTGGCATCGATCTCAGTCTCAGTGCCCCCCAGACTGGGCACTCACTGCCCTTGCAGCCAGGGCAGCAGGACAGGGCAGGGATGCAGCCTTGGGCTCCCCTGCAGCAGCCAGCGCTGCTCAGGCTGCGCAGCCTCCCAGCACAGGCAGGGCTGCAGCTGCCCACTCACTCATCTGCTGCTTCCCAAGAGCCCTGAGCACAGCTGGAGCCCAGCAGGGAGAGAGGCAGCCCGGGATGAACTCTGCAAGCCCCGCAGAGCCTCGGCAGCCAGGCACTGCCTGCACATCCAGCTGTGCAGCCGGGAGCAGGCTCTGGCTCCAGAACTCCACTAGCAAAAGGCTGCTGGGCTCTCCAGCTCCTTTGGCCAAGGCTGGTGACCCCCGGGGGCACATCTGGGACTGTGCCAAGGCTGATGTGCTTTCCGAATTTGAACTTGTCCATGCCGAGTGCCAGAGGCGTTCCTGCACACCAAAAGTCTCCTTCTCCTCTGGGGTTCTGAAACTCTCAAAGCCCTTTCAAAGAGAAATGCAAAATCCACCTAATACATATGGAAAGGAACACTCTCACTAAGCTATCAAGAACTACAAGAGTTAGAGAAAGTACAGGAGAGACTGAGGCAGATTTTCAACATTTTTTCCATAATAATGACCAAAATTTGCACAATACTAAAAGTCTCCCATGCAAATGCAAACATCACTATAATCCCTGTTAACAAAGCACACAGAGAAATTAAAGCAAGCTTAACTAAGCAATGTTTGTGAATATTAATAAGCCTAAAAGCTAAATCCAAGCTTTTAAAATTTAAAGTAAAGAGAGGATTGTTTTCAGACTAATTTGTATTTAAACTGGGTGCTTTGCATGTGAAACGCAAGGAAGAGAATGAACTCTGGTGCCCTGGAAAAGCATTAAAACGAGTGTAACAAAGTAAGATCTTTGAGAATTCTGAATATCTGGATCTATTCAGCTTTTAAGCTGATACAGTGAGATGTGCTCAAATATCACTGGACAGTGGCTTATTCCAAATCTCCACATCCTGTTTTATTATAGAGATCAAAAGAATATATAGGTTGTTTTTTTTCTTACTGTCATAATTCAGCAGTGATTTTTCATCTGACATGTGAAAGAGGCGCATTTGCCATCCAGAGAAGTTTAGGACAAAAGTGGAACAGCTTCCACATCTGACACAGGCAGGTCAAGCTTGATTTGGTGAGGCTGAAAGTGCCTCACATCAAACTGAGTGGTTTGAAATCCCACCAGCTTCAGCAAGGAACAGAAATGACATCAGGTGGGATTTAGCCAGGTCTCAGCTGTTTACAACAGCCACCCACATCACCTCTGCTCTCTTTGCAGTTAGTGAAGAGAAACTGATACTTTATTTTGAATGTCATGCCAGCCTCCTGGAGATGTGTTGGTGAGATGGGTCATCTTTGAGAGCACCTATTCCTCTCCAGAGGCTCTAAAGGGTGCAGAGGCACCACTCCAGGGCAGCTGTCAATGACACCTCACAGAGCTGGATCTCACTCTTCAGGGGTCAGAAGCCAAACAAACCCCACCCATCCACTGAAATTTGACAGAAATTTGAGAGACCAGCTCAATTCTTAGAACAGCCATGACCAGACTCCCTTTGCTTGGCCATCCTGAACCGACAGAGCTCCACTAGAAACATGGAATGGTTTGGGCTGCAAGGAAACTTAAAGGCTCATCTCATTCCATCCCTGCCATGGGCAGAGACACCTTCTACTACCCCAGGTTGCTCCAAGCCCCCTCCAACCTCACCTTGGACACTTCCAGGGTTGGGGTAGCCACAGCTGCTCTGGAAATTCCATTCCAGGGCCTCTCCACCCCTGCAGGGAAGAATTCTTTCCCAATATCCCATCTAACCCTGCTCTCTGGCAGTGGGAAGCCATGTTCTTGTAAATAATCTCTTCAGTACTTTCTAGTTTTAATGTTTTGTTGTTTGCTTTTTGCTTTTCTTTTGGTGTGCTTTGTTTGGTTTTTTTTTTAGTTCATAACCACAGCAGAGTTGAAGTTTTTATTGCCTCAAGTTCTACCACCGAGGAGGACAGGCTGAGCCCATCCTAACAGAAATATCTGTTCGCTCTTCTCTATGTTTGGAAACCTCCAGTCCATGAGGAAAAATCCATTTACTGTTTAATACTGATAATGGAAAACAGCAGAGAATGGCATGACACTTGCAGACAACTGTGAAAAAAGCCAGGGCATTAGAAGGCAGTGGTGGTTCTGGCCTGATCCCAACACCTCAGGCATCCTCAGGAACATCCAGGCTGAGGCATGGAAACTCCAGTCCCTTATCTATCCACAAAGAACATCCAGAGATTTACAGAAAAAATTCAAGCAGTCACCAGGCAGCCTCAACCATATTCTGACATCTCCTGACAAATATCCTCCAAGCCCAAATGAAACAAATTCCCCTTGTAGAGACAAATTTCCTGCACTGGGTCCTTCTGCTTTTCCTGCTTTCTGCTTCGATGCAGAGCACCAACCCTACAGTGTGAACAACTCATAAAATAAGTAAAATATAAATAAAAAAAATCTCAGGCTAGATTGTTTCTCTGAGCTGCCCAATTGCTCCTCTCCCTGCATCCTCTCAGTCCCTCTGCAGCACTCAGGGAGCTCAGGAGCTGCAGCCTGGGTTTTTCAGCTTACAGAGATCAGTGGTTACTGGAGTTCAAACGGTTCATTAACTTCTTGTGCTCAGACCCTGGAGATAAGAACCCACTGTCTGGAACAGATTTGCATGAAAGCAACAAAAGATAAATAAAATGGTGATATAAAACATGATAAAGTGAGCAAAGCAGGGCTTTACCCCCTTTCTGTAAAAGCCTAAACAGAGGAGAATCCCCACTTTCCCCACAGAGATGAACCTAAGGGAGAGCTGCGACCTTCAGGCTTAAAGCTGGAATTTACCTCTTGCATTCCTGCACAAATAGGCTAAAGAGCTTGGATCCCAGTCAGGATCACAGATGTGCATACCCTAGAACACAACTGCTAACAAGTTTGGCAGCCTGTGCAGCGTTGGTAGGAACAAGCCTCCCCTGCCAATTGGTCCCCAGTGCAACCCAATTATGCACGATAAAACCCTCTCCAGCCTTGCTCAGGCTCTGAATTCCTGCTCCACGGGAATGGAACGAGGTTCCCAGGCATCAGCTTTGTCAAAGCTGCCCTGCCTCCCCCACTGGCAGCCCCCACACAACACCCAGGTGCTGAAAGCTGCGTGTGCTCAGAGCTGGCTCATTTATTTCAGCCCTGACAAAAGCAGTGACATTTGCCAAAGTTTGATTCATCCCAGGCTGAAATCCTCATTCCCTGGAGGTAAATATTGCTGTCTAATGAGGAGCAGTCACGCACAATTACACTGTGAGGCAGCAAATGGCTGAGGGTCTTGAGAAAGCTGATTTGTTAAACTAATTTTTGGAAATAAGGACTCAGGTGAGCCATGGCTACAAATGTAATCCTGGTACTCCCCCTAAGGTGCTCTCCAGAAGGGTCCTTGGATCTACCTTGAAAAATGTACAAAATAAACACAAAATAGGTGAGAAAGTAGCCTGCACTCTCTTTGCCTATGGATTTCTTCACAGAAAAAGGAGATTTGTTTAAAATATGCATTTTTGTAAGCTGCAGCAGGAGCTTTCCTCCAGCCCTAGGAGCTGCTCCCTGATGGAGCAGCACTCCTCTCTCCCAAGCTGGCACTTCTCCTCAGCCTCCCAGGCTGTGTTCAGTCCAGCCTACAGATCACCAGCAAGAAAACACTTTATAAAGTGAGGCTTTAGCACAGGGATGCAGCTTTACCTTCCTGAGAAATGTCATCCCTGCCTCTCCTGCTCTCCCGAGCCAGAGCAGCCTCCTGCAGCTCCTAATGCACACCATCACTCCTTGCAGGGGTCATTTGGTACAGAGTTAGGACAAAGCAGAAAAGCAGCCACAGAGATTTGTATTCCATTATAAAGACAGCCTGGAAAACACCGAGGTATGACCGAGCAGGATGTGCAGCATCCCAGCCCTGAGCTGCAGCTCTTGCAGCTTGCCCCATTCCTGCTCCACCTCCAGGAATGTCATCACATGCCAACTCCCTGGCCCTTGAACTAAAACTATCTGGATCTCAGTTTAAAGTTACAGAGTTTCTGAACTTTTTGCTTTACACCCTTTAAGAGAGATTTCAGTCCAGGAGCACCTTTCAGGGGAGACAAGAAAAAAGAGAGAAATAGAGAAAGGGAACAAGAAACCCCCCTAGCAAACCCAGTAGCACAGACTTCTATAATTGATCCAGGAGGGAGATGAAACCATAATTAATCCATTCGGGAGATGGGGACGTCTCAAACCCTTTTTTGGGAAGAGAGGGAGTACCTGGCCATGTTCACTTTACAAACAAGCAAAAGTTAATTGCTTCAGAGTGCCAGCAAAATCTATCCAGGGAATTCATCCTCTTATCTAATGCCACCTGCAGCAGGACTGGGCTGCTCTGAATTAGAGCTGACATCAAAGAGCACCTGTGCACAGCAAGATTTTGATTTCCTCCTCTCTTCGCTTCGCTCCACCAGACAGGTTTGTATTTCTGATCACACTGTCAGCTAAATTGTTACTTTTAATTACAAAGCATTCCCACTTCTCACCTTCCTCCTCACACCTCCCAGCGATGAAAGCCCAAGGTATCCATCACGGTTTGCAGCCCTGGGAGGAGGGACAGGAGGGAAGAGCAGCTCCTTGCAGGATCCTTGCCCCTAGAAAGGGGCTCTGCCAGGGAGTTTTTCTCTCCGTGTACAGCCCAGCATCTGCAATTCATACACTCACTGATTCCCACTTGCTACTACTAATAGGGGGCAGGTTAGACGTAGAGCAGCATTAATTAGTTATAAATTGAAATTAATTATCATAATAATGAAAGGATGCACGAATGCAAAGTTTGCCTCTTTTGCAGTGGTATTTACAAAAGATAGATTAGCAAGGTAATTTGTGTTAGATTTTCACTACAAAACCCGTGAGGGATTCAGAGCACAGCAATGGGAAACAGCTGCTTGGAGGCACTAATGACTAAACCATGTCAAACCCAACACTTGCAGGAGGATGGAAACATCTCGGAGAATCAAATGTCATAAAGCAAAAATATATCCTGCCGTGTATCATGTCTGCTGGGCACGAGCTCAAAGCTGTTTGCTCTGAGCCTTTCATTGATTTAAAGTACAGCTGTGTGGCTGGATGTGCACAGCAGCTGCCAGTGCTGCCTCTGGACAGTGGCACAGAGGCACAGATGAGTTTCAGCTCACAGGACTCTGAGTGCCATCCCTGGGCAGCCCAGCTCACACCAAACCCGTGCAGAAGCCCTGGGAGCCAGCAGGGACCACTCAGAGCCCCAGCTCTAATTGTGCCTCCATAGGTATCCACTTACTGGAAACTAGAGCAGAGAAATGGCTCAAAGTGATCTGCAAAACACAGCAGAGAGCGCCAGACAAAACATTCTGGGCCTTGGAAGGCAGAGCTCCTTTTCCATGCCCCTGCCTGGATTAAGACAAAAGAAACTCTAGAAGTTCAGTGTGAGTTTAACACTTCTAGTCCCCATAACTGGCTGAGAATCAGCAATTTTAATTGCAACAAATTAAGCTCACTCATCACCCCTCTTTCTTAGGCTTTGTGATTTGCTTGGTAACAGTAATGACACCAACAGCTGGAATAAACACTCTTTTTTGGGTAGAACAGACTCAGTGTTGGGGAAAGACTGAGAATACTGACTGCAGGCAAAGGAGAGGCTACAGGAAAGAAGAGCTGTTATTCCAAATGCCCAGACTTACTCTCAGATCTGACTGTGATTTGTGTTTGCTCTACACTGGAAATCCACTGGAACTAAGCCACAGGCTCCTCAGGACCTTCCACTCAAACAGGAACAAAGCACCATGAGCCAGATACCTTGGCACTGGCAAAACCAGAGAAAGGTCACTCAGGACAAGGAAAAGGGACAAGATTGGCAGGGAAAATTTTAGAGATGAAACTTTGGCTTTTCATTGAATCCTAAAATCATTCAGGAGCCTTGAAAAGCACCAAGTCCAGCTGCTCTGCTTACTTCAGCTGGAATTTTGTGGGCCAGCAAACTCCCTTCCTGGAAAATCCTGGAATAAATTTACTGATCAGGGGATGGAGTGTGGTGTTTCAGATGGATAAAAGGAATGGCTGAAAATAAGGTAGAGGAGGTTTTAATCTCATAATCTGAGCAGAGATGTCCCTCACAGGCGATGTGCAGGTACAACTCAGCACCAGCATAAATTACAGGCTGTGTAAAGCAAGAGTAACTTTCCATCAACTCCCTGAAAGGCCTTTTAGTCCTCTAAGTGGAAGTTTGTACATTTTTCATTCATTTACCATCCCTTGTGGGTTCTGCACTAAATTAAGTGTTTATACAGCTCTTTGAAGATGTAAAGCACTGAAAGTGGCAAATACTTTCACTAGATATCAAAGAGCTACAGCTCCTAGAGACTAAGTAGATCCATCAGCTGAAATAATTGGTTGCACCTAACACTGACACAGTAGAATGGCATAAATGTTATTTTTTTTTCTCATAGTATATAGACAGGAAAATACAGATTCACACTCAGATTTGCACTTAGAGGAGGCAGAGCATGGCAGGATTATTTTATCCAAAGGACTGCAGGGACAAGCACTGCCTTTCTCTTAAGGACTGAGTGTCGGACACAGCTGGAAAAAAGGCACTAAGGATGACAGATAACTGCTCTAAATAGTGATGGAAAATGCAGTGTCTTTGATTTAGGTTTATTTTGCCAAAGATGAAGTCTGCTGACTTTGCTGTTCCTGACTCTAGAAGTGCCCTGAGAAAATACCTGGAAAATAGGAAAAGCCTGACCTGAGAAGCAAAGGGAATTATTTACAGGGTTACTTTCCATGGCTCCTCAGTATCAAATCAGCACTGCCAACTGTGCTGAAGTTGGGAAGAGATCCATTACCCTCCCCTGCAGCCTCCAAAATACAAAACAAAAAACAAGGCAGATTAGGAATGCTGCTAATTAAACTAAAATATGCCATAATAGGAATATTAAAGGGCAAAAAACCCAATCAGTGGGAAAGGCACTGACATAGCAGCAGTGAGGCAGCCCCAGCTGTTTGGGCACATCTGGCCAATAAAAATCACTCTACCACCAACTTATTTATCCAGTGAAGGACCAGAAGCAGATTTCACAGGGAGTGGGAGTATCATACACAGGAAGGGACCTACTGAGGTGCAGCACTTGTGCTGTTTGTGGGCTCTTCCCCAGGTTCAAGCTGGCAGGGCAGAGGTGTGACCCTGCCTTTGCAAGATGTACAAAACACTCCTGAGCCTCCTGACCTGCCAGGGGCAGCAAGGGTCAACCACTCTCAGATGCTCTGGATGTGCTGTGACATGCCAGAAAATAGTGATTTTGCACTTTAGAGTAAAAATAAGGATGAGAGAGCTTTCACTCTCTTTATATATTCTGAGTTGTTATTTTATTTACCAATTCCTCTTTAAATATCTCCACCTATTTTGACTGAGGGGTTGGAGCTCTGTGATTTGTGTCCTCATCTTAACTCTCTCCTGAACTGCAAATGCTCCTTTGGGAATCTGTGCAGCTCTGTTAATAACAGCTCACAAAGGTTACCAAGATAATGCACCCAGTAATGTCACAGCTCCAAAATACCCAGGTTTATTCAGACAGTGCTTCTAAAGGAGATATACATTTTGATTATTAATTAAAATGTAAGTTTAATCTTTTCACATAGATGCTAATAAAGGAATCTTTATTAGAGGAAGGGTGGAGAAGATAAAGCAGAAATTCTTCTGTGGGAACACTCTCCTATCTTCATGAAGGATGAGCTTTAGGATCCCAACCCTGATTATTGTTGCAGCACTTAAATAGCCTTTAATTCCCATTATAAACTGGCTCCTGACTTTCATCTAGGTGTGAGTGATCCCACCCACACTTTCATTCATTAACTGCCATAGATTTACCTGAATCTGTTTTCAGGTTTGACAAGGAGGAGAGGCATGTGAGGGAGAAGAGGACTCTGGTTTCAGCCCTGTGCCAACAGCAGGGCACAAGAAATCAAAGGTGAGCTAATGGTGAGAGAAAGTCTGAGAGCCCCTGAATGTGACAACAAGCAAGTGGAAAACAGATTCAGGCAAAATATCAGGAAGGGATGAAGACACCAAGAAGTTGTGCTTGTGTGACTGTTGTGAGCAGCAGTGTCACAGGCACAGCTGGCTCACCAAAGGAGAGAACAGAGGTGATGGAAGAACCCTCTCCTCACTGGTATCCAGTGAAAGGGCAAGAGGAGGAACAGGTGAAATGCTGCTATTCTCATTTAAACATAACAATTAATTTTTATCACAAGCTTGATTGAACACTAAAACAAATTTGCTCTTAAAAGCTGTGGAGTTTCCACCCTTGGAGATATTTAAAATTAGGCAAGGCCCAGAACAACCTGTTCCAGCTGACCCTGCTTTGAGGACAGAGAAGATATTTAAGGATCTCCAGAGACACCATCTAACCTCAGCAATTCTGTTATTCAATACCATCTGGAAGGAAAAGACCTTGGAACCCTCAAAACCAGCTCCTCTCAATTCAACATCCCAAAATCAGAGGAAAAGACTCGAGATGCCTTTAAGGCACAGGATGCTCCAAACATTAACTGCTTCCTCTCTCTCACTAGAACCCCACCAAGCTCCTCTCCATCTTTTAGTGCCCTTTAATGCCCAATTCCTTCCCAGCCAGTACAGGAATGTTATATCTGCCCTATTTCCTTTCCATCCATTTTCAATATCACCTCTCCAAATCCACAGCAGATGTCACATGTTAATGAAATAACCCTCCAGGGAACGAAAGCTGCAATGCAAACAGGAACATCTTGATCAAATCCAATTTTTGTTTAGGGAAAATTCCTCTCAGGAGAAGAGCTGTGGTTTAATGGCTCCAAATTTAGCTCATGAGTTCCTCCTCATAAGTCTAAAAGCTCCAAGACAGTCTACATAAACCTACGGATGTCATAATGCCCAAGCTGGCCATTAAAAGGGGGAAGTTCTTGGAGTTGCAAGGAGAATACAGAGCAGGCATTCCCTGTGTCTGAAACCTGATTTTTGTGATGGCAGCTGGTGAGATGCTAGTGAGGGAGTGAATTCCCACACAGGGCAGTGTTTTCAAGGAAACACAAGGTTGTCTGGGGCTCTTCAGTGGAATTCAGAGCTCAGAAGTGGCTGGAATGAGCAGTGGTTGGCCTAGCTCTCCTCCAAATAATCCAAGAAAAAGTTAGCAAGCTGCAAATCACATCAGAAATCTTCCTGTGGAGCACTACAGACATATTTCTGCCTCATAGCTCATGCCAGCTACGTGCAGAGCCCAGCTCAGTTCTCCCAGCCCACATCTCCCCCAGAGTGATGACTGCTCACAACACAGACACTTGTTTGCATTAGGCTCCTGCATACAAGGAAAAATGCCTTTCTCACTGCTTGAGCTGGCTTTTGTTACACCTGAAGGAAAAAAAAAAGCCACACAAAATCATCTCAAGACCCTGGCCAGAGCTGGAATGGACTTTGCCTGCAGCTTGGCAGCCCCAGGCTCCTGAAGCACGATGTGCCATGCCCCTGTAGGAGCAGGAACAACAGGAAATTCAGCTACAACACGCACTTTGAAAAGCAAAAAACCCATCTCTAGAGGTAAAATCCCAGGGGTGAAAGCAGGCCAGAGCAGGGCTGCACGGAACTGGTGTGTTTATTTTTAAATGAGGATAAAGGAGCCAGGAAATCATTCCCACATAGGGCACAGGAGAGCTGGCAGAGGGCAGGGCCTTTCAGAGGTTAGCCAGGATCAAAACAGCAACCTGGAATTCAAAAACCAAAAGCCCTCTCCTCCATCCAGAGTAACTCTGCACATGGAGCAGCTGTGGTGGCAGGAACAGAGGCAGGATGCTCCTAATTTCCATTCTTTATGATCCATAGCAGTCACTTTGGAGAGACACAGCAAACTGGAATTTTTCTAACCTTCCTAATGAAAACCTCATGCCAAACTTCGTTCTACCCAGTAAGAACAACATCACAAATTGTGGGCAGAGCAGAGAGAAAATGATGATACCTCTGTTCACAATATCTATAATTTTTTTCCATCTCTCTGCTGATCTCAGACAAATTCCTGTTAACTCAGGGGCTCTGAGGAGGCTCTTCCTGGGCCAGCATTCCCCTGCTCCCTGCATTAACTGCAGGAAGTACAATGGATATTTCTCCCAGTGCCATGAATCAGCTACTAAAATGCCCACACAGCAATCTCAGACCAGCCTGTGCTACCTACTGTCCAAGAAAACCCCCCCAAAAAGTGGAGAAAGAATTATTCTTAAAACCTATTATTACATAATACTACAGGAAACATCAAAAGGGAACTGCTTTCTACTGTTTACTTGTTAAATACATTTTTTTTTCTTATGTAACTAAAGAAAATTCAGAGTGGGGGATTTCTAACAAGCAAAGTTCAGCCCCAGTTGGGAGGAAGCTGGCACAGGCTTCCATGGGGAAATAAAACCTAAACCACATCAAGTAGTTTTTAAATTCCACCCTAAAACTAACAAGCTTAAGGAAAACAAGCTGAAATGTGGCTTTGCACTTAGCTGCAAATGTCTGCAGAAAGATCAGTACATTAAACACTCCTCAGAGCTGAGGTCTCTACTTGCACACTGCAAATGAAGAAAGTAGAAGGGATTTATTTGCCCGAGAGCCATGAGACAGACAAGGACTCAAGTGAATACAGAGCCCAGAGCCTCTCCATCTGCTGCTCCTCTGCCAGCCAACTGCAGGGGAAGGACAGCACAATCTGGATTTTGTGTTTTCTGGCCTAACTGCATTTTCAAAGAGACAATAGATCTATATTGGAAAGCCCTCACATTGATAGTTTGCTCTGAGACCAAACTTTGATGAAGAATTTCTCATTTGGATAAACCAAAGCCATTCTCACTTTAATTTAACAGTTCCCTGTAATGAACAGAAGAATCAAAGGCACTGGAGATTTCTGCCAGGCTATAACAGAAGTTGAATTAAGTTCAAAATTTCTGGGTCAGGAAAAAATTCAAACATGAAAATATTTGCATTCCAAATCAGAGTAAAGAGCTGAATTTCTTTTAACCTCTGAAATGGGACTTGTCAGGATCTGTTTTGATCATCTTTTTAATCAAAATGACACATTTTGATATTTCAGAATTGCTTCTCTGAGTCCTCAAAGCTGCAAGAGAGCCTGATGTGAAGGAATGTTTTCCTCCTGAGCTCCCCTCTCCTGGCAGGACCAGCCCTTTGTGGAGGCCCCATTCCAGCACTGGAGATCCATCAGAATTCAGGAATGTTACTGCAGGAGATGCAGCTCAAGCCTTTTATCCGTGAGCTCAGCAGCTTCACAAGTCCCAGGCAGGGAGAAGTTCAGAGCAAAATAAAGCCACAATTTCTCCAATTCAAAAGGAAGACACTGGAAGACAGTTCAGACACTTCAATCTGAGTGCCAATATTTTTGTATGGACCATGAAAAAAGCATCCTCTGTTTCTTTTAAAGTGCAAGAGGGAAGTTTCTTGCTTGTCTTCAAACTTCCACTGAGAAACTGACTTAGAAACTAACACACTTTCTACTATAAAAAAACTACAGGTAACAATTCTCAAACAGTTTTTATTTAAAACTGTGAATTAATTCATATTTGGAATGTTCATTGAAGGTTCTTTTCTCCTCAGTGCTCCTTTGAGTAGTGATTGATGGGCCACGAGTACTAATTCCAATTGTCATTATTCTTCCAATTGCCTTTTTTGGGCTTTAGGTTTTGGGGTTTTTTTCTATCTGTTCTGAAGCCAGCAAAAAAACCCCAACAAAATTATCTGAGGAAGCTACAAATATCAACAAGCAATACCAGAACAGAGAAACATGGCTTGGAAATTCTGCACACACAGATATTCCTGTACAGTCAGAGAGACCTGCTTTTATTCACAGTTCCTATTGTATCAGGAGGAAAGATCAAATTCATTTAAATACAGAGAAGAACGGAAGAACTTTCTAAAGGAATATAAAACCCTGCAGTCATTAAGGTTTTGGTATTTAGCACAGTGGGACTGCAAAGGGGCCATGAAGTTTCTCAAGCCATTAACTACCATTCAATTCTCCTTTTCTCTCAAAAAGAGAGAGCCTAAGACAATATTTTATCTTTTCTATTAACATTTAGTTACAGGAATGTGATTAGTGCCACAGCTTAAGCCAGTGAAAGGGAAGCACAATACAGGTACCACCTTTTCTCCTTTACAGCACTCAGAGCAGGTGAGTGCAGGATGAGCATGTGCAGTGATGTTTGTAAGGGGCAGAAATGGCCACAAGGCTGGGAGGAAATATTTTGGGTTTTACAAGGGGAGAGAGCATGGGACAGAGGTATCTCTTCATCTCCACTCTGCAAAATTCCAAGTCTGGAAGCTGCAATAAATTATATAGTGAATTATGTAAACAAACAGACTGGCAAGATAGGCAACCTTTCTATGGTTGATAAAACCCCTTTGATTTTAGTGATTAGCTGCAAAGGACACCCAATTACATGCACAGAGGGAAGAATGGACACAGTGACACCAGTGACAGCCAGCTGTGCTCAAAGTTCATACATGTGTGACTTCAGGTGCCAGAGGTTGTTGGTAACAGAAAATGCCCAAATCTGGAGCTACTTTGGCAGCAAAACTCCTTGAGATGCTTTCTTCAAAGCAGCAGCAGGAATCAATCTTCAGGTCTTTACTCTGGTTCTCTGCAGCAGCAAAAGCACTGCAAATGATCCATGACTAATTCTTCTGAGTAAATGAAGAGAATTAAATCCATCCTTTCTTACTTCCTTTACTCTTAGGGGTCAATCCACCATTGAGCTGCCTCTGTGCAAACACGAGTGACCAGCACAGGCAGGGAGGAGCAGAGGGTGATGCTGTGCCCAGCTCAGACAGGAGCAGAGGGTGATGCTGTGCCCAGCACAGACAGGAGCAGAGGGTGATGCTGTGCCCAGCACAGGCAGGAGCAGAGGGTGATGCTGTGCCCAGTAGACAGTAGGAGCAGAGGATATTCTCCCACAGCTGCAGAAGCTCAGTGTCCCCCCTGACCAGCCACACACCGTAGTGAGGATGGGACAAGCAGCCAGAAGCCCCTTGGGCTGCATTCCCATTCCTTCCTAACATAACAATCCAAACTTCTCCCACACTTCTCCATTTCTCCTTTAATTACAACATGTAATTTTATTAATATACTTTGCAGCACCATTAACTATTACCTGAGGCTTAGCTTTAAATATGATGAGACTACATAATCTTAATGGCACTAATTAATACTACCATGACTTTAAAATTTCACAGATCTGACCACCAAAGCGTATAAAGTGTGATTTGGGGGGGAATTTTTTGGTTAGTTGGTGGGTTGGAGTAATTTTTGTTGGTAAAGTAATGCCCCAGACAAACAGAAGCAGAAAAGTGGGAGTTACAAAAGCAAAGAATAAAACTAAAACTAAATCAACTGCCCCAAGAGTCACCATTATGAAACATGGAAGTTTGTCCAAAACACTCGAGCTTTGGTCATCAACTCAGAGACACAGGAGCCACTGGAAAGGCAAAAGTAGGGTCCCATTTGTATGGAATTTTTTTTATTTCACTATTTTCTTATGCTCCAAGCACTGAAGCAATCACCAAGCTCTCTCTTGATAGTGCTTTGGTGGCCAAAGGCTGATGACCACTGATGGGACAGGGTGGCAAAAGCTTCAGGAGCTGCTAAACTGGACACTGCATCAGCCAGGAAACAGAGGGTGGACAACAAAAACAGAGACAGATCTTGTTCCTTCAGTGACACATTTAATATTTAATCCTTACAGGACATCCTGTCAGAGCAGAAAGCCTAAGGCTGTGTGTCCTCAACAGAGGTTCTGCCAAAATGTTCAAATTTATGACTTTCATGACTAACCTGTCAAAAATCCTAGCACCAGAAATTTGTGCTGGGGATATTTATTTCTGGACTTTATTTTGTCCATCTTTCTCTCTCTCAGTTGAGTAGGGAGTTCTACAAGAAACAAGAAAATTTGCTTTATTCCTAGCTCCCAAAATTCAGCAGCTCATCAATCACAGGGAAGCACACGAAGTGCAGGTACTGCTGGTGTGGCTTCCAGAGGCACTGAGCAAACAGCTCCAGTTCCAGCTCCAGGGAGCCACAGCTGCTCAGCACAGAAAATCGTGCTGGGAACAAAAGTACAGCAGTCAAACTGCTCCAGAGATGCTACAAATTATACTGCCAGATGAAGAGCGATATATTTACTCTGCAGTGATACTGTAATTATCAAGAAAGTGCCCTGCCTTTGCCTGTAAGTGCTGTGTGCAGTAATTAATTTTCCTCTGCACACTGACGTTTGATAGTAATATGTAAATCACTGGGTATTTGCCACAGATACCTAATAAAATATATCTACTGTCACGCTCTTAAAAGCATCTTAAAACAACACTTAGAAGTTGCATGAACACAGAAATAAAAGCCTGTCTTTAAAGCAGGCTTTAGGTAAAATGTTTGATAGTGCCAACATCTAAAATTGCAGCCCTGCTTTTCCAATTATTTTCTTCTTAAACACTCATTATAGTCAAGAGGCTGAAAAGTTACAGTCTGATAGTCTAAAAACCCAAGTACTCAATAATGCCAGGGAAATTCTGGTTGCTCTGGAGTGCTGGTGACCCCAGAGAGCTCCAGGGACACCCAGGTAGGGAGGCTCACCCTCAGAGTGATGCAGCTTCTGCCAGGGCTGCACAGAGCTGGGGACAGAGCAGACAGAAATGCCACAGTGAGAAAAGATTCCTTTGAAGGAATCCCACCATCCTGCCACCCCGGGCAGCACAGGTCAAGTTCAAAATTGGCATTAAAAAAGAGCAATTTCCCTACTTTCTTCCCAGAGATGAGCTCCCTGGCTTTACATTTCCCAGGTACATAAAAACTCCAGTTTAGTTCCCCGTACCTGGGAACTAAAGAAATCCCGTATCTGGAGGGGAACATGAAGCATTATCTGATCTTGCAGAACTCCTCAGTTCTAGCACAACTTGAGCCTTTCCCCTCTGCCATGTCCCAGGCAGCTCAGCCCTGTCCACCACCACTTTTTCCTCAATTATATGAATGCACAATTAACCCTAACATTCCACTTCAGCCCTAGAGATCAGCAATAAAGATATTTCAAAGGTGATTTCTCAGCTCCTGCAGTCATGGTGTCAATGGCAGGTTGAGGAAAAAAAACTCAACAAATTAACTGAGATTTTTGAAATCTTGCAGAGTAGCGTCACACCTGAGGAAAAACAACATCCCTGGGCCCCAAAATAACCCTTTAGGGTCTCCTTAGGGTGCCTGGGCCATCATTCCTGGCCAGAGGAAAACTGCCTTCAACCTGACCCCAGCACTCATTGCTGCAGCTGTGCTTAACTGCAGTGAAATTACCCCCCAAATTTAAATAAAACTTAAATACTTTGTTTTCTTACACTAAAAACTCTTCTAAGTGCTCCATATTTGAATTTTTAGACTGAAGAATGCTATAATAATCACATCAAGTATGTATCCTTGACTTCTGCAGAGGCCATATTAACTCCAGTGAAAAACACAATCTCGATCTCCCAGAAAAACTATTGTAATTTTGTTTCAATAAAGGCTGCAGGAAGATTCCATTGGGGATTTACTCAACCAGAAAAGAAACTTATTTTTCAGGAAAAAAAGGGAAAAATATGTAACTTGTTTTCTTTTTAAACAACATGCAGCTTAATTGGAAATACAGAATAAATTAGGACAAAAAGCCCAGGGTAGTTTAAAGCAAAAACTCTTTAGCAGCTTTGCATACTTGAGTATGAAGCAGAGGCAAATCAACCTATAATCTTCTCTGCTAAATTTATACAACAGACAGAATATTCTCTAGAGAATTTGTTTCTTAAAAAGAAAAAACTTAGCATTTTACTTGACCGAAATTATTTCCTATTTAAATAATCATGCTTATCCACCTCCAGACTTAGTATTCTTTTTACGGTGATTTACAGAGTGGCTCTGCCATTAAGTGCTGTACAACACTCATAAGGTCTAAAGAAGTTAATGGTGTGCTGGAAATGCTTGATAAAGAATTTTTACTGTCTTTGCCATCTGACAAAATCGAGTAATAAGCATAATAAATAGATGTATCAGACGTTAATGCTAGGAAAGCTTTTCTAAGTCTTTCTGTCCATCCTCCTTGCACTTATTCTGTGTGGGACATGAGATTTCTCTGTCTTTGAAAATAAAGCTCAAATTATCTGCTGTTAACCTTTCTCCTAGAAATGCCATCTGTTAATAAATATAAAACCAACTAGAAAACCCCATTCCAGCACACAAGGGCTACAGCCCCACTTTCTCTATCCTAAAGAGCATTGATGCCCTTTTCAGGCTTACCTAAAAACAGAGGCTGGACAAAGTTAAGGGAATAAAAACCAGTTCTATTTATTGAAGGGCCTTCAGGTACATTTGGGCAAATGAAGCCCCCCAGGGGCTGCACCCAAAATGGATCACAGGTCACGGGTTTGACACTTTTACAAGTTTGGTCCATTTGCATATTGGGGGTTAATCCTCTAATTACAGCTTCAGGTAATGAAAGCTGAATTTACCCCAAGCTTGCTCCCCACAACTCACTTTTGTTTGCATTTTTCAGGGCCAGATACAATGAGGTGTCCTCAATTCCCAGGCCCAGAGAGGAATTGTGTCTGACTAAAATGGGAAAGCAGTGGTTAACACTGGAGTTTAGGGTTATACACTAAAGAATTCCAGAATTACAAATATATGCAAACTATAAAAGCTAAAATCCTAAGCCATCACCATGAAGCTCCTCAAAGTGAGCTATCCCCACCAATTCACCCCAGGGCAAGCCCTTGGTGCCCAGCTTCCTGAGCTCTCCAGGGAGCTGAGCAAGCAGCCACTTCCACAGAAGGATCATTTGTCCTCCCGCCCTTGTCTTTTCCCCTGAGACCCACAGAGTGATTTTGGAAGCTCCTGCAATCGGGGGGCTCCAGGGCCACAGAGCAGCTGGGCAGTGCAGCCTCCCCCTGCTCCTGGCACACTCTCGTGGGGGCCACCCCAAGATAACCAACACAGCCACTCCAATCAAGGCAAGGGAATCACCAGGACTTTTTTAAGGAGGGATCATGAATGTCATTGATATTATAGACTTATCCTCATGTGACAGCATTGATGGGGACTGAACCAGAGCAGAAATGTAAGTCTTAAAATCTGAGCCCAAGACTCGTCTGGAAAAGCTGTCACACCCTCAGCTGCTTTGAGGCAGGCTGACCTGGGCTGCTGTTCCCCCTTTTGAAGAACCTCCCTGTTGAGTTTTCCTTAGAAAGGCTTTGCTTTGCACTAAGATGCATTCAGACACACAAGTCCCTTTGAAGTGTCAGGACCTGCTGCACATTAATAACCTGATTACAGTGAGGAAAGCTCTTGATAAAATCCCCTCAGACAGCAAGACTTGCTTGTTCAGAAGTGTTTCCTTCCACCCAAAGCAGTATTTCAACCAGGAGCTCCCTCAGTGAAACTGGGGGAAGTCCCTGTGCCCTTCTCTGCTGTGTGACTGCAGAATTCCATCTCCTCTCCTCCTCTGACTTGGTGATCCCAGCAGGAATCACCAGTTTTGGAAAGCACCACCTCCAAAGGCAGCAGCAGCCATGCCCAGGGGCAGAGAGACCATCCCATGGTTGTCAATACAGCAATTCCTAACATCTGCCATTTACTCCTCTGCCCCTACCCTCCTTGGCAGAGTCAGTCACCTTTTTTTTTGCTGCACATTTCCAATTTGCAGGCTGCTGCTAAATTGAATAGCTGATACTAGATTTGCTTTTGTCACAAGGTTACTACAGACCTTGACTTTTCTCACTAAAGAAAATGACTTTGTGTCATCCCTTAGTGGTTGTTTATTATGGAGGCTTCATAGTGCCTCCCAGTATGGATGTCTTTGATTTTGAAAGAAAATCAAAACAGGCACATGAAGTGTTCTGGGAATGAGGGCAGTGATGAGGAGGCAGAAAAGGACTATATCATTAACTTACTTTGGCTATAAACCCAGCAGAGCCCAATCTCAGCATTATTACGGTCTCTTTCAATTTTAAAGTTCAAGTTTAAAAGGAGATGAGATTAACTATTCACAGGCTACAATCTCTGCCACAAATTCCTCTCTCATGGTTCCAAAAACTGGGTATAAAACCAGTCACTGCACAAGTCAGCTAAAAAGTATCACCTACAGCTCCCCTGCTTGCTAATTCTTCAACTTGACTGAGAGGCACAGCAGCACAACTGCACATCCCTCTAACTGCCAGCTTATCAAGGAAAAATGTCTGACTTCTCCCTGCAAGCTCTCCTTGCCTTCCCTCCTCTCCCCAGCCTGCTCTCAGTATCTTTTCCCACTCTCACTTTACAGTTTCCTCTAGAAATAAACTGAGACAGTGGCACAGCAATCTTACAGCTGGAGGTAGAATAGCACCTCAAAACCCAAGCTGCTGAAATACTCCCCTTACCTGGGGCACAGCACACACTGTCCAGAACTTTGCAGAAAGAAAAGTGCCAATTAAAGCACAAATTGTAATGGTGTCCCTGGTTTGACACAGCTCAACATACCTTGCTCATGGTCAGTGAATGCATTCATACTCTGGAATGTGCTGGTTCAGCTGGGCTTGAGTTAATTCCCTTCCCAGAGGCTGTTCTGGGGCTGTGTTCTGGATTTGTGCTCAACACAAGGTTGATAATACAGATAATTTTGTTATTGCTGAGCAGGGATTGCACAGAGCCAAGGCCTTTCTGTTCCTCATATGGATGTGCTGGGGGGGACACAGCCAGGACAGGTGACCACAGCTGACCCCAGGGATATTCCAGACTGTGTGACACCATACTCTGTGAATAAACTGGGAGAAGAAAAAAGGAGAGGGAGACACTGGAGTCAGCCCTGAGTGTGCTGGAATGGAACCCTGCTCCCCAGACAATGGCTGAACACCTGCCCAGCCCCGGGAATCAGGGAATGAAGTCCTTTTGTTGGCTTTGTGTGTACACCTTTTGCTTTCCCCATTAAACTGCCTTCATGTTACCTCAGAAGTTGTCACTGTTCCCATTCTGACTCTCTCCCCCACCCCACCGGTGGCTGAGTGAGCATCTGTGTGGGCTTGGATTGTTCTGTGGGGTTAAATCGTGACAAGAAGCCATAAAACACTGGAAGGGCTGGCAGACACTCCTTTTATTAAGCACACAAGGTAAACCCACGTTTCTGAAGCAGGAAACCTCCCTTAAGTCATTGAGCTGCTTTGCAGTGATGATCACACAGATAGGCAGCTACACACACAGCATGCAAAAAGAAATTCAATAGTGCTTGCTACAGAGAGAGGGGTGTTGAAGCAGCTTAGGGTTTTTGAGTCTATACATATATAAATAAAAGATAGACTCCAACTTTAAACAAGAGATTAAAAGTACATTCTGCACCATTACCATAGCTTTCACTAATCTGCAATGGGATAAAACAGATTATAATTACTTTGTTATGTTCATAGCTTTAAATGAAAGAGAGGGTTGGATTCCACATAACAAAAAGCAAGGTTATGAATTTTCGGGGCAAAAGGAAAAGAAACAAATCCCTACCAAATGACCCCAAGCTGACACAATATACCACTAAACTCTGATAAGAGAAATGCTGCATCTAATCAGGATGAGAGCATTTGCCCCAAGCCTGTAACAGCCCATGGAATCTGCACACACAACCCGTGGGGCACAGCATGAAGCCCCCAGTGACCCCCAGCTGCACCCAGGAGGCTGGCAGGAGCCATCCCAGCCTCTCTGACAGCCCCAGGAAGGCTTCCCATGGATCCCTGTGTGCCAGTGCTCCTCCACAACAATGCTGGCATTGAGCAGCTGGGGCTGGGAACACAGCCTGCCTGTCTGGGCAGCCTGCTGGGGAACACTGGGGCTCTCACACTCCCCACAGCCCACCCTGGCCAGATGCAGCCCCAGCTCCACTGTGCCAGACAATGCAACCACAACATCTGCACACTGCAGCCCTCCAGGGCACCTCTGCCTTTCATCTACTGGGTTCACAGCAATTTGGCATTTTAAATTTGTTTCTAAACGTTCAACACTCTCTCATTTGTTACATTGAAACTTATTCTGCCTTTACAGAGGAGATTTTGCAGTGAATGAGGAAAGACAGGGATGTGCATGCACACAAATTGTACAGGTCATGGATTTTTGTGGCCTCACAGAATCACAGAATATCCTGAGCTGGGAGGGACCCACAGGATCACCCAGGGCAGCCCCTGGCCCTGCACAGACACCCCAACACTCCCACCCTGGGCATCCCTGGGAGGTCCAAAGGCTCCTGCAGCTCTGGCAGCCTCGGGGCCGTGCCCATTCCCTGGGCAGTGCCAGCACCCTCTGGGGGAAGAACCTTGCCCTGAGATCCAGCCTAAGCCCCTCTGACACAGCACCAACCATTCCCTGGTTCCTGTCACTGTCACAGAGCAGAGATCAGAGCTGCCCCTCAGGAGGAGCTGCAGACCTGATGGGATCTGACCTCAGTCTCCTCCTCTCCAGCTGAACCAGACAAGTGACTTCAGCCACTCCTCGTCTAGTTGCCCTCCAGACCCTTCACTGTTTTTCATTTTCCCCACTCCCTGCTCCAAGTGCTCCAGCCTACAGGAGCTGAGATCAGGGTGCCAGAGCCCCAGGGCTGCTGTGGATACAACAGTGAGCCCTCACCCACACTGCTGTGCATGGCAGAATAAACTGAGTGAGACCACATCTCAAAACACAGGAAAAAGGTGAAACCAGAAATTAAACTCTTCCTGCAGAGGTCAATCACATGAGAAGCCATGAAATTGGACTGATTTTCTTTGAGGTTTTTTTTTCCCGTCAGAATAATGTGCTGCTGGTGGTGTATTTGTATTTTGGTGGCAGAGAAAAGGCTTCAGCACTGCCTGTACCAGGCAATGTGCAAACACTGCTGAACCTGCCCCGAAGATCCTACAACATCAAAAAACTCTGCTTTATTGAAGAGAAAACAAATGCACAGTTCACATTTCTTTTTTAACAACCTTAGGGTTCAGGATGCCAAGTGTAATAACATCAGTTGACACTTCCACAAAAACACGTGGTGAAGAGAGAAGAGACTTCAAGGGGGGAAAAAAAAAAGCACCTCAAAACCCTGTACCAAATATTGTGACTTCTCCCACGCTCCAGCAATGCTTCTGACATTTCCCAATGTGAAACCAAACTGACATCTCCAGCCCACCCAGAGCAGCCTCGACTGTTCCTTCCCTGCAATAGCTTTTCTTCCTTTCTCACAACATATGTTCAAGATAAACATCTGAGGCTGCAGAGAAGCACCAACTTTTCAGTGTTAGTGGCTGTACAGAACATCAGCTGGAGTTATGGGATGGGGTTTGTTAAAGATGACATTTCAAGGAGCCAAGAAAGTGCTACATGATCTCTTCTCAGCAGTCCAGTAAGAGATTTACTCTCTCTGGGCAGTCCATGGCAAAAAACTTCATCGTTTTAATGCCACTGAAAGTAGATGTAGGCTTTATATTCCAGGAGACACATTTATGCTAATTGTGCAATAGCACAATATTTTCTTGAGCAGTTTAGGAAACTCTCTGATAAAGGATAGCAAAAATCAGGGATTTTCTGGTCCATTGGCAGCAACAAAAATACAGCAAAATGTCATTTACTGCTGATATTGTGATTGCATTTGCAGCAGATGAAGGCTGCTGAACACGAATTTAGGGGAAGGCAATACCCAGCTGGTTCAGAGGCACAAAGGAAATTCTGTAAAGGCACCCATGGGTGCCAATGCAGCCAAACCAGGCTGGAGATCAACCTTAGCTGCTTGTTATCCTCAGAAACCCACCCCAATGCTCCTGAGTGTCTGGACATGGCCATGTAAGCTGTGACACTGGAAAGTCCCAAAGAGAGATTTAGTGGGTGCATTGAGGTGTGATATGGTTTTGCTTTCATTCCTTTGCAAACATGCAAGCCAGGTATTTCCTGTCATTACACCCAAACTTTCAGCTTTTACACTTATTCTGGAAACCAAATGCTTATGCTGGGAACTGTGACATATTGACAAAAGCTAAATTCAGAGCTAAATCCCACCCTACTGGAGTCAGAGTCATGCAAGAGCCACAGTGAAATGGAAAAAAGCTGAAATTTTTCAACAGAATCTACCTCTCAGTTGTACTGTATGGATGGCTATCACGGCTCTGTCTGTGTGGGAGCTGCTCGTCAGAAAATATTCCTTCCATCAACACAAAGGCTGAAATCAGGAGTGCTGAAAGTGTCCAAGTAGGGCCAGAAAAAAACCCTTACCCTGGAGATACTTAACAGGCAGAAATGAGACACTCAGGAATTGGATATCATCTGTTATTTCTCACAAACATGGCATTTAAAGTCAATTAAAACAGCTCCTAGCAACTCCCTGCACCCCCTGCCGTCATTCCAAACATCCCTAAGGTCTCTAAACAGAACCTGTTAAAAAAAAATAAACTTCAATCCAAGCAGTTGACACACAGACCACTGGCATAAAAAGAAACACTATGAAAGAATAATCAATATAATTTCCCATTAGTTGTCTTCACAGATCTATCATCTGGGGCTTTTCCTTAGCAGCCTTGAGGGGAAAATGAGAGTTGTGTGTGGCTACAAAAAATTCTCTTTAAAGCATTTAGAGCTGCTATTGCAATCATTTGCTTTCAACAGATGAATGTACTGAGGACCTTAGGCATGAAGAAAGCTAATTTTCAATAGAACACTACCTATACATTATGTTCCAGCTGGGTGGGTCACCCCTGGAGGAGCTGCAGGAACTGCCCAGAAGTCTCCAAGAGAAGTTTCCACAGCAGAGCTGGTGGCACCTTGCCCTGCTAAGGGATGTTCTCCATCCCCAACAAGGGCCAGGTCTGACCCTCTGAGGGCTCTCAGCTGTGCTTCAGCCCCACAGAGGAAACACAAGAGCCCTTCCTCAACACAAAACTCTCTGGCTCCTGGACCTTGCCCTGCTGCTGATGCCTTAAGACTTAGCTTTTATATTTTTCAGATCCTGTACTCCATCAGTGTGTAACTCTAAGCTTCTTATACAGTGTTAGCTGCTGCTTTCCCATTTTGGTCAGACACAACAATTCCTCTCTAGGCCTGGGAGTCAAGGACACCTCACTGTCTCAGAGCCTGAAAAAAGTAAACAAAAGTGAGCTGGAAGGAGGAAACTCAGGGTTAATGCCTTCATTACCTGAAGCTGTAATTGGAGGATTAACCCCGATATGTAAATAGACCAAACCAATAATGGTATGAAAACCCACGACCTTCATCCACCTTGGTGTAACCCCTCGGAGGCTTTTGGCTACCCAAGGTGTACCTAGTGAAGGCCTTTAATAAATAGGCATTTTTATTTTCTTAATTTTGTCTAGCCTCTGTTTTAGGCAGCCACTCCAAGGCATCACTGCATACAGGGATCACCCTGCAAACCCCAGGCACCCAAGGGCTCCCAGCACCAATTCTCCCTCTGCTCTTGGCCAAGTGATGCTCTCACAGAACACCTCAGGCACACCCCGAAATAAAAACTCTAATTCCCAGGCATCAGCAGAGTCAGAGCCTGGTTTAGTGACTCAAAGTTTTCAGAGCCCAGGGTGCTGCTAAGCACAGCCCCAGTGCCCAAAGCTGCAGCCACCCCACAGAGCCCAGTGTCCCATTTGGGGTCTGTCCAGCAGCTCCGTTTGACAAGAAAATGCTCCCACACAGTTTGTCCCTCACACACCTCCCCCAGAGCACCTCATATCCTGGGATTGTTTTTGCCCAGGGGAGAAACATCCCAGATCACTTTGAGCCTGCATCGCAGAGAATATTGAATGTATCCTCTTCACTACAGAGCCAGGGAAATTTCTGACAGTACCCATTCATTCTGATTTTTTTTCTCCTTCCTAACTCTTCCTTGACAAATGATAAAAGCCTCTAAAACTACCTCTGCTGAGCACTATATACACATAAAATCTGTGCTGTTGTGCTGATGGGCTTCTCCCGTGGCTGTGAGCTCCCAGGTCCTCATTACAGAGTCAGGCAAGGGCTTTCAAGAGCTGTAATTGCTGCCTAACTGAACAAAACCCACCCTGAGCACGGAGGCAGAGTCTGTTGTAGGAAATGGTCAAAAACACACTGGGTGGAAAAAAAAAAATGGAGCAGATTAACTTAAGTAATGGCAGTTACCTGAAATTACTTGATGCTCGGAATACTCAAAATATAATCTAAAACAGTGAATTTCTTTAGTATGTGCAGAATTTCTTTCAATGGCACACAGGTTTTCATCCCATTCCAGCCAGCTCCCACAGAGCTGTGGCAGCTCCCATCAGCAACCCTTTTGGGTCAAAGACTGATATCACATCCAGGTTCTGGGTTAAAAACAGTGTTATAAACCTGAATTAGCACCATGAGAAATGAACAACTTTGAAAGATAGATCAAATATGTGCTTTAAATTAGAATTAAGCTAACACAGTGTAGATCTACATTAGCTTCATCCAAAACAGGGATTATTTCTCCTAATAAAAAAAAAATGCAGACCTATAAAGCTGAGTAAATTCCCTAGAAGCCAATCTCTGTTATCTTTTTCCCTCAGGCTCTATTTTGAACACCAAGTTTCCTTCAACATCCTTCAAGACAAAGCATCATCACACGGAGCAGGGGAAGAACAAAGCGGCTCCTTTTATCTATTTCTCCACCTTCTGGGTAAATATTGCATCACTGCTCTCCCTAGGAAACACCTTTCCTCTTTGTTTTAGGGGGACGAGCTGATGTGGTCATGAGAGGACCAGAGCTGAAGGGCAGCCTCCCTGCCCGAGATAAAAACCTGTGCAGGGACCCCCTGGCAGCCCTGCCCCTGCTCACAGAGCTCAGCACCAGCCCTGGCTGCTGAGGGCAGCAAGAAGGGCTCGAGGCCTTAGGATTTTAGCTTTCAGATTTTCCATACATGTGTAATCCTGCAGTTCTTAGTGTATAACTCTAAACTTCATACCGAGTGTTAGCTGCTGCTTTCCCAATTTGGTCAGACACAATTCCTCTCTGGGCCTGGGAATTGAGGACACCTCACTGTCTCTGGCCCTGAAAACTGCAAACAAAAGTGAGTTGGGGAGCAAATTTGGAGTAAATGACTTCATTACCTGAAGCTGTAATTAGAGGATTAACCCCCAATATGCAAATGAAACAAACTTTATAAAAGTGTGAAAACCCGAGATCTATGAACCATTTTTGAGTGTAACTCCTGGGAGGTGGAGGGGGTTCATCTGCCTGAAACGTACCTGATGACTTTCAATAAATACAACCACTTTTTATCCCATTAATTTTGTCTGGCCTCTGTTTCTAAGTACCCCCAAAAGACATCAGGCTGAGTAATAAAGTTTCTTTTTTTCCCTGTCCCCCTGAGACAGCATCAAAGCAGCATGCAGAAAATCCCAGTTGTACTGGCCAGGTGCCATCTGCTCCCCTTTCCAGAGGAAGAGTCAGGATATTTCTATCCCCAAGAGTGCCCACATTAGCTGTGCATAAAGACTCTGCTCCTCCTGCACACCAATATAATGGCTGCAGAGCAGATGGGGAAAACAATCCAAGGATATTATTAGGACAAACCTATATTATAAGGAATGGTTCTGCTCCTTATATAATGACACCAGAGGAGGAAGGGTTTTCTAGAATGCTGCAGCCTCTGGAAATTTAAAGATTCCATAAAAAGGATCCTAAGGTTCCTTTATTGTAGAACAACAATGTTCACACTTAAAACGTTCCACTTGTATTCTGAATTTTTTAAAAAGGGAAACATGGCAAAACAACAGCAGTTTTTGTGGGCTTTTACAAGAGTTAATCCATCACGAAGCAAAAAGGTCATGGAAAAGAAAGTTAGCTTGTTCTGATGGTGGTCTCCTCTTGCATCAGTCTATGACTAATTCTGCAGCACCCACCTGCTCTGTTTTCGTGTCAAATGCTTAGTCTGGTGCTTCTGCTCCCTCCCTCCCACTCTGAGCCTCTTCTGATATTCCATCCCATAAGGAACACATCTTGGTTCTGCAATTCCCACCTTAAACCTGCTGCTCCATGACAGAAGGTACATCCCAAATACTGTGACCATTGCCAGCTGCATAAAGGGAATAACTACACCAGAGACAGCTCAGATGAAGAGGAATTTGTTAAGCCTAGGGAATGTGTTTGCTCTCTCCTAATCAGTTTGCATTCTATAAGAGAAAAAAACTGTATATATTGCCCAGTCTAAGAAGTGTTACAGTTCCTCTTTACTTGTCTCCAGCAGCTTTCAAATAATTCATGCAGAAAATTATTAAAATCTTCCCCTCCCCATACAAATGCATCTGTTTCTGATTTAAAACAAAGTTCAATTCCCATTTTTGAAAAAGCTTTTATCTTCAGGAAATATGAAGGCTTCGAAGTTCAGTCATTTGCAGCTCATTTGAACATTAATGGAAAGAAATGTTCCTCCACTTCAAACTATTTCCTCAGTCAATTAGACAAATCCTCTAAGTGGAGTTGGTGAAGCAGTTCATGTCCAGGAACTTAATTAGTGCTGAATTCCCAGACTTGCATCCACCTCACCCACACCAGCAGCCACCTCTGGGCCATGCAGCCCCTGGGACTGTGGGGACAGCTGGGGACAGCACAGGCTCAGGACAGCCAGCACAGCAGCTGGGACAGAGCAGGAGGGATGGAAGAGGATGCAGGAGGTGGGATCCATCAGAAGGGAAAAGCAAATTCAGAACTGATGAGAGACTCAGCAAAGGTCCTGCCTCCCAACCTGGTCATTGAGAAAACTCCCCCAGCAAAGGTTCAGAGTGACAGCTCTCCCCTGTGCCCTTGCTGAATTACTCACTGACATTTGCAAAAAAACCCTGCTCCACTCCCCTGCAAATTCAATTACACTGTCACTTGCACATTTGTTTGTCCTAGTTAGCTGCTCTGTTCCTGACTGTGGCTCATGGCACTCCTAATTAGGATTGCTGGCACAGCACCTTCCAGCATCACCAGGAACAGCCCAGAGAGCCCAAGAGCAGTGGGAACAGTGTAGAAGCAGAGTAACTCTACACTGACAGAGCAAAAACTGCATTTCACACTCTGTGAAGCTGCACTTCCACGGCAAAAAGAGTGGGGAGAGCACTGAGAAATTTCTAAAAATAATTAGGGTCTCTTGGGAAGAAAGAAGTTTGAACAATATTTATAGAGAAACTGAGCTAGAGGGAAAAGAAAAGAGCAGCCCTTACTGCTGCTGATGGCACAGAATTACAGCAGAAACTAAGTGAGCTCCTTAATAAAAGGCTCATCTACAGCAAATTTGTCTCATCTTATGAGGGCTCATCCCTTGTTTCCACTTTCTCCTAATCTCCAAGTGAGTGCAAGTCTTGAAAGCAATTAATAATTACAATCTTAGAACAATTCTCTAAGTTTCTCTGAACAGGCAGATTGCAGGTCAAATACATGGAAAAAGAAGATTGGTTTTGAAACCTCCTTTTACATGCTCATATTTATCACTTATGGAGAAATCAAACTCCACTGCTTTTTAAGGTCACACATCCAAGACCTGTAGCAGATGGACAGGAACCACTTGAGCAGGTTTCTTCTGCACTGCCCTTACTCCTCACAACTGATTTAACTCTCACATGGATAAAACTCCAAGATACAAACGTCCAAACCCTGGTCCTCAGAGTCAGCTGGGATCCCAACAGGATGTTACAGCTACATAAATTATGTAGGCCCATTTCTGCAACTCCTGGGCGCATCAAGTCCTTTTATTAATTTTCTTGTATCCTTGGACAAGAGAGAAGTTGTGTCCCCAAATAAATCACAGGACTCACAGCTCAGATTTGTCAGGATAAGCAGATGCCTGAACACAGCACATTTCCAACAGATCCAAGAGGCCTCAGTTATCCAAGGTTGGGCAATAAGTTGGTAAAAAAGGGCACATGAAGCCCAGTCCACAGTGCAGCCTCACACCATGAAACAATCCTTTCAGGCAGAAAAAGATAAACACAACCCAAGGAAGAGCTCAGAGGAAAAAAATGTAGGGCAGAACAGCTGGATCTTGCATCCTAGTAAGTTTTATCCCTTCCCAGGAAGTCCAGATGTTCTGCAGACTCCAATTTAGTTGGAGGAAAAGTAAAATTCAAATCAGCATTTGGCTTTGTCTGTCTTTTCAGCCCTGAGTTTCCTTGGAGGGTCTGGGGCAGCTGCCTGTGCTCACAGCTCTGCTGAGGGGATGAGCAGGAACAGCCAGCTCACACCAGGGAATTAAAGGGGGAGAAGGCAAATGAACCCAAGAACACCCTTCAGGAGTGTCAGAACCAAGGGAAAAGCATCACAAAGAGGTGTAACAACTGAAACCAGCCCAAAAGCATCCACTACATTTTTCTGTGTGTAAGAGCTCATATTTCTGTTTTGTTTATTATCAGAAAGGAGTACAATATATTTCCTATCCTATAAAATACACATATAATTTTTGTGGTAATAAGACCCAGGAGAGGCATAAATATTCCCAAGGGTTTCTGCAGTTCAGGAGAACACTGTAAAACAGTTTGATAACTTGGAGATTACATTTCCCTCTATTCACCACACACACACACATATAAAAGCCTGCCAAGGGGAACGTTATTGATGCTTTATAACTATCAGCCAATAAACCTCATGAATTTCATTTATTTGAAGACTGCAATAGAAGCAGAAAGATAAGTAGCATCCTTAAATTCAGGACCATTAATTTAATCTCCACCCCCCAACACACACCAGCAAGCTCTCTGTGCTAAATCTTTTCATGGTTCTTTCACCAGTGCAAGCAAAACCAGTAAATGCCATTTGGGGAGGAACAAGACAAGCTCGTTCACCAGAGCACCCCTCCTGAATTACCCACAGCAAATGGCAACGAGTTTCTTGTGGCAGAGTTTGTGATTTGCTCCCAGGAATAATTCAAGGCTAGGATAGAGACAAGAGTGGTGGTGGTGGCAGAGGAGCAGCAGATTGATGGGCTGGGCTGCTGTTTCCAGCTGTTTGGGGGCAAGGACCAGAGTCCTGGGGAAAGTTCTCCCTCCCAGGGCTCCTGCTCAGGTCTCATGTCCTTCATTCCACCCACAGGAGAGGATCCAGCAGCTCCTGTCCTTGGGAAGCTCAGGCACACAGCACATGAGGCTTTTGAGAGGGTTGCAGAGCAAGTTCAGGAGTGAGAGATTCTCCTCCCCTCTCCAAAGCACCTACAGCTGAGAGAGGATTCACAGCAGCAGAGCCAAGGAGTTCTATTTAAAAACCATCAGGTCAAAGCTGCTGTAAGAGTCAGTATTGCTCTGAGATGCTGTTAGCAAACACACCCCACCCTGCCTGGCATCACCTGGGTGATTTGTGCCCTTTGGCACCACAGCTCCCATCTGAACAGCACAGAGAGCATCAGCAGTGCTGACAAAACTGCTCTGCCTGGAAAGGAAAGGGAGATAAAACCCTTTAAATAGTTAAAGGCTTCAACGGAGAAGAAATAAGACACCATGGAGTGGGGAGTGCCAAAAATCTATCAGAGGCAGGTTAGCTCTCATCAGTGGTGCTAAATAGGTATAAATGGACATGTTCAGCCAGGCAGAGACAGCACTGTGAGGAGCTCAGCAAGAGAGGAGGAGGAGGGAGCAGCTCCCCTTCCAGATGGGATAAATTCAGCATCTGTTTTGTTCTCAGCCTTGAATGCCTAAATGCGTCTTAAAAAAAAAATCACCACAAAGAGGCAGAGCCTGAGACAGACAGAAGGATGTGTAATATCAAGCAGCACATCTGGGCAAATAGAGTCACACAGAACTGACATTCCTTCACTCTTCACTGCCCCCTCTTTGTCCTTGCACATTTTGAATCCAAACCTCTGGTTCATAAAACCAGCTGCTTAGTTATGCAACTTCCTCATGAAGCATCTCTACTCAATCCTGGCGCAAAATTTAATAAGCCCCTTGATCTTTCTGTTTTAAATTTTGAGGGCACCATTTCTGACCTGTGAATCACCAATTATGTGCCCTGCACAGCAAAATTTAAAAAAAAAAAAAAAAAAAAAAGGAAATGACAGCTGCTTGGTCTGAAGCTTCCCTGTATCCCAGCTGCTGCTGCATGGTTCAGCATGCCAGAAGGGAAGTGGGAGAAGCCCTGCACAGCAGAGGAGCAGCTCTGCCAGCACACAGCTCAAGTTCATTTATATATGGAATTATCCCCCAATAGCCATCTCTCTATTCTTGCTGCAATCAAATGCACCTGCAGCAGTTACAGGCATCACAGAAGACACTTGTTCCAACTTAATTCACAAAATGTTAGACAATTCTCTGTCCCTGCAATAACTAACCACGAGCACAAACCATGCCTCGCCCAAAATCCCAAGGCATCTCAGGAGAACGGATCCTGAGAAACAGGGATTTTGAATCAGATCAGCTGGGGGGATTCTGTTGCTCTTCAGGTGCAGCTTTCAAGGGATTTCCATTCTGCCTCTCCAAAAGACACAAAATAATACAAGAAAACCATTATTTTATTTAAGTACACACCCTTAAAAACAGATCTGATGCTCACACACCAAGACTTCACACAAATACAAGTGTTTGACAGCAGTATCTCAAAAGAGAAAAACAAATTGGCTGGGCCAGATGCTTAAATCAGGAGCTGAAGTCTGATACTGCATGTAGGTACCTACATTGTGCTTCCTTCTTTAAATGTGTGAAAACAATCTTAGCTAACAAACAGTGAGTATAAATCAATTAAACCTTTTGACAACTAACACTGCATTACCCAACAGACAAGTCCCCAATGTTGCCTTTAATTCCTTTAAAAAAATTGTGACTATTCAAGCAAATAAGAAAAAGACTAAAATTATACACTTGAAACACACAAAATTATGCCTTATTCTCAAAATAAATTATTCACTTGCTTAAGCCAGCACCTATTCAAATGTATTTCCTTGAGGCAAAACATCTCTTCCCCAGTACCATCACTCTCTTTGAAAGCAGCATTCATCTTGCTTCCCTCTTTTGGAAAGGAGGCTTGATGGAAAGGCAAGAACAGACCTTAAACCTTCATTTCCCTCTCTGTCCTACACATCACCTTGGGGCTCAGTCCTGATTTAGGAGTGTTGGGCAGCTGGATGCCAGTCGTGGCATTTGTGGTCCCTGGATCAGCTCTGATGGGAAGACAAGAGTTTATGGCCAGATTTGGGCTCCCTTTGACCATCTTGTAGCACAGATCAGCCTCTTTAGCTTCCAGCATGAGAGATTTTTAAGATTCTACCTCTTTAAACTCCTATTATCTAATTCATCTCAAGTGCCAACTTCAAACCATGAACATTACTCATCGCTAGTGCTGTACCCACTTCAAGCTGCAAAATAACAAAAGTTGTGGGAATGAAGCCCGTGGTGAACACCTTGACACAAAAAGTGGCACCCAACATGTCCCTAGGAACAGCTGGGCNTGTGGTGAGCACCTTGACACAAACCCCACCAAATTGTGGGCGAGCCAAAGTGGCACCCAACATCACCTACATGTCCCTAGGAACAGCTGGGCCTTGCAGCTGGAGTATCCCTTTAGGGCTGAGCACGTATAAAAAGAGAGAAGTTTGTGACCTGAGGACCCGTGAAAGCAGATTTTCCTGAATACAGCTTTAAGGGAGTGAAAGCTGGCATTTTCTGGAAGAGATTGGAATACACAGCAGACAAGGCTGACCTACGAAGGAAGCAGGGCCCAAGCTCATCTGGTGGCTGCATTCTCCAGGATAAAACACAATTGTTCTCCAGCATTCCTGGAACATAATGAAAACGCCAGATAAAAAACCTGAGACATCTCACAGCAAGGCTGGAGGGGAAAATAGTGGAAGATTTATACACATCTGGAGGTAAGTGGTAGGAAAGAGTCTGCAGAAGGTGCAAATTTCATCTTCCCAGCTATTCATCACCTCAGAAGACACTTGCTTTGGGCAGAGAGACATATTGCAAATTTGTTACTGATTCCTCTCGAAAAACATTTCAGAATGGTTCCATTTTCCAAAAATAAAGTTAAATAAAGGCAGTGTTATCTGCACCCAATGCAAAATACATTTTACACGTATAACTCATGGCTGGCACACATATTCAAAATGTAACAAAAATTATACAAACTTCAAAAAACTGAAATCAAAAAAACTTTTATCTTCTTTCTTGTCAGAACAATCAGCTACTTCAATTCCTATTCATTTTCCTGTAGGATGACCAATGGTTTAATTTACAATAAGAGTTAAAATTTGAGTTCTTCAGAGTTTACATGGATTAAGTTCCTACTACCATTAGGATGAATTGCAATTAGGAGGTTGCAAAACACAAAGATGAGCCAAATTTATCATTACTTTAACATTCACCACAAATTACAAAGCAACAAGAGAAAATAAACATGATCAAAAAAGCCTGGGAAAACCCAATCCTACAGCAAATACTAGATACTCTACACATGAGGAGAGGAAGCAACTTATTTTCATTAACTGGGGTTTTACCAGGTTTTTAAAACACACCACCAAGGAAAAAAATTCTTGTTGACCTTTTAATTGAGATAAAATTTGGATGGCAACCCAAATTTTTAATCCCAGGCTGTTCTACCAAGGAATGCTCAGCTTACTTCACAGCTGAATGTCTTTTTTCCACCACTCCTGATTCTCACACAGAAAAAAGGCTTTTTCTCTGAAAAGTCAAAAATAATTGATAACAAACAGCTTCAGACATAGCCTTCATGGAATTTTTTTTTATTAGTTTTCTTATCTTAAATAAACTTCTGGATCTTTAAGGCCTTCACACACCTGAAGACACAGACATTGTCCTCACTGTATCACAAGAATAAACACACTCTTATTTTAACCCTACTCCTTCACTAAAGCTTGGGGCACAATATCTGAATTAGAAGTATCCGTTCATCTTATTTCAAATATATAATGATATTAAAAAAAAAAACACCTTAGAGAAAGCCCAGGTTTGATGCCTCTGGGAGCCCACAATGATACTGATGCCCAGACAATGTCTTTTTCTTGATTAAGTGGTAAAAGCTGCATTAAGCACCTTCTCAGAGCCTGCAGCTTGTGTGGGCTTCTTTAATCCCAAATTGCAGCTCCTCCACTCCTTCCTGGTCCAATTAGACCATCACACCTGAAGGTGCCTCCTCAGTCTCTGAACTATCATCTCTCCCCACCACTGGAGAAAACAACATGTTAGGAGGTAAAAAATGAAGGGACTGCCTGGGATGGCAGTGGATTAACACCTCAGGATTTAGTGCAACTCTCCTGGCTGTGAAGTGGGCAGTGATAAATGCTGGGAGTGCTAATGGAAAAGGATTTACCCTGCACAGATCAGTGCAATTCCAATGTTAAAGGCAGAAGCCCTGATCATGCTGCCACCCAGGTCAAGCTGATTTGCTGCCCACAAGGATGCAGGTTCAACAGGAGAACTTCACTCAAAGCACTTGATAACACAAAGTTTTGGCTTGGGTCAAAGAACCACAGAAAGGTCTGGGTTGGAAGGGATTTTAAAGATCATCTTGTTCCAACCCCTGCCATGGGCAGGGACACCTTCCACCATCCCAGGGTGCCCCAAGCCCTGTCCAGCCTGGCCTTGGACACTCGATCACCAGCACAGTGACCATCACTTCACCTGTACACCCCACATCAGTTTAGAGAACTGCCAGGAACAGGGTGCTCTGTCCTGGAAATGAGTCTGGATACAGCTGAAAATAAAGCCTAGAAACAGCTGAAAAAGCAGCTGTGTGTGTTTCAGGCATTTGTTCTGACCTAATTATTTCCAAATAAGCCTAGAGGGGGTTGGGGTATTTCCCCCCTCCCTTCTCTCCAGGTAATACTGGAAATCCTCAGCTACATTTCCCAGTGAATTTAATAACTCTCCGCAAAGCATCAGTAGCAGATCATCTGGGGGACAGGATGACCAGGTGTCTGAGTATTCTCTGACATTTTTTCAAGCAGATATTTCAAATGACAAATCGCTGATCACTGGAGACCTCTGGGGTCAGTGCCCAGATGGGCCCATCTGCAAGGGACATCCCTTGGCACAGCAAGTGCCGAGGATTTGAAGAGTTGGATGCAGCCAGAAACACCCAGTCAGGTATTTCCCCATGGGTGGAGCTCCTTAGCTGACACATGAGTTTACAGGGGGATGCTAGTTAATCTTTCTTTCATTTAGGAACAAAATTGTTTCTTAATATTGAGATTACTTTCCTTGTTCTTGCTCTAAAAATAGCTCCTGTTAATGCTCAGCTTTTATCAGGAGCTGTAACAGGCCCTAAAAATTCTGTGTGAGACCAGCCCAGACTTGGTACCATTTCTGGGGTTTTATTAATCAAGATCAAGCCTCCCACCTCATCCCAAAAGTCAAAGTTCAAGAAGCCACAAAACTAATCAGCTTCTGTTCTTGATTCATTCCCAGTAATTGCTTGTAAAAGCACCTTGTTAACCCAGGGGCTGCTCTGGCTCAGGAGCCTGCAGGACTGGCCATGGCACAGGGACACAAAGGACTTCTCCTTCCCTCAAAAGGATCAGGAAACAAAGATTTCTTTATAGCCATCCTAATAGACTCTCACCTGGCCAAGTTTTACAGTTGTATTTTATAGGGGAGGGAAAAAGATGGCAGGGAGGAGAGCAGAGGGTGACTGTAGTCTGACAGCAGAGGGGAAAGGGGAAAAAAATTGATTTCCAAAACCAAGCTGATTTAATGAGTGGTAGAAAATATCATCCTATTTCCACATGGCTGGAAGACACTTTGCTAACTGCAGCCAAACAAGAAAATAAAGAGAAAGGTGACAAAACAGAGTTCTGGATTTATGCACACAGAAAACTGAGACTTAAATTCATCCACTGAATGAGATGAACCCTGTTGCCCCTGCAAATGGGGAATGGAGGAGAAACAGCTCTGGAACACAAGAAGTTCTAAAATCTGTGATGTGTTTGTAGTGAAAGAGAAATAAAGAAGTTATGTGATTTACTTCTATGTACTGAGTAAAATCCAAATACTATGACTTAGCCCAAAGAAGATGTGCAGGGGAGGTTTTATTATTTGCAGTGGAGAGTTTTTTATTTGTAAGTTTTAAAGGACAACTTAAATGATCTGAGCAACTACAGAGTTATCAGCCTGGCATCAACCCCAGGTAAAAGAACTGAACAGTTGATATAGAAATCAATTAATAAAGAATTAAACTAATTAATCCATAAATCCATGTAGACTAAAATAATTATATCCTTGATACAGAAACAGGATCCCTTTCATAAAAACTTCTTAAATGCTAAGAAGGGGAAGTGTTGATAAAGTTACTTCAAACTTCCACAAGGCATTTCCCTTGGCATGAGGTGGCAGCTGCTCAATTCCCCAGCTGCTGCAGCAACACAGGGGCAGGGACCTTTCCTACATTTCCTTCATGGGCAGGACATCCTCTCTCTCTCCCAAATTCAGCAGTTTTGGCTTTCCAGTGCTCTTTGGGATCACTGGCACAAAGCATTCCCTCGGCACAGCTGACAAGGCACTCACAAAAGGAGCCAAAGAGGAGGTGCAGCTCCTTAATGCCACAATCTGCTGGTGTGCAGATAAACCAGCACATCTGAGTCACGAGGGGTCTGGGGAGTGTTTAGAGAACAGGGAAAAGGAAGGGAAGCAGGAGGCAGCGTGCAGATGGAAGCAGGCAGAGGATGCAGAACATGAGAAAGGAAGGAGCAATAGGGAAAGTCAGGAGCTGGTTCTAGTGAAGATACTGGGAGAGGTAAATAGTTGGCAAGGAAAGGAAAAAAGACACAAGTGTTTTATATAGGAGGCACATTTGAATAGGTTTTTTTCAGACCTTTAACTTCACTACACAATGCTCTGGGGCACCTTAGATCCCCATTCTTGCTCCACAGTGTCTCTCTTCTCCAGAGCTTCCCAGAGGTGGAGGCTCAGGGGCTGTGACTGGTGCTCCACCACAGCACAGGGCATCCCAAGGGACCCCAAGGGCTTCAGTCCTGAGAGGAGTCAAATATCAATTCTGCTCACTTCCATCTCCCTCACCACCAGCCAACCTTGGCAACTTAATTATTAATCTTTTCTCTCACAAAGAATAGCTGATATTCCCAATCTCATCTCAAATCTGTGGTAAACTCCATGGCATCTCTTTTATTTCCAAATGAATTTGCCTTATTAAAAAGTAATGAGCTATTAATTAACTTTGCACTCATACAAAGCTGTTTAATTCTCAATCCAATTAACAGCAATCTGCTGAAGGATTCTAATGATTATTTTAAATTTGCTAAGAGAAACATCTCAGAGCCTTTCATAATAAGATATTTATAGAATGGCTTGGGCTGGATCGTGCTCACATTTTAATTCAATAATATTTTTATAATACACCAGCATCTCTCTACAACATTATCACTGACAACACATCATTCAGGAAGGCTGAATAACTAAAGCTACTTATTTAGAAGTTGTTCTGAAAGGATTATTTTGTTTTAGGCTTTCCCAATCCCATTAAAGGCACTCTTCAAGCAGAGTTTCTGCTCAGGGAAGTCACCCAGGGGTTTCCCAGACGTTTGTATTGCAAAGACTGCAGTTACAGACTGTTTGCCACCTCTGCAAAGGGTCAGGAAATCACCTCTGTCTGCATAGAGCCCAACTCAGCAGCCCCAAGGGACTTGGCTTGTTCTGTCCTGTGAGGTGACACAGCCATAACAGCTGTACTTACATTGTTCTGTGAGGTTACACAGACGTAACAACTTGTTGTGGGTTGCAATGTAAAATATAATCAGGGCTGTGTTATTCTATTACCATCCGTTGGAACTGGAATGGGGGACAGTGATGTGATCTTCTGTTGATAAGCCAGCTGATAAGAAACCATCCAGAGCAGTTTCCTTATCTCCTCCATGGCTCATCCTCCCTCCAGGGACAGATCTTCTGCTCATGGGCCATTGAGTCCACTGATAAACTTCCATCATCCCACTGGGAAATGCTCCAGCCAGGGGGGAACCGAGCCCCTGTACCTGGATAAAACCTGAGACTTGGAACACCAAGGCAGCCTTTTCCACTGGACTCCCAGAGGAAGAACAGGCCCATCCATCACCACTGGACCTTCAGTGGAGGGCTGCACCTTTCTCCAGGATCACTGCTCCAGCAGAGCCACAGCTGCTGCTCCAGGAGGGCTGCAGCCACCACTGCCACTGCACTGCTGCCAACAGGGCATCAGGTTGTATTCTGACTCTGTCAGTGGTTTTCTATTTCTTTATTGCATGTATTTCATTTCCATTTTGTTTTATTTTCCCTTTTTCTAATATATTGCATTTCTGACTTGGGGGGTGTCTCAATGGTTTTGCTTCTCAAACCAGACCACAACTGTACTTATATTTTCCTGTCCTGTGAGGTGACACAGCCATAACAGCTGTACTTACACTGTGTGGCCTTGGAGCCTAGACATGGACTGGTCTGATGTGGTTGCACAAGAAAAGCTTTATATCCCTGTGATTTCAGTATCTGAAGGGTTTCCCCTCCCAACACACAGACAGAACCAACACCTGTATAGCACAAACACCCTACACTCACCTTGCAGCATTTCTGACAGAAAACAAAGAATTTTGCAACATTTGCCCTTTCAAGGACAGTTATTCCCTTCCACCACTGCAGCAAAGGCACTGAGCAGCTAGAAAGCTGCAGTATTTCATTCTCACTAATATTATAAATTTTCCCTAAGGCAAGTGAGGAGCACACTCAGCTCAACACACTGAGGAGCACTTGGGAAGATAACACCCCACTTTCAAAAACCACAAATGAAATAAACTTTAAGGACCACAACTTCACGTATGGTCCTTAATAATTAATTGCCACTGCCTACCTGAAATGAGAACTGCCAGAAAAGTTGCAATGTTAGATTCTGAGCAATTTCATGTCACACAGGCCTCAGATACCCAATTTAATCAAGTGTTCAGAGCAGGAAATTTATAAAGGTAGTTCATAATTCACCTCTGCGCATACCCATAGCACACACAAACCCCTTCTAGTTTAGCTTTACACATATCCAAACCTGGACAAATATAACTTATCACTGTTAGAACTGACATGCTCATCTACAAACACAGCAACAGGAAAAGTCAGTGGTAAAAGTATGTGTGGAAGGGGGACTGAAAAAAGTGGTATAAAACATAGGAGGCTGTGTATTTTTAACAAAATATAATTCCTTTAATGGGAACTTTGTTCAATGATAACATTTTCTCAGCCATGTGAGGAATTTCTGCTGTTCCACTCAGGCCTGTTATTTGGACTGAGCCTGTCCCTGGAACCTTGTTGGATTTCCCCACTGCAGACACTCCTAATAAGGGATCTATGTGCAACATCTGTTCCTAAAAAACAGGAACTCACTTAGGAAATGGAGGCTAGGAAAGGTTACAGCCCTTCAGTCATAAACAGAAGTCTAAGAATAAAATAAACTTTAAAATTTTGGCGCATCAATGAGTCCCACTTAAAGTCAGCACTTTTCTTGGCATACCTACATTAGCAAGATGCAGGATCCTTCAAGAGAGAAAAATGATTTTTCCTTGATTTTAGATATTAAGTAACTTCCAAAATACCTGCCTGCATTTGTGAGAGATTTGGAGACATCCACAATAGGAAATGCTGATTTTTCCATTGTGGGATCCTCCAGACACTTCCAATTCACTCATGGCATCATGCAGGACAACTGTACATGGTGGAGCAAGGACTGTCCATCTTCCTGATTGATGAACATCCTCTGTGGGTGCAGTTTTTCCTCTCTCAGAGGTAGTTTGTTCATTTACATGCTCCACAGCCTCCTGCTTCAGAGGGGATGCACGCTTGCTGATTTACTCTCTGCCTTTGATTGAGGCTGAGGCCATTGCACATTATTTTATTATCTAGTACATGTACACACAGGGTGCTTTAACTGCTGCATCCATACTCTTATTTCACAAATCAATGCTGTGCCTCTCTCTGAATTAGAAGAGCTATCTGAAGGTATTGATCTGCTCATATTTCTTTCTCTATTGATCATGTCATCTACGGCCCCATCAAGTTTCCTTTGGCACAGAGTGCGTTCACATCGTGCAATTTTCCGTGCTCAGTGCAGCGACATCTGCCACTAACCTGCCCCAAAGTCATAAAAGTTAAACTTCCTGACTGTTTTGTACATTACCCTCTGGACACACACATTCTCTCACACACAAATCATTTTTACTCTGACATCTGCCTGTTTAGATAGGGGGCATCTTGTCAACGGCAGCAATTTGTCCAGTCTCACAGGATGGCCAGTGAACTCCCTCCCAAACAGTGCAGCCCAAAAGAGGGCCTGATTTGCAAAATCCAGGAGCCAAACAACAACACATGAAAATGCTTTATGATTTTATGAAGCACAGGGGGGCTTTAAGAACCATTTACACATCTTGCTTAACCTTAATTTGAAAATAACTCCTGTTGAACTCCTTAACTATTTTCAGGGAGTTAAAGAACAAAATCAAAAATCTAGCTCCCCTGCTAGCTTCTTCCAATGAAAGAAGGATGCTTCTACAAATTCTTTTTCTCAAATTCTGTTATGTGGAAGGTTTTTACTATAGAAACAACAGAGCAGTAACTAGGAAGGTTCTTGGTGTGTAAAGAATCAACATTTGTCACCTGACACTTGTGCCCTCACACACATCCCTTGTACCAGATGGGAAACAACTGTGCCCTGTGATAAAGTCCAACTTGAACACCAGTTCTTAGACTCCAGGCATTGAAAATTAATTATTCTTTACAAGAAAAGACAGTTTAAATGCATTCTTTCTGCCTGGGTGGAACTTTGGTGTGCCTTGCCTGCACAGAGGTGCTGGGAGTTGGGATCCAGGTCCTTCCCACAGCTCTGGCAGCACAGCAGGGCAAGGTTAAAAAAAATGGTTTTTGCTTCCCAGAGGAGTGAACAAGTGTGTCCTGGGCTGGGCACACAAAAGGTCCTGCAGCACAGCAAAGACCAGTCTGCAGAGAGCATCTGCAAACAGCCAGGCTATTCCTAAATATCATCATTCTGACATAGGCAGCAGCTCCAGATGAATTGAAAGAGGGAGGAAATAGGGAGATCCCCTAAAGAGAGCATCAGGGGAAGCACCACACATAGAGAAAAATGAGCTTTGAATAACCCATTTGGTAAATATTACTCACTTTGCATAGAACTTACATATTCAAGCTCACTCCTACTCAAGTAGGCTGATCTTAAGAGCTGAACTTACCAACACTGTGATCAGGGTCTAAACACAGCTGTAAAGTGTAGGAAATGATCTCTGAGTAGCAGCACAATGGAGATCCAAGAGGTTTAGGCTAGAAAGTCTGCCATGGGAGCCTCACCCTCCCTTCTCATCTATAAACCACAACAATCTACAATCTTAAATTGATTAATTTATATGAACTTACCCCAGTTACATAAGCACTAGAAAAGAGAGTAAAATAAATATCAACAGCTACCTTGTGGTGCAGCACGGAAGAGAATTTCACTAAATTCAAGACAGCATCAAATTAGGATATCATTACTTTAACATTTTTATTCATCCCAATAAAAGGTTTACTAATTGATGGTGTCATACTGTACTAAACAGAATGTGCCAGGAGGAACAGCTGCTAATGCTGCCCAGCAACAATTTGGAGCAAGGACTGAAAAAAACCCAACACATCCAACACAAAGAACTAAATGCAAATAGGTAGAATACTTTTTTTTTTTTTTCTCTGAGAGAATCAATAGAAAGCAGAATTTTCTTTTTAAAAAGAGACAATTTCTGTCTGGTTGAGCACAGAAAGTTCATGGAAGTGCAGGATCATTACAAATTAAACAACTACTGATGCATGAAATACAACATGGCTGGAATCAGGTAAACAAAGCAATAAGACAGGAAAAATCTGTCACAGCCCAGGCACCTTGCACCTGGAACTTTGTGAGAACTTGGGGTTTTTTCAGTGCAAAATGCTGTCAGTCATAAAATGAGCAATCTGTTCTCCTCTAAACAAAGACAAACCCAAGGTCCAATTCGTGCAGCTTCAGCTTTTCCACGGTGGAAGATAATTCAAACCCAGCTCAGCAGCAGCTTGAATTCATCTGCCTGAAACCCGAGGATGCCATCTGCAGCCCTGCATTTACATTTAACATTAAATTGTGCTCCTGGCAAACTTCAGGCTCAGCCTACAGAGCCTCAGGCTCGTACTCCAGCAGCTCTCCCAACATCCACATGTTAACTCCTGAACTGAGGGGACACCTGCTCTGGAACACCCAAAGGAAAACTTGTCACCAACACTAAAGCTGTGTGGCACAGTGCTTGATGTCCTGGAGTGTGCAGCGGGGTGAACAAGGACAGAGCTCCCTACAAACACCCACACTGCTGTCACCACAGCTTCCCCTGTATTTTCCTGCAGTACAGGGCACACACGTGGAAAAATAGAAATACCACCTTTGTCTGAAGTCATGCAGCCACAGTTTCTCTCTTTTCCAGAGCCCTGGAGCCAGTCTGATGGTGTCTGCTGCAGGTAATATCGACCAAAGTCAAGGTCAGCATTATTCTGGTGAATGCACAGGCAACATTGGGAACATGCTGTCCACACAGCTACCACTGAAACCACTCCAGCCTCAAAAACCATCACTATCACCATCCTTCACTGTATCTACTGACTGTTAATAAAATAATCCTTTTAATCACGGATTTATCTGAAAGTCTCAAGCCTGCATAACTGTCATGCAGAACAGCTGGTTATAAATCTTGCAAACAAGGACAACTACAAAGTCACTTTGTACAACTTTCAAAGTTGAGCAGCTCTAAAGTGGACAGAAATCCCATTATTGCATCACAGCATCCCATTATTCAGCACGGAGACACTTTCCCAGTGCTATTACACAGTTCACACAGTGCATGGGTATTTCTGTGTCAATATGGATCACTCCATGCAATGTGCAACTGATTTTCCATAGCCAACTTTAAGTGTAATCAAACAATTTAAGCCCTCAATGGGTATTTTAACAGATGGAAAGAAATCCAAATGAGTAAAGGCATTTTGATATTTGCTACCACTTAGAGTTTCAAAGCTTTCAGCACACATATGTTTAATCAGAGAGAGTTGATTGGGATCACGGGTGAGTGATTATTTATTGACATGTGCACAGAGGGATGGAAACAGAACGGGATAATTGGTTCCTTGCCAGAGTAACTGGCAATCGTTATTGACCATTTTTTATTTTTGGACATCAGCCCAAATATGATACTACATGTGCCAGACCAGAGAAGCTTTACATTTGGCAAAACTACAAGAATAACTTCATACATGTGATTAATCCTCCTAATTCAGGGCCAAGATACTCCCCAAACCTCACAGTTAGTCAGGGCCTCCATCTGCACATGTTACAGAACAGCTACACACACACACACATTATTTTCAGCAATCCAAGCAGAAAAACAAGTTGGCATTTAAGAAAAACAAACCAGCAGCACTCAGATGCTTTTAGACCCCTGGTATGAAGCAGTAATCACCACCTTTCTCTCACAGCCCAATATTGAAAGGAGGGAAGAGCAAATGTTTGCTTTCCTGAGCAGGGCAATATTCCAACAGATGAGAAGCAGAATCACCAAATATTGACGGAGCAGGAGGAACTGCAATCAGAGCAGAGCGAGGTCCCTGCCCCTGCTGGGACCTGAGCTGAGCCCTTCCCCTCCCCAAGGGGAGCCCTCTGCCAGCTGGAATGTGGGCAATCATCCTGTCACAGGTCTGCAAACAGAGGTGCCATGCTCAGGGGAAGAAAGATCCTTTAATGACACTCAGACTCCTCTGGTGCAACAAAGCTGGAAGGAGGAGATGGCTGTGGGTCAGCTCCAAGGAGTGACCAGTGTGAAAAACAAGGTCCATTCTCCTGTTAAAATTTAAAAGTTTAATAAATGACAACAAGAGACAAAGACAATAAAGCAAAGCTTTTACAACCAGGTGCTTGGCATTCAGCCAGAAACATACCTACTGTGCTTGGAGACCCTCTTTAAATACCTTTCCTGTTACATCAGCCTACTGCATATTCATAAACCATTATGCATATTCAACTTTTCCACAAAACTATTTTACACTCTCCAGGAACTGTTTAGCATGGCCCCTCCCTGGCTCTGCCTTTTTAGAGCATGTGCATTTCTTGGTTGTGGTTTTCTTATCACTCCCAGTTTGGGCCTTGGTCCACATTTTCTTCAGGCAGTGGGCACTGAGAGTTGGAATATCAGTAGCAGGAATCCTAATCATATGTCCAGTGGATGTTATCCTGCCCATGCACACAGTTCCATAACTATATCAACTCTTACACTACTATGTCTGAGTCCAGGTAACAGCAAAGAATAAAAATTATATCTTTATAGCAAAATTATTTAACTTATACGTATAGCACTCATCCTAATATTTGCAAAAAGCTAATATTATAATATGTATTTATAACACCAGGGACTTTTCCACCTGTGGGCTTTGAAGCAGATCCTTGAGCACAGCTGCTCAATCGTTAATGCACAAACCTTCACATAAATTCAAAGAATGCTTTCATGTCTCCTCTATGCAGCTGAAGTCACAGGCAAATTTCTGCTGTTACATTTTATCTGTGAGCAGCATCAGTGAGAGTCAGATACATCACAAACGCAGGTTTCTATTCAAATCTAAAAATTCATCTCCTCCCCAAGCCTTTTCTTAAGCATCCTTCTTGCTACACTGGAAATTACCATACCTGAAAAGACTTTAGTCCATATATGTAAATTACAATCTTTCCAGAAACTTTTTTTTAAAAACATTGTAATTTACCTTTGATTATTAACAGCAGAGAAATTCCAGCAAAATCACATTTCCTTATGGGATTGCTAAATAGAACTGTCTTCAAGATTGCCCCTCAAGCCTCTATCCCCTCTTCTGCATAAGAATATCTGCACAAGTGGATATAAACACATATTCTTGAACATTTAGGTGTGCAAAACAAAGACGTAAAAATCTGCAACATTTTGAGTCAAACACAAAACTGCAGAGTAGACTGTTTGAATCACAGGCAGCTACACTATTTTGAGTTTTAAACCCTAAAAAATGAAGGGAGGAGGAGGAGAAAATCAACTCAAAGAGCCAAAATTTGTTAATATAGTTTCTTTTTTTGAGGTAAAATATTTGGCACGTGTATTTCTGGGAGCAGGGGGGTTATTCCCAGCTTTGCTAAGAATAACCAGCTTGTGTGGAGAGATTTTGTGCAGATTGGTATCCTTTAACTCATAGAAAAATACCAAGAGAATCATTTGACTCAACCCCTGATTTAGGAGAAAATTCACAGCGTAGCATTTTTTTCCCCAGGGCAGGGATGGGATGCACATGGAGCAGGGAAATCTGACAAAACATCCTGCCAAAGTTCACCTGGTACCCAAAGCCAGCAGAGTTTTCACAAAAGCACTGCTTTTACAACCCAATTCAGAAATATTTCTATACCCACTGGTAATTCTGACAATTTTCAGCCTGTGCTTATCCACAGCTCAGCACAGATGTGGAAAGAGATTTGGAAGAAGGTGCCAGGGAAAAAGGAAAAAAGCAGTCAGCTCAACGTGCAAGGCTTTATCTGTATGAGAAAACAGTGCTAAAAGAAAGCAATTTAGCAGCTGACACTAAACTTTCTTACTTTAATACCTCCAAGTTAAAAATCAATAGATTTTAATCGTTCGTTCCAAAGTAATGTTTTGTTCTGAACTGAAGCAGAGTTTCCATGCTTTCTACTAAAGACTGCTCCTCAACAAGTGTTGGAGTATTGATTCCAATTTCACCCATCAGTAAAATACTCCAATTCCAACATCGTGTAATATAAAACTTGAAATTTCCCCCAAAAAGTAAGTAATGCTGCAAGAATACTGTGAAAACTGACACATTTTCTTCCTGTCCTGCTAGCAGTGCTGAAAAAGATGTAAATGAGCTATTTTTACACCCAATGCACAGCCAGAGACACAACTGAGGCTGCCCCTGTTTCCTTGGGAGTGCCCCAACGTGAGCCAAAGGCTCTCTGCAGCCAGGGGAGCCTGCACAGCCTCAGCAATCAGCTCAGACAGCAGTCTCATCCTAACCCATCCTTTCCATCTGATAAAAAAGACAAAACATTCAGGAGCTCCTTCAGACTCAGGCAAGATGAGAACTACACCAAGCAGGCTGCTGAGCTCATGGACATGTACAAATCCAGAAAAATGCCCCCCAGAGCAGGGGGAGTTCAGAGCACAGGAGCTCTCTCTTGCCCTGTTTAATGCACACATTTAAAATACTCTTCAACCTGCTTCCAGGAATACTTGCTGTGCTTGCAGTTCAAACACTACTGCAGGCAGACAGGCAGGGGAATATTTCAAAAATCATTAAATTTAACAAGAGTGCTCCAAGCAGACAGACAGCAGCACTGTCAAACCTGAAACAGGAGCTGGAGGTGCCCGTGGAGCCACACATGGAGCCACAGGAGCAAAGCCAGCCCAAGCAGGATGGGTTGGGCACACAGCCCCTACCCACAGCACAGCCTCCTCTGAGAGAGCTCTCTACTTCAGCTCCATCAATGGAAAATAACAAACCACTCTTTCTCCTACAAAGACTGCTCGGCTATATTAAGATCTGATCAAGTGCAAAAATAGGTCTCAAAGAGAGTGCTGGGAGAAAAGGGATTTTTGGAGGTGTCAAATATGCAGCACTACACTTGGTAGCACCACTCCCTGTAAATGTGTTTAGTGAGTTAAATCACAAACAGCCCCAACCCACCCAACACACCACAAGAGACAAAACTGACTTGGTCTTTTTGTAAATTACAAAATTAAAACACACTAACTTGTATCTAAGCTAGTTTTAATCTTAATGTCCAAGCCACAAGGACAGCAGGAATAAATCCACACTTTAATGAGGCCAAGTACTAGAACCATTTTCAGCTCTCCAAAAGAGCCAAAGAAATTGTTCAAGAAGCCTTAAAAAAAAAAACAAACCTCAAGCTTCTAGGAAAAAAAAAATCTAGACAAGTTAGTGTGCCACAAAAAAAAATAAATCTCTCCTCTTGTATATTGTCTCAAAAAAGAATTAGCATGTTTTCCCTCAAATGAAAATATAACAGCTACTGACACTCTGATTATTACCTTTCTGTACCAAGTGGACAGCACTGAGACAGTAAATCAGGATGAACATAACACACCAATTTATTCAGCAAAGCCAAATATTTGAGGAATCACACACTGGAATTTAATCAAGCAAGAATCACCTGGGAAATCCTGTCCTGTGCATCAGCTGCCTCCAAATAAATCCTACAATATACATATATGTATAAAACACAGAGAGAGAAAAATGGGACAGTACAAAGGGGTTTTGTATCAGGGTGGATCCACACAGAGAGGATTAAAACAGACACACAGACACAAGTATTGCACGACAGACAGGGATGTCCTGGTGCAAATCCAGCAAAAGGCAACAATGATGAAGGGACTGGAGCACCTGACCCACAAGGAGAGTTGGGAAAGCTCAGCCTCAGGAAGGTTCATGTGGATTATCCATGTCCATGGGAAGGAATAAAAGAGATTGCCCAAAGAAGCTGTGGCTGCCCCTGGATCCCTGGCAGTGCCCAAGGCCAGGCTGGATGGGGTTTGGAGCAGCCTGGGACAGTGGAGGTGTCCCTGCCTGTGGCAGAGGGTGGAACAAGGTCTTTAAGGTCCCTTCCAACCCAAACCATTCCATCATTCTGTGATCTCTTCCTCCAAGAAAGAACTGGCACCACTCAGTGCTCATGAAGTTTCTGGAAGGTGAACAAGAAGCAGCTCCACTGGTTTTATTGAACACATGCTCATGGGCAACAACCAAGATCTAAACAAACCTTCTCGAGAAGTTATCACTTGATACTACTTAGAAAAAGGACCCAACCTGAAAACATGAGCCCCTACATCACTTTCCATCAGGAGATCTCTAAATAGTTCACCAGTGTTCATTAAGCACCCCAATCTCCTGAGAGACAGAAAAGAAGCAAGGATGCTCCTTACAACAGACTTGAGACATGGAAAAAATTCATTTACTCAAGGTTGTCAAACACGATGGAGACAGAGTTTGGAAGAGGGAACCTGAGCCTCCAAATCCCTGATCTAAGCACAGAACCAAAGATGCACCTGCTCCCTGATGGAGCATCCCCCAGTGCAGGAATTCCTGTGGGTATGAAGAGTGCTGTGAGGGGAGTACACCTCTCACAAACTGCATGATTGCACTGCAACATTCAATGGGCTGCTCTCTCCCCAAGGAAAGCCAAAGTCAGCTAAAAAAGGCAAGATTTCATTCTCACCTGTGAGATTACCAAATACAAGTGTGGTGAGTCAGAGTACTTTGATTTTCCTGGTAAATCAGGAGCAGAGAGAGAGCTGCAATATCCTTAAGTCTGAAAGAATTAATTAACACTGAAGTATCATAAGGGACTGGAGGAGGGGAACCTTGATTCATGTTCATCTTTAAATACATTTTCTTTAAATCATTTCCTTGTGCAATTACTCATATATTACAGATAATGTTCTTGTACTCTATTTGCCTTGCTGTAAAACAGCAACATAAACATTTTCCTCCTCCCTAATATCTCTGGAATCAAAGTTATCATCTGATGAGAGGTATCCAGGGGAACAGTATTCAATACAACAAATAATTATTCATTGGTATTTACTTCCTCTTTAAAATATTAAACAGCAAGGAAGGGAATAAAAAGAGTCAAGGTCAATTCATACATAAATATTTAGCTTGGAGATGCAATTCCTGCTTCCATCACTTTGTACTATTTTATTTCTGTGTCCTAAGGACATGTACTGCCAGTAAACTACAGATAAAGTTTCCAGGCTTTTATTTTGTACTGAGTTCCCATAAAAGAGAAATTCCACGTTCCATTTATTTCTAAACTAAGTTCCTGTTCTGGTAGACAGGGTAAGAGATGGCAGCCCTGTCTTCCTGCATCAATTAGATGCCAGTGGAATCTCTCTCAATGACAAAGAGAAAACTGCAAATTTGCAAAAACCAAACTTCTAAATCCCACCATGCTTCTCCCAGATTTTTGCAACTTGCCACAAGCGTCTTTCCCAACACTGAATCATGGAGTTGTTTAGGCTGGAAAATATCTCTGAAATCATTGAATGAGACTGTTAACCCAGCACTGACCGAGCCACCTCTGAACCATGGCCCCAAGTGCCACATCCACACAGGGATGGTGACTCCACCACTGCCCTGGGAAGCTATGCCAGTGTTTGACAGCCCTTTCCATGAAGAAATTTTCCCAAATATCCAGTCTAAATGTCCCCTGGCCCAGCCTGGGGCTGTTCCCTCTCCTCCTGTCCCTGTTCCCTGGGAGCAGAGCCCGACCTGGGGCTGTCCCCTCCTGTCAGGAGCTGTGCAGAGCCAGAAGGGCCCCCTGAGCCTCCTTTGCTCCAGCCTGAGCCCCTTCCCAGCTCCCTCAGTCTCTCTTGGGGCCCCTTCCCTTCCCTGGACACACTCCAGCCCCTCCAGGTCTTTGCCATGAGGTCCCAGAATGGGCCCCAGGATTCCAGGTGGGGTCTCAGCAGTGCCCAGCACAGGGGGACCAGCACCGCCCTGGCCCTGCTGGACTTTTCAGAGATTTCAAGATCCTTGGTGTGCATTCTCAACAGAACTCTCCAGCAGGCTCTGGCCAGCCTGAGGTGAAGCCCTCGTGGCTGGAGCCCAAGGAGGAGAAAAGCAAAGCTCAAAGCAGCACAGGAAGATCCCCTCCAGCAGGGCTTCCCTCCTTGTACCAACAGCCATGAGCCACCAATCTCCTGCCTTGCCTCCACCAAACCTGTCTGAAAGTCAAACTCAAGACCATAGACTAAGAAAAATCTGCTGAAACAATTTTAACCACTGATATTTTTTACCTTTTGACTTCTAACAGAGTTGTCACAGTGGAAAACCTAGAGGTTTCCTGAATAACTCCAGTCACCTGCAGATTTACTGGGCACATGCTATGAGCACACAGACAAACACCTGCTGCTGGGCCACTGTTAATTCCTAGAATATCATTTAATGTGGATGGGCATTGCAGGAGCACAGCAGGAATGAACAGCCACTAAATGCCTTGCAAAAGGAGAGAGCAGAGTAAGGAAAATGGATTGGAAGCCTAGGGGCATAAAGGAAAGTTTTGAAAAAACTCATTATAATTTGTTCTCTTTATGGTCAACACTGAGAACAATAGCAAAAAAAATAGGATGGAAGCTAATTTTCAGAAGACATGAATTCCCCCAAGCTGACTGATAAATAACAGTGTTTTATCTCCTCCTTTTTTTTTTTAATGGGATTCAAATGATTCAATTTAATTGCAACAGCACTAATTTTCCCACCCAGCTTTCTACTACTCCAGTCAAGGCAAGTGAAGCACAGAGTGACCTTAATTGTGTACATGATGCTGATTTTGATTCAGACAAGTACGAGTGCACCACACAGCAAATATAAATTCAAACAAAACCATAAAGGTTCAAATCCCAGTTCATTGCAGTCCAAATGCCTCTTTGCAAGTCTAAACCACAATAAAATTCCTGGCAGCCCTTCATGGTCACCTCACAGAGGAGCTGCCTGCCTGCCTCTGTGGACATGTACTACCCAAAAAACACAGGTTAGGTTTCCAGGCTCATATTTTGTCCTGAATTCTCATAAAAGAAAAATTTCCGGTCTTATCTAGTTCTGAACAATTAACTAAGGCACCATCCTGACACAGACAGAGCCTGAGAAGTGACAGCTTTGCCTTCCTGAATGAATTATGTGCCAGTGGAATCTAAATCTATGACAGCAGAAAGCAAATCTATTATTTCCAACACACTTCCCTTAAACTTTCATAGCTTGTCATGAGCTTCTTTCACAACACAGAACCATCCAATTGTTTACACTGGAAAAACACTTTGCCTAAATCCCCAAACTTCTGTTCCTATCCCTGCTTTATCAACTTTGGGGTGATATAAAAAAGGATGAGGGGGTTGCAGAGTTAAACAGAGCAGCAAAACTCCCTGTACATTCATGCAGCCAAAAAGAGAAGCCCACAAATTCCTGACCACTCAGGTGATGGGCTCCCCTGCCACTAAGGGACACTAAGAGAAGAGTAATATTAACATCAATAAATAATCAAGCTTCCTCAAGGGTATTAGCTGCACTAGCAGAAGGTTATCCACAAAACCCTGTGCAAATCCTCTTGCAGATTTGACTGGAAAAAAAAAAACACCTGACCACACACTTCTGCCACGGGACCTTTAGCTGCTTGTGCAAAAGATGGATGGCCCTGACTGGAGGGGCAGCTGCTCAATATTTTGTTTTATTCTTACTGTTAGCTCTGTGGGCCCATGCATTATTTACTGCACACTATGCAAACTGAGCTCCACAGAGAGAATTATTAATTTCCTCTCAGGTTTCTCCACAGCTATAGAATTCCTGGGCCTCCACCAACATTCAGACACATTCACCACCCCACCTCAGGGCTCTGTGTTCAACCCTGGCCTTTTAGGCACTCAAGGATTAAGGATTAACCCACGTTCACATCAAGCTCCCCTTTGCAGCTCAGGGATTTTCAGGGTGCCCAAGGCTCTGCACTGACCCCTCCCACAGCAAACAGCAGCACTGACTGCAGGTGTGATGTGACACCCAAAGCCCTTTTTGGGGCCTCACCTCAGCCCCCCCAGGGTAAGAGCTGCTGCTGCTCCCCAACTCACCCACGAGCACTCAGGAATTCTGATACAGAAATAAAGCATCACATGCTTAACACTCCTCCTCTCTCTGACTGGTACATTATGTGCTTCTTTAGCACCTACAAATCATATCTTGCACTTCTAATTGGCTTTTTTTGTTTTGTTTTGGCTGGTTTTCTGTTTGCTTGGGGTTTTGGATGAGATTTTTTGGTGGGGTTTTCATTTGTTTGGGGTGTGCTCTGTTGGCTGGGCTTTTTAATCCCACACTCACTATTTGCCCCAGGGTTAGATAAAGTCTAAATGCAGATTTATTTGGGGGTGAGGGGGATTTGGAGGGGCACATGACACAATCTTGCCTTCACCATGATGCTGCTGATATTTAACAGATAATCAGGTTAATTAAAAAACAGCAGAGAAGCATTAGTACGTGTTATCACTTATGCTCAATACAGCATCATCACTTTTTCTCACTATACCTCCTCTTCTTTTCCCTCTTCACCAGCATTATAAGTAAAGTCAGAAATTTAGAGGAAAAAAAGCCTGCAGTGGATTGCTCAATTTTTTTTGTCCTGTCTAAATTAAAGTGACTCAGACAACAGAGTTTCCACCATTTCCTCTGGGACACAATTCCACAGCCTCATGGATCTGCAGTAATATTTTCCTAATGCTCAAAGTAATTATTTTCATGTTTTTATCTCATTCAATTCCTTTCAATATACATTAAATATTTCTCCCTTATTCCCCTTCCTTCCCTCTGAGGTACTCTCCACTCACAGCCTCAGTCTCAGTCAGAGATCCAGAAATTAAATGGATTTAGATACTGTAAATTTTTGTTTAAAAGAGGAGAAATTGCTGTCACTTGTGTGTACTCCCAATATGTTAATTTGTCACTCCTGGAAATAAGAGGATGCTCAGGAGGAATATCCCAGGCAGAAAAAACATCCTGACATATACTTTTTAAAATACAAACACAGCAGGTGGCATATTCTGCCCTTGGTGCATTTACTGCTTTTCAAACCCACGTTCAGTCTGATGAAAATATGCCATCAATTGCCAGTCAGTCCTCTCAAAAATCTCAGCATTAATCACCCCCATATTTCTCTCCACTCAAAAATCACTTTGTATACACCTTCACGCTGGATTTACACTGAAATAATACTCAGGATTTCTGCTAAATTTCTGCTTGAGATTCTCAACTCTGACATTTTTTTCAAGAACTGAAAATCTGAAAGTTTACCATCACTAAGCAAAAACTTATAGAGGAACTATTTCTAAATTTTCTCAACTTAAATGGAAATTGAATTTGGTGAGTGAGCCTTTTGCCATCTCCTACATGAAGAAGAACTCTGTGGGCAATCCAAACACTCTCCTGCATTCTCTCCAGCAATTCCAGCATGAATTACACTTGACAAGCAGGATGATGCAATTTTAGGCTTTCTGTATTTTTAATGCTGATGTTGTTTCATGTTTTAAATACCTGCAAGTCACCCTGAAGTCAGTGACCACTGGAAATGACACTAAAGGAGACAAGGAAATTTAATATTTTTTCCATTGAAAAGCTCATTTATTGAGCATTCTGTTAGCAGTAGCAGCTCATCAGCATGGAAGAAAAACCTCTTAAAAAAAAAAAAAACCAAACAAAACAACCCACACCAAAACTCAGGGGTGCTTCAATATAGACAACTGCTAAGTGACCTTCAGAAAACACCAAGTTACGTTCCAAAACATTACTTCCCAGCCATTAACAGAAATATTTCTGTATTATTACTAGAAAATCAAAGTGCAAGGGTAAAGCAGATCTCCTGTGCAGCTGTACTCTGCATGTTAATTTTTTTTTTTTTACAATAAATATGCACAGAAATCTTAATAAATGCATTACAGAACACGGAAATATTTGGCATGTGGAAAAGCTTCATTGTAAAAGATGCAAAGTTGAGTGTTTACTTTAAAAGGGTTATTTTTGCTTGCTAAGTTCATTTAAGGACAATTAATTATACTTTCTTATTTTTGCAGGCTCTGGCCTTGGCAGTCTCCAGGGTTATCCCTGTGCCAACAGAGACACTGTGTTTATTTCCAAGCTTTCCACTTCTCTGATCATTCCTACCACGTGCTGATAGCTGTTAGTACATACACCATCTCCCATGTTTTAATCATAAAAATATTTACTGTTTGCGTAGGAAACCCTATCGCCAACAAAAAATTTATTCAGGAAGCTGGGGAAATGTTTTGACCAACATTTGCATAGCAAAAATCCCTTTTAAAATGAGATTTTTTTTGGAAGCCTATTATTTTTTACTAGATCACATGGATTTATTCTCCCCGATTCACTCTGGAATGTTTGAACCTCAAGAACTGCAGGGAAGCGCCTGGTTTAGAGTGGCTCTTTTTCAACAAAATGCTCAGATTGTATTTGGGGAAACTTTAAGTGGGTCTAGATTTAGTTTATACAAATTGTGAAAAGAAGGTTCATTTTCTTGGTAGAATTTAAAAGGCTTAATAAAAGACAATAAGGACAAGGCAGTAAAGCAAAAAACATGGCCAGGGTGTCTCTGGCCATGAGCCAAGAGCACACCCTAACTTAGAGCACACTCATTTAAATCCACCAACATGTTGCATATTCATAAACCCTCATGCATTATTTAAAAACATTTCTTTGACTTCCCCAACCTGTCTCTCTTCATTTCTTTCAGCTTTAGTCTGTTGCAGATCTTCTGATAACAGATGATCAATAAATCCCTTCCCTGGGAGTCTGGTGTCTTCTTCATCCAAACAGGATAATCCAAGAATGCAAAGAATTTTCCTTACCATGCCTTCACCACTCTCTGAGACAGCCACAAAAGCTCCTCACATCACACCACTATTTCCAAGTTTTGCCAAGAGCAGAAATTAAAGAGATCACACTAATAAAACAAAGTTTCTCCACACCACACACGCAGCATTCCCTTCAATATTTGCGAAAAGCCAACTTTGTCATTTGCATTTATAACAAAATTAATAAATTCCCGCTTGCCAAAACGAACCAGTGAGCGCAATGCAGCATCCCTGGCAAGTGTGACAGGCACGTGTTTGTGCACAGGAGTGCCATGGGGTCAGTGGGGTGCTGGCAGCCAGCCTGCCCTGGCTCTCTTCACCTGCCTGGCCAGGCAGGAGAGCAGCAGAGCCCCCAGGGCACTTCCAGAGAGGGACTGAGTCAGTGCTGGCAGGGCAGCCCCACCACGGGGGCACCGGGAGCTGCGAGCCACCCACCTGAAAGTCAAATCCACCAGGGGACTGCACCCAGTGCAGCCAGAGCCAGCAGTGCAACACAGAGAATCTGTCTCAACAGGGAAAGGCTCCAAACCGCTTCTGAGGGGAAGGAGCAAAGATGAGCAACTGGGTTTAGGTGGGTGATGGCTCCTGGATGATTAATTAAGGTTGGCCCTGCACAAATTGAGGCATATCTGGGCTGCCTGGCACAGTCTCTGAGCCAGGCCCAGTGATGCACTGAGGTACCCAGAATATCCTGATCAGCCACTCTGATACAGGCAGCAGTGCTCTGCAGAGTGTAAATATAACAGGCTTTTCCTTTCACGTGCTTATTCCTTTCCATTACTGAAATAAACAGCGTGCAACTGTGGTGTGAACACATGAGCAGAGCTATGAAATACCAGCTGAGCTGGAGGAACAACAGGGACAACTGCTGCTGGCATGGCTAAAGCTCTTAAAATATTAGCAACTGGAAGAAGTAACATAAATATACACTTTTCTAAGCAAACCTAGAATGGGCCATTGGTAAATTAAAAATATTCATATCAGTTTGGTTTGTGAAGGGAGATGCTCAATCACTAAAATTAAAGACAAGAACTAGCTGCTGTATCCCACTTTCCAGCCTAAGGAGCCAAATTTGCAGCCACGAGCAATCTCACAATGACTCTGGTGGACATTTAGCTCAAAGAAAGGGAGATTCTATCAGTGTCAGCCGCCCTCCCAACCTGAGTATCCACAAGCCCACTTCAGAGTTTTATGTTTGCTTGTTCACCCTTTCTGTCCTGGCAAAATCCCCTTTCCTATTTCTCTTCATACTGCTCTCTTCCTACTGCTATAAAATTACCATGTTCTCCTTCCCATCACACTCTCCACCACTAACCCCCACCCAAACACCAGGATTCTGTCAGCTGCCACCTTTCTTCCTTGACTGTGGCACTGCTCATGTTTCTGCTGCTTTGTCTCCCTTGTACAACTCCAAAGAAAACATTCTTCAGGGTATCAAAAACCCCAGTAATTTGTGCCTCTAAAGAATTTAGCAGCTGGCTCTTCAAGTATTCCAAAGTTACCACACAACAAAGCCATCCCTTCAGGTTCAATAAACAATTAAAAGGGAAAGGGGAGTTTCTACTAAAGGGGCTCATTAGGAGAGACGAGTTGGTATCACTGCAGAACTAACAATTGCCTCTCGAGCCTGGAATGAGACGGGAACAAGGAGAAGGTAACAAGCACTTCTGCTCAGCCACTTGACAAACACACCCAAGCTAAAGGCCAGAGGAAGAACAGAACAGATTTCCTAGAGAGATACACCTCTTTTAAACAGGTGGACGTGAATGGAAAACACCAGAAATAGCTCATATTGTTTAGCTTGGTGCTTTTCTTAGGAATAAATTAGTAAAAATTCTCGGTACCAACACAAAGCAGTGGTGTGGAGTTAGATGGATGCAGCCTCTTGGCTTAGCCAGTTGGGTTTTTTTTTTACCTCTCAGCCACACACCTCTGCAGAAACATCAAAACCATGAAATATTTCCCTGAGAAATGACTGACTGTGGTGGAAATACACTACACTTTACACTCAGCAACAACTGTTCCCATTAGAGCAATGAATTCCCACCTAGAAATGCAGAATGAGATTTGGGCTGCCTGCACCTGAGTGGGTACACGTTGACAGCAAATCCCTTTTCTGGAGAAAGGAACCATCAAGCTCAGCAGCTTCCCGTCTTGCTGACAGAAATGCTCTTCTGCTTATCCAGCAAATGCTGCCGCATTTCCAGTAAACATTTCTAAAGGAAGAAAGGCCCATTATAGAGCAGTCAGATTGCTTTCATTCCCTTCCTCCTCCCCTGCTTTGTGCCCTACTTCTACTGCTTGGTCACAATCACACACGCTTTTCACTCCTACAAATCAACACTCTTACAAATCATTATCTTCTCAAGTAAACAAAACCATGTGGCACCATTACCATCCCCAACTCCACGCTTTGCCTTTAAAATAACAGATCCTGAAAGGCCACTTCACAAAGTTGGTATATTTGCCTATTTAGGATTTCTTCACTCCTCCCTGCTATTGGGGGTTGACCTTTGAGTCAGTACTAAGGGAAGGAAGGTTCACACAGATATTCCAATTAAAGTAGCAGCAACAAATTCAGCAGTGCCGATATCAAAAGCACAATATTCCAATAATATCCCCAGCACATCACAAAGCTCTACTTCTGCTCTCACAGGTAAAGACACTTTCTTCAAATTCAGAGGGAAGGATTTAATTCTCAACATGAAAATGGATAAACTCTGGCTGAAGCAGTAGTACTTTTGATTTTGTTGTTCTTTACAGCATTGCACAAGACAAGAGTGGAGCAGCCCTCCTTCACTCTACAGCTGAATTCACAGCCAGGAGCTGCTTCCCAGTGATTCAACACAGTCACTACCGGGAACGAAGCTGAGATTGACAAGGATGTATGTGGAAAAAAAAGTGATAAACTCTGTTTCCTCTGTAAAGCCAGATCTGAAGCCGTTTCAGCTAAGAAAACAGGAGATATGGGACACTTTGAGCACTTCCAGCACAAAGAGAACAGCATGGCTGAACAAAGAGCTTTGCGTAACCGGAGGTTGCTCAGGCTGCAGCACTGATCTGTGCCCACACAACATCATCAGCTGTCAAACCCCACAGCCTTCCTGAGAGATGAACTCAAAAATATCAAGGAACAAGAGCCAGGTCCCATCCTCCCAAAATTCATAAGCAGCTCAATCATTCTTCAACTACATGAGCTGCACCGCTTCAAACAGCAGCAGAATCCACCAAGTCGGTTTGAATTCCCAAGGCTGCAGTCCCAAGGGAATCCAACTGGAGAAAAGAAATCAAGCAACTGGCCTTGGATTGATTTACAAGCACTACTTAAAAGAAAACAAGAAAACCAGAGGAGACCAAGCACTAAGTAGGTTCTTTCTTCCTGGGGTTTCTTGTCCTGTTTTACCAAAACTCCTCAGAATTACATCATCTTTAACTGGGGCATTAAACAACACCTTAACAACCTTCTCTCTCCAGAGATCCTTGTTTTCTTTAGCTGAAATTTCTTTCTTAAAAGCATTTTCCTCTGGAATACGCAATGTCCTGTCATCTAGTTTGCAAAGTATTTGACATCTCTGAACTACAGTGATAGATGGGAGGTATTTATTGGATACTAAAAATCAAGCAGGACTGATTAAATGATGCATGGTCCGATTAAGACACAGTAATTGTCTCCTTTACCATGAAGATCTATGATCTTTAGGGCTCACAATAATGAACCCTTTTTTTGTTATGCAATGACAAGAGCACAGAAAGATAGGACCAGGCTGCTGGTGGCTCACTGGTGCCATCAACTACAACCACCACCTTTGTGTCCCTGCTCTTTTGCTCTGGGTTTGCCCAGAATGGCATTCAAAAGTAAGGGACAGCACCAGGCCAGGAAGGTGGCAGGGTGAGAGGTGGGTAAGGATGTCTCAAAAAAAAGCAGAGATCATCTAAATGAAGGTACATCCAAATAGTACCATCCACGACAAACAGGAGAGAGCACCAGCTAAGGGGGAAAAAAAAAAAAAGAAGAAAACTAGGAGCTGTGAGTGGTAAAAAAAAGTGACTCCAGGCCAAATACATTGGCTTAAATGAGCCAAGTAATGCTGCTCCATAAAACGTTCCAGAAATACCTTACGAGCCATACACCATCTTCTTAGCAAGAATATGAACACAGAGCCAAGGAATGCCAGCCCACGAGCCCTTCCTCAGGGGAGTGCAGCCCTCTGCTCCTGAGGCCATGGGAGGCACAGAAGGTTTCCTGCATCACAGATGGAGACCTGGACTGTAACTTGTTCACAGCAGCAGGTGACCCCTGTAAGCTGCTGCTAATTCAAAGTCTCATCTATGAATGTTCCTACCAGCATATTTTGGAAGCTCAGTTACATATTTAATCTGTGCATTTCAAGACACCGAGGAAACAGACTGCAGCAGTTTCCATAAAAAATTAAGGAATGTCTCTCTAGAAAGACAGAGGGCTTTATATAGCAATGCACACACGCATCCTGCTGCTCGTCACCCAAACACCGTGAGGGTTTGTGGGGATGTCAACCAGGCTGCAGGATTTCTGGGCTAAAGCAGAAGTATTAGCACTCTCATCAGTGAGCAAACCCAAGTATACAATCAGATTTTGGTAGATGGATTTCAGACAGCATCTGCTGCTTTTATTCTTTTTTTTTTTTTTAATTAGGGCCACGTTAAATCACTCTCAAATTTGCCCACTGCCAAAATATTTAAGTTTCAATGCACACCTCTCCATTGTACATTCAACGCTTCCCATTCAAGCAAAGAACAATACCTGCCAATACACATTTGTGCACCTCACTTATAAAACCACAATGAAAATTACCAGAGGCATAAAACAACTATTATGATAAATAATGAGCTTTAAAAAACTTACACCATGCACACAGGGAGAATCAGAGACACTGATCCTCCTGTGCTGAATGTTATTCAAGAGGATTGTCAGAGCAGTGCTGAACAGATCAATTTATTTCCCTTTCTTCTCTCCACTTAACTGGATTTCATATACAAAAGTAATTGTTCCTATAAGAAACAACCCTTGTCTATGGCTTTCAAGGTTCTAAGCCTCAGACCTACATCTTTACTACTATTCGGGTTTCCATGGCAACAGATGATGGTGCCTCCTGAAAAAAATATACTTTAATATTCTACAGTAAGTGCCCCAAATCGTTCCCGTAATATTAATGAAAACTAGAGCACGTGGGCCTGCACGCAGAGCATAACAGACTTTAAAAGTACAATTAAACAAGAAAAGCAGAGCTCAGGGACTTGCAGGAGGGTGGATGGTTAAAAAGAGCTCTGCTTTTGTAAAAGAGAAGGATTATCCCTCAGAGATTCACAAACGCCTTTATACGCACAGTGACCTTTCGTTGCCTCTGTCGGAAGAGGCAGTTTCACAACATCACCTTCTTAGGATTAATTGTTTATGTATTAGAAAACAAATCGAGCCAGCCGGGGATAAAAATAAAGTGGAATTGTGGTGCTAACAGCTCCCCAGAGGGAGGGAAAAGTGATTATTGAGTTAAATGGCTGCATTGTTAACAACTGCCACACAGAGCGGCTCGCTCAGAAAGGCCCGTTTTTCACCGCCAATTTACTGACAGCAAAACCTGAGCAAATGAACTCCTTCTAAATTAAGGCTTTCCCCAAAAATTTCCTTGCGGTTTGCTCCCTTTTCATCTTCTCTCCTCCCTGGACGAGCCGTGTGTAATGAACTCGCGGCTGCCGTAACTCCGCGCTGTGGCAGCAGCCCCTGGGAGCAGCTCCGCACCCGAGCCCGCCCGAAACCAGGAGCAGGACAGGGCGAAAACTCAATCAAGCACTGCCACCAGAGGAAAAACAAGTGTTAAATAATCTGGCGTTCGGGTCAACAGCCCCCATGTAAACCCTCTGTCCTACTTTCCCCCTCCCAGCCCCGGATGCTTTTTCACAGCTGCAAATGATTTTAATCTCTCTATTTATCCCTCTGTTGTGCTAAAAATCCTCACCAAACAGACAATAGTAGAGTGTGCTGCCACTGCAGGAGTGCCCCATATGTTTCCGTGGAAGATAAATCGCACATGGACTTTCAGAAGAACTTCCCTGTAAGTAATTCTCCTTCAGTCCCAAAACCCTGAAAGAACTGGGAACCACTATCGTTACCTGGTTACACTTCCGTGTCTTGCACGGAAAAGTAAAGCATTTAAATTAGCAGCTGGCCCTAGAGCTGAAAAAAAGTTTAGACCCTCGAAAAGCATATGTTGAGTTATAAATAAATACAAGGACTGCAGGGAAGGGGAAGTAATTGCTGAGGAGAAGAGTTATAAATAGAGTGATAGAGAAATTACACAAAGAAATGAGTGCTAGCCAGCTCCCTCAGGATGAAACGAGGTATTCCAGAGAAAAGCCATGAGCATTCTGCCGCCTCTTTGTAGTATTCCTAATTTTACGTTGGGGATAATACAAAGCAGCAGCAGCTGTGCAAACCGGGTAGGAACTGACTACATTTCGTCTTGACTTGTGCCTTTCCTATTTCCTAATCTAGCGATCACTTAAGAAAATAAATTTAAAAAAAAACAAAACAAAAGCACCCAGCCAATAACTTGCACAGTGATTTTTCGGGATGTTTAACAAAAGGCGGCTGTATAATGCAGTAGGCTTTGAAAAATAATCGGAGACGGGAGGTATTTGCATCCTAAAAGTTATGGAGAGAGCACCACCTGATGGAAGATGCGGAAAGACACCGATGGCATTAGCTGGAGCCACTCCAAACTTCACCGAATTTTCAGGGACAAAGTGCACCTACAAAATATTGCTTTTTACCGTAAAAAAAACCAAAATAAAATCAGCCATTAGACACAGTCCAGACTGATATACATCACAGTAGTTATTTAAGAGTAGAAAACTTCCTCCTAATTTCAGTGCTACAAGCAGCTCAGAAAACAGTTGTCAAAATCAGTGCCTCTTACTTCGGATGGCACACTCAAATAGGAGGGAAAAGGGGATACTAATGATTAAAAAAACCCTCATAGTTACTATTTCCACTGCACTGATAATTAAGATATTTCATGCCTTTCCTAAAAATAATTGAAATCTGTTAAATTTTCACGCGTTTAGCTCATGTTACATTATCTCCTTCAAATACAAAGTGTCTTCTGCCCCCTTAAAACTTTGCTATTTTCACAGAACACTCTTCTTCTTTCCAAGCATCTGGCTAAATGATTCATCAAAAGCCCAGGATCTAATCTCAATTGATATGACAAGTGTCAAGAACACGAAAACAGTTGGAAGGGAAAGAAAAGGGGGGAAATAAATAGCTCCACATATTGCTTACTCAAGGAAGCAGTTATTTAACTAGGTTAGATTTCCCAGCCTCTCTAATAAATCTGTGCTTTGTGCAGTTGCCTAGCAATGTAAACAAGATCCCGGTGGTGTCACAGCGAGCCGGGTTGATGGTGACACCTCCTCCGGCGAGGGTCTGCCCGGCCCTGCCCAGGGCTCGGGGAAGGTGGGCACGGCGCTCGGCATCTCCAACATGCCCCTGCTGCTGCTTTGAAACAGCGAGACAGAGTCATTCGAGCTGCTTCGAGTCACAAAATCCTTCTTGTGCTCGAGATGAACTCAACTTAGTTTCGTGCCTCCGGTACGCCTAAGTCACAAGCAATGAGATATATCCCAATGTTAAGCGACATAACATAGGGAAATTTTACTCGTCTTAAATATACAGGTAGTTTTAAAATACTTTTTTGTTCCTAAGTCAAGAGACAAGAAAGCTTTAACTGCTTATTTTTTAGCATAAGCACAATCTACAGTGAGAAAATTAATGTATTGCAAGATCCAGGAGAAAAGACCCATGTAGCTCTGGATTACCTACAGAATTAGCACAGGAGGAGAAAGCCAGCTCTATGGGCACCTGTCATCTTCAAGTAATTCAAACTATGCCTAAAGGAACTCGTAGGAGTGGGAAAACAGCCGGCTACTATTACTGTACACATGCCAGGGAGCAAAGTACTCCTTAACATCAGCGACAGAGAAAGTGACAATTGGGAAGGAGCCGATCCGAGAGGCTGAGCCCCCCGAGAAAGTTCCCGGAGCTGTGACATGCAAGCGGTGAAACAGCTGCCACTGAACTTCCCGGGGCAAGCCCGGACCCCTTCCGCTGACCGGAGGGGAAAGGCAGCGGCTCCCCCCGCGCTGCACATCCCGCGGGAGCCGACTCCTGCTCGGGCTCGCAAACCCTCTTTACCACCAAAAAACGCCTCACGTATCGCGAATCCCAGAATAAAGGCGATGCTGTCACCTCTTGCCACACACAACTTTCGCAGGAGCGAGCCCCCCGACCCTCAGCCCCCGCAGGACCCCGCGGAGCCCCGCACGGCCGGGCAGAGCCCCTCGCACCCCCGGCGCCTTCGGAACCGGCGGGAACCGAGGCTGCTCGCTGCCGCTGGCCAGCGCCTTCCGAGGAGCCTCCATCCCCTGCCGCTCCCCGGATGGCACCGGCAGCTCCCGGCGAGGCCGCGGGGCCGGAGGCACGGACGAGGCGAAGAGTTCAGGCTGCCAGGAGAGCCGCCCGCGCCGGGGGTACCGGGGGATGCAACAGCGGAGCACCGGCCGGGCGGGCATCACTCACCTGGGAAGACCTGTCCGTCCGCCCTGGGCAAGAGCTGCAGGAAAAAGACGATCGCGGCGACGCCGGTCATCCTTCCCCGGAGTTCACCTGCCCTCCCCGCTGCCGCGGAGCCGCTGCCTCCCCGCCAGTATCCCCCGCATTGGTGGCCC